>JAQPPZ010007574.1:0-600000 GCA_028583015.1 Wollemia nobilis | reverse complement strand
TTTTGGGTGTAATCGAGTCACCAAATGTTCTAATTATACAACTTGAAGGTGAACATCAAACCTTAATACCGTCGAAAGTAGAAATTTTGAAGTCCCACAAGGCATGCCAAAAATTATTGGTCAAATATCTGCCTAGTTAACAAAAACTATGTTTGTGCACCTAGATAAGACCAACATTGAATGACCGGAGGAAAGGAATATCCTCTATATCAATATCCAGAGAGGGCTAGCTCCCTTACTAATCCTAAACTATTTGAAGACTAGAGATGCAGGAAATAAATTGGAAAATGTAAAAAGACATGAGAAATATGGCCACAGGTCGACTATGTAGGATGGGAATAGACCGATAGCAAGAATCCACACCAAGCAATGGATAGCATGTAACAGATAAATAAACAATAAAATTTACTTAAAACTTTGCACATATAATCCTTCAAATTGGCACTCCAACACTCACTCCTCTCATCAACAATATTCAAATTCAATTTGCAAAATTTGAATTCAACAAAAAAATAAAGGATCCAATAGTAAAAAGAAATGTGTAAATCAAAAGATAATAATGCACCAAGTCATTTGTAAATCCAAGAGCTCTGTATATCTATTACTGTAGATAACTTGAAGAGTTTTATAGCAAGATATCTATTTTTTCCAACCCCTTACAATGAAAATTTGCTTAGTATTTATAGAGGTTTATGCCTCTTTCATTAAATACATGAAAGGACCCAATGTCCATAGATCAAATACATAATGAGTCATCATTTCTTGTAAATATCTTTCTAACAATCATGATTTGGAAATTATTTGGAGTGACGAGGCATTTTGATCACCACGACATTAAATTTTTGGCACCTCCATTGTCTTGAAAATCAAACATATACTTCAATAATTTACTCATTAAATTTATTTCAGAGAGGAAGTAAAACCTTGGAGAAGATGTTCTTGAAAATAACACAATTGATTTCCACTTCGCCACCAACATTAAATTGCAACAATTATTTTAAGGCATATCTTCAACCAAAAAAATCAACCTTTAATATCGTCGAAGATGATGGCAATTAAAGATCAAATCCTGCATCATTTAATTCGGCATATGTTTTCCATAATTTATCCTCAGGTGTCGTGAGCAACTGAAATTATTTGCTTTTACCATGAAAATACTTTTACCAAGAAAAATATTTAAAAATCCTCTTCGCCTGAACTTTGAGAATTTTAATGTTTGTTCACCAACAAAGAGATGAATGTGATTGCCTTTGGAAACAACTTCACCCCTTCCTTTTAAACTTTAACAACACTCACCCGAAACAAGAGGCAAACATGACTTTTATTTGGGAATAATTTAAAATAACCTCTCGCTTCAAATGCTTTCATCGAATGGAATTCTTAATATGTGTTCGCCCCTTGAAAAAGGTGAAACACATCTCCATCAAAGTGCAAAGGTAAAACCAATTTTAATTTTCTTTGTTGCCCAATTATACATTCCAATGTCATTCGCTCCCAAAATGGGTGAATGGGATCATCACCCATACTTTGGGGTGATTGTGCTAGCATACTTTAAAACATGTTCATACAACCAAAGGGTGAACACGACGTTCACCCTTTTTAAGGGGTGAATGCAATCACATTTCAACACTTCAGTCGAATCTCATCATTTTTGATTCGTTGCTGCTTCTTTTACTGTGGCTTCAATTCTATCACTCTTTCAACTTCTTCTATGGGTGATTCAATCAAATTAATTTGAATCAGATTTCCAAGCTGTGATTGGGATTAGAATTTTTATTTTTCAAATAAAAAATTACATACATAAAAAAAAAAACTGAAATGATTGTAATGTTTGTTTTAAAATTAAGCAAGATGCTACATCATGAATTTTTACATTACAGTCAACAATTTATTTAAAACCAATATGGCATAGTGAAAAACTGCCAACCGGCTCTACTTAAACCTATTGATAGAGAGGAACTGAAGAAAGTAGTCTTTGGAATGAGTACCGTAAAAACACCAAGTCCATATGGCTTTCCAATTGAGTTTTTCAGACCTTCTAGGACAACTTGGAGGGGAATGTAATGGCTGGTATGGAGCAGTTCAGATGTAGTAAAAGAATGATTAAAGCATTAAATCATACATCCATTGTCTTAATTCTGAAATAGGAGGAGGTGCATATTTCATATTATAGATCTATTGCCTTATGCAATGGCATATATAAAATAATCACAAAGGTAATGGTTGAGTGGCTAAAACCTCTCCTACATAGCATTATCTCCTTCGAGAAAGGAGATTTTATAGAGGGTTGATAGATCTTGGATGGTGTGGTTTTAGCTTACGAGGCAATCCACTAAATGCAAAAATCTAGCAATAGAGGAATGTTCATAAAATTGGATATGGCAAAAGCTTATGATAGGCTAGAATGGAGCTTCTTGTCAAGGATTATGACAACCTTTGGTTTCTCTCATGATTGGATAGAACGGATCATGAGCCATGTTTCTACTTCGATATACTCAATCAAAGGTCTTCCCTTGTAACCATTTGGAGCTACTTGAGGCCTTCGTCAAGGAGATTCTTGTTCACCTTATATTTTTCTCATATTGGATAAAGGCTTGGGTAGACTCATCTTGAGGAGAAGACAACAAGTCTTGCTAACAAGTATCAAGGTGGGTGAGGAAGTTTTGACTCACTTAAATTTTGTCGATGACATAATATTGGTAGGAATGTCCAACTTCAAGGAAGTAAGAATGACTAGATACTCTTAATGTTTACCTTAGGGCCACAAACCAAGTCATCAATGATAAAAAATCCAAAGTGATATTTTTCAATATTGATCAAAGGCTTCAAGGCAAAATTTTAGAGATCTTGGAATTCACGCGGACTTCTCTCCCAGTGGCATATTTGGGGGTCCCTTTACATTTTAAAAAATTGAAAATAGATATCTGGAGGAATATTTTGGATTGTATCAAAGAAATAATTAATCATTGGTCTCACAAATGGTTAAGCTATGGGGTAGATTAAATTTTTTTTAGTCATTCATTCAGGCCATGTCCATTTATAAACTTTCTATCCTTGTTGCCCCACATACCATATGGAAAGAGTTAGACAATATGAATATAAAATTTTATGGGGAGGAGCAGGGGTTATGCATAGCGGTGAATATTTGCCATTTGGGCTAATATTTGCATTTTTGAAAACTCAAATTGGCGAGTATGGGGAACCCGAAGGTCGGCCCCTTCGCCCAAAATTTTCGAATTTTTTTTTAAGATGTCGGTTCGTCGTCCATTTATAATAGTATTACAGATTTTTATAAAACTTTGCCATCATTTTTTGCCAAAATGAGGACACTTTTCACCCAAAAATTTTAAAATTTTAAAATTATCCCGCCAAGTTCTCCAAGTATACCACTATATAAAACTAACACGACAACAATACTTTTCCACTTAAAAAATTTAAACTATTACAGAATTGAGATTCCTACCAAACTTCGACAACCACTTCTGCAATCGTTCGGATTCATTTCTACAGTAGAGCGGTATTCGGAAAATTTTTGCAACTGTACGGTATCCGGATCAATTTATGCACCAGACCGGTATTCGAAACCATTTCTACAACCATCTGGTATCATTTCTACAACAGAACGGTATCCAAGAACTTTATGCAACCATATGGTATATGGATCGATTTTTGCAATAGACCGGTATCTAAAAACTAGTTCTGCAACCATCCGGTGATAGAATCAATTTTTGTAACAGACCAATTTGCGAAGAAAATTATGAAACCAACAGGAACCATATCCGGAACCAAGTCTGCAATAGCTCGATATCCGGATCCAGTTTTGCAATAGATTGATAACTCAAACCAGTTCTCTAACATATCGATACCCAGACCATTTCTACAACAGATAGCCTTCTACACTAGGTTCTCTATTTCTCTTAAGACATTATGAATATATTAATAAGATTTGTTTTTCTGTCAACTAGAAAGTTTTTCTTCTACTATTTTTCTATCATTTATTGAAAATATTTCAATGCTCTATTTCCCATGCTTTTCTCTATTTTGCCCTGTTTTGCATGTATTCAACACCAATATTAGGACGTTGTTCTATACTAGAATAGATTGTCGAATACGGTCTACACCAGGTTCTCTATTTTGCCCTGTTTTGAATGTTGTCTTTGATTTTTTTGTGCCTTAAAATTTTTTTGATTCTCTGTTTCTATTCAGATATGCTTTTATGTTATAAGATTATAAATGGGTAAATAATTTGGTAAATGCTTATTTTCTGAAAATATGTATCTCTAGTTATTGTTTGCATAGAGAAGTTATTTATTTAATTTAATTTGAATTTGTATATTGCATATTTGTCTACTCTTACCAGTTACAAGTGTCATCACCAAAAAAGGTAGTAGTGGCATACACTAACAAAATCACAATAAAACATGGTAGGAAATAGGTATTTATTTTCTAATGATGACCATCTGTTGATTCTAATTACAATATTATCTTGAGGCCTATGAGAAGTAACATCTCTTTAACATTGTATTACTTGTATAAAATGAAAAACACTTTGTTTACAAGTAAAATGTCACCCACCAACAATGAAATGAAGGGGGCAAATCTTCTGTTGAAAAGAGTATCCTGAAATATTTTTGTCATACGTCAAAATCAAACAAGCCATCGACATCGGTACAAATTCTAGGTACAAATGATTTTTGACTTATAAACATTTAGTTGTATATTTTATAATAATTTTCAATACTTCTTTCTTCCTCGAACATTTAGTTGTCAGTATTTTCTCAACCATCAACGATATGAATTTTTTTCTATAATTTTTTTAAATCTAAAAATAGTAAAGAATATTATTGTATGCTACTATGTATAATACCCTATTGACCAAGAGATGTCTTCTACAAAAAATCCTCTTACTAATGACATCCAACAATCACTTGAAGATATTGCTAGCCAAGATATGCAAGTGGAAAATGAAAGCGATAAATCAAATACACTACAAACTTCTCTTGAATCTTCAAGCAAAACACCTAAAAAGAGGAAGATAGATTCTAATTGGATTATTGGAAGATCATTTAAGAATGAATGGGCAGAAAAATTTCCCTGGATTGAGGCGGTCCTGACTGAAGACAACCAAGTCAATAAAAAATAATGTAGATGCAAAATTTATAGTTGGAAACTAGGTAAGGATCACAAGGTGCAAAATAAGAAAGATACAATAGAAAAACATGCTGACAAAGTATATGTAGAAGTTATAGGAAGTGATGGTAAAATTACAAAATTTGTTAGGTGGAAGGATGCATCAAAATGTATGCATGTCATATATGCAATAGATTATGAGAATCACTTAAAGCAACAACAATCCCTTGTTGAGAAATGTGGAATGATTGAAACCCAATTTCATAAAATGCAGAAGAACATTTTAACTTCAAAATTTTTGCATTTTGTTGTTGTATTTAGTATTCTCAAAAAGGGTAGACCCATGTCTGATTTTATTTATTATAAGCAACTTTATCAACTAGCTGATGTGCAAAACCTTCCTAGTTTCCATTGGTCAGATCGAAGTGGTTGGGAAATGGCAAAATGTCTATCATTAGTTGAGAAGGAAGACCTGAGGGAGAAGATAAAACATGCTAGATTCTTTTCACTTTCCATTGATGAGGTGCGTGTGGGCACAAATCCTGGATTTGCATGATGTGTCACTTTCAAAATCATGTAGAGGCTAGTTTGCTAGGATTTAATGGTTGAAAGTTCGATGCAAAAAAATCTACAATGTTGTTTTGACTTTAAATGAAATTGCGGGAATGAATGATATAGACATAGCCACAAAGTTAATTTGTGTTGGAGCTTTATGGTGCTGCTATTATACAAGGGCATAGGAATGACTATGTGTTGACTAAACTTCAATTGCATATTGTCCATTCATTTATGGCTCTGGTGAATTTGCTTATAAAATTGAGCACTTTTGAAAATGTTGCTAAAGTGGAAGATCTCATTCGTGATATACATTCTTATTTTTCTTATAGTCCTAAAAGGTTTGTAGAGTTTCAACTTTGCACTAGGAGTTACAGAAGGAAAAAAATTGTTGAAAGATGTGGATACAAGGTGGATTTCATTGTATCAACCTGCACTCATAGTTTTTATAGAATATAAATCTTTAACAAGGTTTATGTATGCAAATAGTAGAGCAAATGATAAGGCAAATAATATGTTGTTTCGTTTGACTAACTTGGAAACTCTTTTGACATTATGTGGTATTCTTCCAATGTTACAAGAAATGAACAAATTGACTAAACTTGCACAAGAGAGATCTGTATATATCGTTGTTTCATGAGGATAAGCAAATATGTTATTCTTGAATGTTATATGTGTCGACCAGATTTTACAGATCCTTTATTTGAAAGTTGGAGAACATTGACAAATGTGAAAGATGCAAATAGTTTTTTGAAGTTTGACATTAATGATAATATTTGTATTAATGTTCGTGAAAATATGATACCTTTATATTGTTATGAAAGGCATTCAAGTGTAGCTATTGACGATGTTGAAAAATTTTGTGTAACACACAATAGGTATGAAGTTGTTTTACACAATACAAAAAGAAAATTGTTCAACATAGCAAAATCATTGACAAAGGAGATAAGAGATCGGTTTCAAAGACATGAATTGCTCAAGGCCATGGGTGTTGTTAACTCTTTGTTTTGGGGTTCTTGCAATGATCAAAAGTCTACACAAGAGTTGTTTATTAAATATATGGGTAACCTTATTGAGCATTTCAATAAAAGTGTGGAAGTCAATGGTGTTGTAATAAAAGGTATACTTAACAAAAGATATTTTAAGACAACAATCACAATATTTTGGAATAACAATGGTTCATCAAGTGTCACTTTTGAGTAATATCCATGAGACTAGTTCCATTGCATGTTTGTGGAAAAAGTTGTATCCAAGTAGTATCTTACAAGATACGATTAGTGAATACTTTTGTTTATATGAATTATGTCAAACAATGATTTTGGGATCTGTAGAAGATGAGAGGGTTTTTAGTGCACTATATTTTGTTAAATCTAATCTTCACAATAGGTTGGACAAAAATCTAGAAAATTATTTAAGAATTTATGTGTCATCATATGAGCTGGACAAATTTCCATATGACAGAGCATTAGCTTACTAGAATTCAATTGCAGATAGAAGAGGTATTACGAATACGACTGAAAAGGAGGATAAAGATGCTTTTAGTGATCAAATGGTGTCTTCACAGATTGATTTTGGACAAGTTGAAACATGTTCATTTCAGCTACCTAAATTTTGATTTTTCCAGTATTTCACAATACTGTAACATTTTGACATTCCATATTTCACAATGTTGTTTCACAAGTTGAGAAATGTTCATTCCAAATTTCAAAATGTTCATTCCATATTTTACAACTATTCATTTCAGATTTCACAATGCTGTTTCACAAGTTGAGAAATGTTCATTCCAGATTTCACAAATGTTCATTCCAAATTTCACAAATGTTCATTTCAGATTTCACAATTTGTTTCACAAGTTGAGAAATGTTCATTCCATATTTCACAAATGTTCATTCCAGATTTCACAAATGTTCATTCTAGATTTCACAAATGTTCATTTGAGATTTCACAATGTTGTTTCACAAGTTGAAATGTTCATTCATTAGTTCATTATTCACAAAGTTGTTTGAGATGTAAAATGTTTCAAAAATTTACTTTTCACAATGTTTTTTTATCATATTGTTTCAATTGCCTTAATAAATTGTTGTCTTTTATTTTATATCACGGTATTGGTATTGTATTGTTAATATATCAATATTGATCAACAAAAATATTCTTTTGTTGTTTGAAATGATGATAGTAAATAATATTGACAATTTAGACTAGAAAAGCAACACAAAATTATAAATGCAAACAACCTTTGAATGATTGAAGACACAAATTTAGAAAATAAGGTTTTCATTAATACGATTGAAAATATATTACATTGTACAAAAATGTTGACTACGATTGAAAATCTATAACATCATACAAAATTGTTGACAATAATCAACTTGAGAGCATTTTACAGTCAAACATTTGATTGGGGTTTGCACTTCCAGCTTCAATATCGCTTGGAGTTGCCTTTTCTTTTCCTTTATCTGCTTCTATGATGCTCTCTTCTAGCAGTGCTTCAACTCGGACTAGGTTTTCACGTACTTTAAAAATACTTGCCACCAATGATGATTCCTCTTTGTTTGGATCTTCAAGTATTGTTGGAAGCGTTTCTTTTGCTTTCTGTTGCTCTAGAACGTGGTCTGGATCTTCATTGAGCTTCTCCCTGATGTATTTTCTTAAACGATTATTGTCCGCTATTTTTGATTGTATTTTATTTTTCAATTCCATTGCACTATGCAAAAATGTCTTCACCCTATGAATATTGATGTCCATGCTCTTAACCTATCTTTTTAAGTTATCAAAATTTGATTGCAAAAAAAATTGAAAACATAATTCAAAATGGTTATATTAAAATTATTACATGTTTTTCACACATATAAAAATAAAATTGCAATAGAAAATTGAAACATAAATAACTTTACTTACCTCACCCACATCCCTTGTAGCCTCAACAATAGCAACTTTGTCCTTATCGGAAGTCCAATGGTTATAATAAGCTTGGGCTTCAGCATTAATGTTCTCTAATCTCCTGATTGCAACATTTAAAACATCATCATCATAATCAAAATCAGGCTTCACTGATCCTGATGTGGCCTATTTTAGAAGGCCATCAAGCTTTTCTAGTTCATACTAAACCAAAGAATAAAGAGAATCTCTTTTTGTATAATTTTTATATCGAGCATTAATTTGCTTTAAAAGCACTTTTGCTCGATATTCCCAATCCTTCATCTCTTGCACATATTTAAGGACAACCTGTTTAAGGGTTACCTCAGTTTTCTTAGACATTAAAACATTTTCATCAAAATTTATAATATCATCCTTAGTTGGAGGACCCTGAGGATTAGGCATGTTTGATTGAGACGATGGCAATGGCATCTGCTCAACTACAGGGGTTCCTCTTTGTTCTGCATCACCTTGTGGCTCATGAAGCACATTTGTTGCCTTGAACCCTAAAAAGTTGCCTTGCAAAATAAAATTGTCATCGAGCTGGATATTATCCAATCCGAGGGTTGAAGCTTCAAGTGCCTGTGAATTTGTTGTAAATGTAAAATATGACCAACCCTACCCAGAACTTGGTGTTGGTGCCTATGATCTCTATGAGAACCCACGCCTAGAACCTAGTGCTGGCCCCTGTAATCTCTGTGAAAACAATTATTTTCCAGAGACCCCATGACCTCATATTTTCGTAGGTTGTGCCTATCATTGATGTGGTGGAAGTGGTGGGTGTGGTACGAGCGGTCGCTGCGATGGCTGTGATGGCTATGATGGATGCAGAGGTAGGATATAGCCTCTCATTATTGAAGGTTGTACTTACTATTGACATTAAGAATCGGCTGAAAATATTTCAAAATATTTTTTCACAAATTTTTAGAAAATAAAATAGAAAAAAATCTTAATAAACTTTAACAAACATAGATTTTCCTAAAAATGATGAAATATGTTGAGGATGGGCACCAATAGGTGAAGGGTTAACCACCTAGGTGTACGAGAATACCCAAGAGTAGCGACTTGCCTTAAACGTTTAAACGACATGTCCAATGGTTTCACTTGTAATCCAGTGTCTTCAAAATCACCAGTTTGTTCTGGCCTAAGACCCCTATTGGATGCAACCTATTTTATCTTTGTAATGGCTGCCCTACCCTACATTTAGATGAAAAAAAAATTTAAAAAGAAAATGTGATAAAATCATGAAAACACTCATTGTGATAAAAAAAGAAAATTTAGAATCACCTTCAATTCCTCTTTTGTCATAGCAATAGCTTGTAGTGTTGCATGCACTACATTTGGTACAAGAGTAGATTGCAAATCATGAAAAGACTCATAATAGAGTGACAATAAAATAAGCAATGCCCACAATGGGTTGTGTCTTGCTGGTTTGCATTTGAACATAATACAACTCAGACCTGATGTGATCCGAGATGTACGTGCACCAATCAAACCTTTTTTTATGTTTAGAAAGAACAATATAGGCCAGTACCCAAAACATAATTTCTGGTCTTTCGAGCAGAATCCGTATTGCCTGGAAGAACTCGATAATGGCCCTCAAAGTTTCATTGCTAACATCGCTAATAGTTAATCCCCTTTTTGACTTGGCGACAGAAGCTGGAAAAACAAAATTAGATGAGAATTTACAAATTTTAAACTTAAAAAAGTATTATAATATAAATAACAAAAATTATACTTGCCAAATATTCTGATGTCAGTCCATAGTTTCTGTCGAGGTATGCTTTGTGATATAGAGTCATTTGCAATCTCGTTGACACTTGAGTACATTCAGTGAAAGGAAGATTTGTTAATCTATGAATGTCCGCAGGCGTGATGGTGAAATTTAGATTTTGATTTTTGATATTGATTTTGACTATAGAACTATCATGGTAATAATCGGCGATGACATGTTGTAGTAGGACTTTATCAATTTTGAACTATGGCATCGAAACTAAGGTTATCAAACCTGCGTTATCGAGCCATGAAAAGTTCATACCTGGGGTTGTTATTAAATCTAAAATCAAAGTGCAAGAAAGGTTCTTGAACTTTAGTGCAAGGTTCGAAGGGGTGACCATTGTAAGAAGTTTGTAGCAAAAGAAATTGGATTGAGAAAATTGGGAAAAGTTAGCTTTGGTTGGTTGTACTCGTAGAAATGAACTATAAAAATGATTGTTGAATCGTTTATGACCTTTTAAAGAGGGAAGAGACGGAGTTGACACGTGACACCATCGTAATGGACATGCAGTACGACTGATCGAATGTGTGACACATGGAAACCAGTCAAAGGATGAACATTTGCAAAGGGTGATCGGATCGCATTATGCATCCAGGCCAATTTTGGATATTGTTATGCATCTAGTACAGGCTCAAATATTTTTATGCATCCGATCCATGACCTGATCTCCTTTTGCATCCATTACGGGCCCATATCACTTTATGCATCTGGTTAGCGATCAGATCTCTTTATGCATCCCATTCGTAGCCTGGATCTTTTTATGCATCCGATTAGCGATCGGATCTCTTTATGCATCTGATCCGTGAGTGGATCTCTTTATGCAACCGATCCTCGACCGGTGCGCATTATGCAACCGCTCTGCTATTGGATCTCTTTATGCATCCAATCCATAAAATATTGCATATGTGATGTGTCTGCTCTTAGCAGTTACAAGTGTTATCATTTATGATCAACAAAAATACTCATTTGATGTTTGAGATAAATATAGTAAATAATAATAGCAACACAAAATCACAAATGCAAACAACCTTTGAATAATTAAAGAAGTCAAGACACAAATTTAGAAAATATAGTATTCATTAATATCATTGAAAATATATAACATTTTACAAAATCGTTGACTACAGTCAACTTCAAAACTTTTTTACATTGTAAAATATTTTCTAAATATGGATCTGGTTGAGCCACCTTACCCAAATATGCATTAGTTTGAATCCAGTTCTATTTTTTCATCAGACCGAAACCGGTTCTAATTTTACATCAGACCGAAACTGGACTTTGTTATGCATCAACTCGAATTCAATCTGGAAAAATTGTCAAAGTCGTCATTTTTTCCTATTTTTTCCCAGAAACCAAGGTAATTCGCCATTGCCTTCGATGTTAGGTTGGCCAAGATTCGCTACACTAGTTCATTACAAGTACTTTTCAGGTCCTACCCCTTATGCATAACCCTGGGGAGGAGTAAAAGGAGAGTGGAAATGGGCCTTAGTAGGTTGGGAGAAAGTAAGTTAGCCCAAGGTAAAGGGAGGTTTGAAATTGAGGATATTAGAGTTAAATAATAAAACATTGGTTGGAAAGCTTTACTAGAGGTGGATTTCCCAACCAATTTCTTTATTCAGTGGAGTTTTTACTAGTAAATATTTGGGATAGGTGGACCCGAATGAGGTGTTTTCCTTTGGATGGTGATGGGTCCTTGGTGTGGCAGGCTCTAAAGTTAGGATCTTAGTTGTGAAAGATGGATTATTTTTTAAAGTGGGGAGAGGGAAGAAGGTATGATTTTGGACATATTCATGGGATCAATACCTACCTATCATTGCTAAATTCCTAGAACTGCAACCAGTAAAACAACAAAAAAAATTGAAATATTAAACTTCATTTTGTGGCAAGTGTGGTTGGAGATAAATGACAAAAATTTTAGAGAAACCTTTTCATCCTTAGATGGCATTTGGTTGGTAATTTGGAGCAAAATCATAGAAACTATGGTAGTGTATTCTAAAGAGGAAACTCAGGCTAATATAGGGATGATGGATAAGGAAGTTGAAGTGCAAGAGGGACAGGATAAAACTAGTTGGAAACCACCCGTAGAAGGTTATAAAACTAGTTGGAAACCACCCGTAGAAGGTTGGATTAAAATTAATACTGATGGAGTTGCAAAAGGTAATTTGGGTAGAGTTGGAATTAGAGCAATTTGTAGGAATCACATTGATACAATGAAGCAGAAGCCTTAGCTATCAAATCTGCTTCTATTTGGGCAGTAAGACAAGGATACAGGAGGACAATCCTAGAATTATATTCTCAAATATTGGTAGGAGCTCTCGATTGTATGAGGAAATTTGCTTTGAAGACATGGAGGTCGAGGATTCTTGTCACCCAAAATAAAAAATTATGGAGGGAATTAAATGATGTGATTCTAGTTTATGTGAGTAGAGATCTAAATAAATTGGTAGACTTCCTGGATAAGATGGGTACTAATAAAGATATAGGGGTTTAGTGGCACAATGGTATGGCTATTGAAGATGAGAGGATTCGGCAAGTTGGTGAGCAAATCCAGTGTTTAGTTAATTTGGATAGCCATTGTCAAAATATGATTTAGGAGATTTGGCTCCAATGCAAATCTTATTTTATTGTTCTAAATAGGTGGACAACCCTTGTAGAAATATGATTTAGGAGATTTGGCTCCAATGCAAATATTTTACTGTTGTAAACAAGTGATCTTATTGGTTGAGATTGAGAGGAGTGTCATCCCAACTTGTGAATGATCTTTGTGTTAATATAATTTTTTTAAATTCTTTTTTTTTTAAATAAATTATATATTAATTAGTTATATAAAAATAACACAACTAATATACTTTTAAATATTATAATTATTTAATTATTATATACTTTTTGTTTGACAAAATTTGTACTATACTTTTCGTTTACTAGGGTAATAAAGCCAAATTTACATGACCATTGGTTTTGCTTTCATATGAGCATTTAGATTTTGGCTTTATTGCTCGAGTCCCATGATCGGTTTCTCTTACTTTTTTTGAAATATTTATTTTTTATTTGCTTCTTTCAATCATAGACTTTAAGTTTATTTTTTTATATAAGATTTTAATTTTAATTTTTTTAATTATGCTTTAAATTTAATCAATTATATCTTAAAAAGAATACAAAATACAATTAGC
Organism: Wollemia nobilis; assembly: GCA_028583015.1. NCBI lineage: Eukaryota > Viridiplantae > Streptophyta > Pinopsida > Araucariales > Araucariaceae > Wollemia > Wollemia nobilis. The sequence continues at coordinate 586,452 of JAQPPZ010007574.1, read as the reverse complement.
AGCAAGAAGGTTTACAATGGCAAATACAGAGCATTTATGTGGAAAGTTCAGCATTGATGATATTTTCTTGAATTTAAACAAAATGGTCATTAAGATCAATAGTTTTATGGTGGTTGATGAGTGAAACGATAGGCTAAAGTAGTGAAAACACTTCTCATGGCTACCTCAAACTAAAGTTTCACAAGATACATCTGGAAGAGACACGTCTGGTTATTGTTGATTAAGGTTTAATGAGACATCATTTGGTTAACGTAGTTGTGGGTTGGGGGAAGGGTAATTACGATAAATATAGTATGTTTTTGTGCAAAGATCCCACTAAGAGGGTTCATTATTTTTTGGTTGACAAAATTTGGAGTGGAAATTCCTCCATTGTTTCTCCATTCAACCTTAGAATGCTGATTCAATAAGGACAATCATGAATTCAAGGTACACATGCTAAGTAGGAATTTTTGGGTAATCACGAAGAGGAGACTAACTCCATGTTTCAGCTTCTTACAACTACCCTAAGATTGGGTTTTGGCTTTTGAGGATGGACGAGCAAGCAGACAGTCAAGGTAGGAAGGGCGAGTAGGCTAGCGGTCATGGTTAGGGCGGTAAGGGTGAGAAAGATGAAGGGAGTGGTTAGGTTGAGGATTTCGGGTGGCGGTCCAAAAGTTAGTCAGGTTGATAAGTTGGCTTCTTTTGGCACGCTTGGTCCAAAGTTGGTGTCTGTTGGTGCTTGAGATTAGGGTTTGCATTCTGAGGACATTGTTGGTTCTCCTACCACTACGGGGGACCATGAGTTATCACTTGGAATCACGAGCTCTAGGGGTCCACCTCTAGGGTCTAAACCTTTTGCTCTAAGTGGGTCATCTTACACAGTAGTTATATCAAGTGGTTAAGGGCTTCAGGAGTCTAAATTTTTATTCAACTTAGGGTTATGCATAAGGGGTTGGACTCGAAATGTAATTGTAAAAAAATGATGAATCCTAATCAAAATCAAGGCGAATCATGGTCAATCCTAAGAAAATCAAATCAGTCATAGTCACACCAAAATTTGGGGCATTTGAAGCCCTAAAACATAATTTTATATTTGGGTCATATTTTGACCCATTAAATCACCTTATAACATTATAAAAACACCACCATTAGATCAGGTTCAAAAAGACCTTTCCAACGAGTACAAATATGCCTATGTTTAGATATAGATTATGGTGAATTAACCCTAAGAAAAAATTGGTCCTAAAATTTTAGGCGAATGGGCTGACATCGAGGGTCCCTATATTCATCAATTTTCAATTATGAAAATCCTAATATTCGCCCAATTTGTGAATATTCACCACTATGCATAACCCTGATTCAACTTATCTTCAAAGCATAATAAGCTTCTCATCCCTGAAGGTCTAATGAAACTTACTATGGACTAGGGAGCTTCAAATCTAGTGGGTTAGGGGTGAGGCCAAAGATAGATGTAGTGATAAGGTGGGCTATTGCTAAATGGAGGTCCCTAGGTCAACTAGAGGTCTTGGCCCTTTTGAAGATCTTCTTCATGTTCAAGTTGAATTATGAGAAAGACTTGAGGTCCAGGTTGTGGCCCTTTCGAAGGCCTTCTTCATGTTCAAGTTTAACTATGAGAAAGAGTTGAGGCATATTCTTAGTAGTGGCCCTTGGTTTTTCGAGAAGAGAGGTCTCTTCCTTCATCGATGGAATCCAAATTTTAACCCAAATCTCCATAAGATTAACTTCGCTCCCTTTTGGGTTAGGCTTCCAGGTCTACTAATTCAATATTGGCACAATGATGTTTTGTAGGGGATAGCAAAAGCAATGGGGGACTTGGTCTCAATTGACCCAACTATAAGATCTAAGTCCAAAATTATTTTTGTGTGTATGTGCATTAATGCACTTGAAAGTTGATTTACCATCATCCATTGAGCTTATCTCAAGTTTGGGCTCTTAGACTCAACCCATCGTCTATGAAAATTGATCGATTTTCAACAACAACTATAAAAAATCAGGGCATATCCTTGAGAATTACCCTATAAAGAAGTAAAAAGAAAATCTTGGACTAAGATTGTTCCCAAAGGAAATAAGCCCCTTTTGGAGAAGGGGGTTAGACCCTCGACTCAAGGAGAGGAGGTTGTTGGATCTTTGGTCTCGACTCCTCCTTTTGGCAACTCAATTGCTTTGGAGCAAGAGGAATCTATTCTAGCTCCTATGAACCTGGTTTCAAAATGCCTTTCGAGAGAAGGTGGGGGCTTATCTCGTCCTTTGGTTAGTTCTCCCCCTTCATTTTTCTTGTTGAAGGTGTAGAACCCTTTTGATTGCTTAGGCTTGGAAGATAATTTCTAGATTGATTTAGGAACTGTAGTAACTTTTAGTTTGGATATTTCTCTTGCAGAGGTAGTGGTAACTAGAAAAGGTGTTCTAAGGTTGGAGAAGGGTTTCCCAAGCCTCAAAACTCGTAGCCATAAGAAAATCATTTAGGGGGTGGAGTAAAAGCCTGGGAAACCGTTTAATAGAGACCTCTGGAATGGAGAAGGAAGAAAACCCTCCACCAAATCTCGTAAATGAAACTCCTATCCTGGAATATAAGGGGTTTGAATGGCCTTACAAAGTAGCGAGTGGTAGCATCGCTGAGGAAATATTTTTTTCTTGATATTTTTTTACTTCAAGAAAGGAAGTTGGAGGAGGGAAGGATCGATTCGATCAAAAGAACTATTTGGAGAAGTGCACATTTTGTGGTCAGCTTGAGTCAAGGGGTTTCGAGGGGGTTTCTATGTCTTTGAAATGGGGAGAAACTAGTGGGCTCAGTGTTATCATCCTCAGACAAATTTGTTAACATCCTTTTTTGCTGCAAGGATTCCAATCATCGATGGGTCCTTTCAAATATCTATGCTCCACACTCATATACTAATAGGATCTTGTTTTGGGACTCATTGAGCGCTATGAGAAAAGTCTTCAAAGAGGATTGTTGGATTTTGGTTGAAGATTTCAACTCTTCACTCTTCCAATCAGAAAAAAAAAGGAAAACTATGAGCATTTTGAGAGGTATAGAAGATTTTGCTTTGTTTGTGAATAAAATGAATTAATGGATCTTGAGCTTAAAGACAATAAATATACATGAGGTAACAGGAGAACTAGGAACCAACTCATTCAGATTAAGGTTAGATAGATTCTTGATTTCTAAGGAAGCCTTACCCATTTTTGGAAACACTTCTCTGTGCACACTACACCAGAAAAAGGCTTTAACAACCGTTAAAATAAAGTGGTCTTTTACAGCGGTAAAAAAATCGCCCTAATAGATCACTTAAAAAAAGCTTTTTAACAATAGGATTTTTTTTTATGACGGTAAAAAACCACCGTGTTAGACCTTAATAATCACCAAGGATTGGACGGGATTTTTTATTTTTTACATCCAGACAAAAATTTTGATTTTTTAGATTCGCGGGTTCGAGTATTTTGAGACGGGTGGAAACATAAATGTTGTTAATGGGGTCTCAAGCTACATTTGTCGTACAGCGGCTTAATTTCTTCACTATGGTACTCATTCTTAGCTCGAATAAGTTGAAAGAATACAAAATATTTCTTAGTAGTGGAAACATTTGCCGAATATTTGCAGTTGTCATTCATATTACTGTTAGGATTGATATAATATTCATTGAAAATTTGTTTGGTCTATATATATTCACTAAATATCTATATTACTGTTAGGATTGATATAATATTCATTGAAAATTTGTTTGGTCTGTATATATTCACTAAATATCTATAGTGTCGACTGTTCGAATATATTAAGTATTCTTGTTAGGATTGATATAATATTCATTGAAAATTTGGTTGGTTTGAATATATTCACTAAATATCTATACTGTTCGACTGTTCGAATATATTCATTACTAAATATCTATACTGTTCGACTGTTCGAATATATTTGTTACTTTGAATCAATTTATTAAGAAGCGCACAAGTATGTAAAGTTTTTTTTATAATATATACAGAAATCTATACTCTCTGCGTTTCATAATATATTCATAATAATTTGGTTTATCATTTGTGATATAGTCGAGTGTTCAACCTTATGCCAATGCTTGGTTTGTCTTTGTGATATAGTCGAGTGTTCGACCTTGTGACAATGCTCAAGGTGGATAAACTTACTATATTCTCAGGCTTCCACAAGTTGAAGTTGCAGTCTAAATTCAAAATTATTGAACGATCCCTCCTCAAGTTTAAATTACTGCATCCGCTACACTTTTAAAGAATATAATATAATTCCTGAAATTAATCATTCATTAAATGAGGATGTTTAGCCTCCTATGATCTTAATTTAGAAGAGAGATTTTGTCCATCACAATTATAAAAGAATTAAAAAATTTAATAAAGATTTAAATTAGATTTAAAAAATAATTGAATATATTTCAACTGGTTTCTTCACATCCTGACATTTATCCCTAATCACAAATATATATACAGACAGGCAGACTAGCATCTCCAGAGAAAACAGAGTAGCCAGGCATACACCTACATATCTAAGGCAAATTCTTTCTGGATACTAAATTATGTATGTATATCAATCTAAGGTTTGTATATCAATCAAAAGCTAACAAATTTCCATTTTAACTCTTCCGGGGTGGGCATTATTCACATAAATCTTTCTTGCCCCCTAACTGTTGCATAACACCAAAAAGGGTCTGTTGCATATTCACATAGCATTATTAACTGTTGATAAATCTTTCTTTGGCCCCTAACATCTAATGAGAAAAAATGTTCCAGAGTGTTACAATCCTGTGATGCCTGTGCAACATTTAGAATTTCGTCTAGAATATCTGCTTCTTCAGAGGGTTCATCCATTTTCTCTGTTCTTGGAGATCCATTCGGATCCAGCCATGTTCAACCTTGCATCACCTATGGACAATGAGAAATTCTCTACTTTTACCATTGGGTGTGCATTGTCCTCTTGAATTCTTGCACTCTCATACATCCAATTGACCTGCAACAAAAATTGATAACCATGTTATGGTAATGTTGGCAGAGTACCCCCTAAAAGGAATTCCAAAATGTAACACTAACTTGAATAAAGTACATGTATTGTCTATTTCAAAGTCTACATGTATAGTGAAAGACTTATCTGCAAAAGCACCAGAAAACAGAGTCAGTCACATAAGCATAACACTGGCTTAATGTCTTTCACATGTAATACTTGAATTTCCTCCTTCGAAATGTCAAATAAAATGTTCAAAATGATCTATTTTAAAACAATGATGTAGATTTGAGCATCTGCACTTAATAGTGATTCACATCTACTAAGTATAATTCAATTTGCTTGATAATCCCCTAACTGATTTCTTAAACATTAGCTTTTTCACTTCTAGAATTCGAAGTCCCAAAGGATACATTTACAAGAAACTATTAAACCCATGGATTTTAGGTATCAATACATACTTACTGTCTAGGTTCCACTCATGAAAGCTGAAAAGGCTAGCAATGAACTCATGAAAGCTGAAAAGGCTCAAAGACAGAAGAAAGCACGCAGAGTAAAGGTACTGCAAAAAGACCTTATCCACTAATCTTCCCTCTTGTTGTTTTTTTTTTTCAATTATTTTGGAGGATTATATTCCTTTATTATCCTCCTATAATAACCTTTCTCATTTTAAACATTTGATCTCTAAAGAGGAAATGTCTTTGTTACGGAAAGTTGGGTATTTATCACGAACGGCCTTACCTGACCTACCTACAGACATGGCAAGAAGAGAAATTTGCTAAAATTGTTAGTATACAATGTAGTACTATATGTGGTCGCATAGTGATGGTTAATCATCCTTGTGAACCTTTGGAGTGAGGAAAAAAAGTATAACCATCCCCAAACCTATTGCAGACCATTCTCAATAATTTACATTTATTGTTACCTTTCTTTTAAAAAATCATAATTTGCTGTTCATGGCATCAACCATTTTGGTTGTATCGTTCGTAACTGATGCTTCAACGGACATGGATTCCAATGTTATGTCTAAAGGAAGCTAAATGGATCACATTTACAGTGAAGAAATTGACATATCTACAAGTCTAAACCACAACACATCACATTTGATTGTGATTGATGGATTAAATGGAGCTATAGACCAGAATAACCCGTGAACATTGACTGAGGAGAACCACATTTTCTATAGAGAGTCAGCATTATTACTAAAATGCTGACTATCACCCCAGGGATCTAGTCTGGGGTTTCCTTGATGATAATGCATGGTAATTTATTTATTTATATTTAAAATTGGGTATATGGCACATAAGCGGATCCCACCCATACCACCCATATTACTTCGTAACTGTGTTACCATGGTATTTAAACAAACTATGGCAAGATTTGAATCTGAGTCTTCATATTGAAATTCCATACTTTAACCACTTGAGAATCTGAGATCATTCCATTTGATTTATGATAATCTATATTATAGAGGATAATATCAAAGTAATTTAACAAAAAAAACTTGCTTGTGACAAACTTGAAAATGTTTGAAATTTTATCAGCAATACATATCCCCTTGTTTTGGAATAATTTATAGCTCAAGAGAATGAGTAGCAGTCCCTGTACTAGTATCATTAATTTCTGCCCTTAATTCAAATGGAAACCTCTAGAATCCATGGCTATATTTGTACTACTTGTTTTGACAACTACATTTTCTTCCTTTTTGTTACATGAATATTATAACACAACTCAACTTCATGAAAGCCATAGATATATGCATAATTTTCAATTATGCTATATCCATTGCTTACAGTATTGCTTACATTTGTTTCCAATTATGCTATATCCATTGCTTACAGTATTGCTTACATTTGTTTCCAATTATGCTATATCCATTGCTTACAGTATTGCTTACATTTGTTTCCACCACTGATTCACCTTAAAGCTTTTAAAATTTCTCTAAATTTTCCAAAAATAAACCATTGATACGGTCATTTTAGTTTTTTGAATCTTTTTCTTGTTTATGACATATTTTGAACATGTCCTAAAGTCTTTATTAATTGTCTGTTAAGTTTGGAACAAATACACATTATGTCATATGTTAATATTCATAGGGTCAACTTAAAAAAACTCATTTTTCATTTATATTTTAGTTAATAAGGAGATTGTGTTAACCTTAGTCTGACATCACTTACTTTATTTTATGTTAAATGCTTTCACAGATACTTACTTTCTTTTATGTTAAATGCTTTGACAGGTTCACAAGTTTGCAGGTTATGTGCTTGACAAAGCACAAGTAGTTTATGTTAGAGTTACTATGCTGCAGTAACTATAAATTATTAACCAGGTAACAGCACACGTGGAACTGCCCTGCAGCTGGATCTGACCCTACATCACTACACGGAATTCCACGCAGCGGGACCCCTGACCGAAATATTGACGCTTGATGTTCACTGACGACGAGGAAGACTCTCCTCAAACCAGATAGTCAGATCTCCTCGAACCAGATAGTCGAATATCTAACACACTCTAACTTGCACGTGAATCAAGGCACAAAAATTTGAGACCTCCTGACGTGGCAGGCGCGGACTCAAGGTGGACACGTGTCACGAGGGGACGGTCGACCTGTAGACTACCAGCATGATGACGTGGAGATCGACCCCTGACGTGGCATTCCCGTACTGGTTTTCTTCCTACTTACGTGGCAGGCGCGAACTCAAGGTGGACACGTGTCACGAGGGGACGGTCGACCTGTAAACTACCAGCATGATGACGTGGACACGTGTCACGAGGGGACAGTTGACCTGTAGATTACCAGCATGATGACGTGGAGATCGACCCCTGACGTGGCATTCCCGTACTGGTTCTCTTCCTACATATGTGGCATCGCGTGATTAATTGAGGGACTGCTAACATGTCAATTTTTTAATGTGTGAACTAAACGGCAAAAAGAGGGTTATGTGATTGCCTAAGGCAATAAAGGTAATCAACGCACATTGTTGCTTTTACTCTGCAAATACATAGTTGTGTGCTGTGTGTGGGACTAAACGTCCCAAGTTTTGTCTGCCTAGGCAAGGTGGATAGGACAAAGGGAATTTTCTTCCCTTTGCTTTTCTTCCTGACTGGTATCCGGGACGGTAATCCGTCCACCGGTAAGGCATTGCTTCGCGGGACATCTGAGGATCAAGTCCCGTTTGACACAGTTGCAAAACCTTTTTCAAAGGTAAAATTTTTGCATCGGGTTTTTTAGCAACGTATTAAAGCCTTTACATTTTCTTCCTTTTGTTATATATGACAATTATAAAACAACTCAACTTCATGAAAGCCATAGATATATGCATCATTTTCAATTTGACAGCTACATTTTCTTCCTTTTGTTATATATGACCATTATAACACAACTCAACTTCATGAAAGCCATAGATATATGCATCATTTTCAATTATGCTATATCCATTGCTTACAATGAGTATTATGTGTCTGTACATTGCTTACATTTGTTTTCCAAGTATTATGTGTTTATACATTGCTTACATTTGTTTTCCACCACTTATTCACCTTAAAGCTTTTAAAATTTCTCTAAATTTTAAAAAAATAAACCATTGATATGGCCATTTTAGTTTTTTTGGCACATTTTTGAACATGTCATGAAGTCTTTATTAATCAGTCTGTATTCCCAAGCAGTTCAGTTTTGAACAAATACACGTTATAAGTCACGTGTTAGTAAAATGTCTTGAAGTCTTTATTAATTAATATGTATTCCCAAGCAATTCAAAACTTATAAGTAACACAACTTAGAAAAACTCATTTTTCATATATTAGTTAATGAGGAGATTGTGTTAACCTTAGTCTGGTGTTGGCATCACTTACTTTCTTCTATGTTAAGTTCTTTCACAAGTACTTACTTTCGTCTATGTTAAGTTCTTTCACAAGTACTTACTTTCTTCTATGTTAAATGCTTTCACAGGTTTGCAGGTCATGTGCTTGACAAGTAGTTTATATTATGGGTAAATTCAAAACTTGTATAGTGGGTAAATTCAAAACTTGTAATATCTCTATACATGTTTGAATATGAATGTTTGAGATTTCATGCACTTAAATTAAATTAAATGTCTTTCTAATAGCAGCCCAGAAACTAGGATCAGGGTACAGGTCATGGGGAATTCCTGGGAATACATGCTTCATGAACTTTGTTGCAACTTTGTGCTGCAAGCATTGTTGTACACACTGCTATTGAGGAATTATTTCTTGAGTGACAAGCATAACAGGATAACGAGGAAAGGTGAAGGTGAAGGGTGAAGGGCAAGGGCAACAAGGTGTTTGCCTAGTATGCAATATGGATGAGATTTTTTTGCAGTATTTTCTGGGGAGAGAAGGCCTTATAGCCTTGCACAATTTATAGCTTAGGGAAAGATGAAAATTGAAAGGATGAGATAAATGAAAAAAAATGTGTATCCAATGTTTTGGTAATCCTTAAAACTTAATATATGCAATTGATTTTTCAAGAATTAGTAGGGATAATGAATCCAATGTTTTGGTAATCCTTAAAACTTAATATATGCAATTGATTTTTCAAGAATTGGTAGGGATAATCATGTGTCAAAAACTTTTTTTTTGGTGATTTACCACCAATCTTGCTTAAACCATTAACCACTTATTACCTACTGCTTTTGATGATCAACATATGCAACAAGAATAAAAAATTCTCTTGTTGCAGATTTTCCCCTTGTTGTAGATTTTTATGTTTAAATTCATCATCGATGAACTATCTGAAGATCAAATGATTCTTGTATGTTGTTCCAGGTGCTCTTCTTTGAAATATTCATTCATATTCATTGAATTTACACTTCATTTCACAAGCAAACATCTTATGAATCATCAAATTTTACATTGTGCTATCTCCCATTCTATCAACTTTTATTTTGGTGCATGAAATAAAACTAAAACAAATAATAAAAACACCAACATTTGTGACCTGCAACTTTAAACGCATGTCTGCTTCTCTACGGGGCAGCCTCCGCAGGGTTGAAAATCCAAGACATCATGAAATACTTCAAAATTTTAAAATTTTAAAACCTGTCGTGAAGAAACTAAACCTATATTTTTTTAAAAAGAAGTCACCCTAAGAGGGCGGTTTTAAACCACCCTCATAATGTATTTTATATTTTTTTAAGTCATTCTACAAGGGTGGTTTAAAATCGCCCTCCCATCATCCTAAGAGGGCGGTTTTAAATCGTCCTTGTAGCCCTAAGAGGGTGGATTTTTGAGGCGATTTTTAGCTGTCGTCCTATGGGTGTGGAATTTTTACAACACCCTCATAGACGGTGGCTGAATAACTGCATTTAAAGGCTTTTAAGGGTGAGGGCGATTTTAAATTGTCCTCGTAGCCCTAAGAGGTATTTTTGAGACGATTTTTAGCCGCCGTCGTATGGATGTGGACTTTTTATGACACCCTCATAGACGGTGGCTGAATAACCACATTTAAAGGCTTTTAAGGGTGGTTAAAAACTGTTGTTAAAGCCTTTTTTGGTGTAGTGGTTCTCTCTAAGGGATCGAACCATAACCCTCTATTGATGTGTTTGGATCAGCATTCCAAGAGGTTTCCAAGGCCCTTCAAATTTGAGGTAATGCGGTGTCGGTACTCAAATATAGAAGACAATATTAAGGATTGGTGGTATTGGGTCTTCTTTGGCCCCATAATTTTCTAAATAGCTTATAAGCTTAGGTGGGTAAGTCAAACATTAAAATATGGAACACAGACATCTTTAGTCAGATCTTCCAAAGAGAGGATTATCTACAATCTTAGCTAATGGAAAATGAGAGAGCAATCAGTGCTAGGGACCAGTCTCGGGAGATTAGAGATAGAAATAAAGGAATGCTTGTTGAGTTCTGCAATACTTTGGTTGAGGAGGATATTCTTTGAAAATAGAAGTCGAGGGAACTGTGCCTCAAAGCGGGAGATCAAAATACAAAATATTTTCATGCGTCTACTTTGAGGTTAGATCTTCCAATAGAATTAGAGAATTTTTGAAGGCTGATGGATCTAAATTAGATTATATTCAGGAAATCAGGCTGGAGGTTGTTAGCTTTTCTAATCCTTGCTTTCCTACATGGAGGATAACGACTCATGGGTTGACGATCGTTTATTGCAAAATATCTTGAACCTGATTTATGAAGACATGAACTCATTCTTGTTGAGCACCTTTAAGGATGAGTAAATCAAAAAAGCAATTTTTGAAATGGGTAGTTTGAATTCCCCCGATCTAGAAAAATTTCCCTCAATCTTCTTCCAAAATTTATGCCACACTGTGGAGAAAGATATATGATATGACTTGAAATATGTTCAGAGGTCTGGTACCATTCCCAAGGATGTAAACTCCACATTCCTGGTCCTTGTTCCAAAATCCCAAAGATCTAAGGTCTTTAGAAAATTTGGACTTATTAGCCTTTGTAACACCATCTCAAGTTTTTGACAAAAATTTTGGCTAATAGGATCAAGTTATTTCTTCCCAAAATTATTGACCCAGATCAAAGTGGGTTTGTGGTAGGAAGGCAAATTCTAGATGAAATTATTTCAGTTCATGAACTCATTCATTTCGTGGGCAAAAGTGGGAGAGCTAGGCCTTTTCTCAAGCTTGATATGAACAAAGCGTATGATAGGGTTTCATGGAGTTTCCTCTTGAAAATGCTGAACAAATTTGGGTTTCATCAAATATGGATAAGCTTGATCAATGCTTGTATCTCGTTAGCCTTTTTCTCAGCTATCACCAATGGTTCAACTATGGTATACTTTAAAAGTTGCATGGGCCTGCGCCAAGGTGAACCCCTTTCGCCCTTCCTCTTTATCATTATGGATGAAACATTGGGAAGATCTATATAAGTGGAACCAACCATAGTAGATATAAAACTAGCTCTTTCAATAGACTTATTATCTCACCAACGGTTTATCGATGACACTCCTATAGCCACCTTAGCTTCTATTCCGTAAGCAATGAAGATTAAGGAGATTATGACATCCTTTGAAAGGGTTGCAGGCCAGAAGATCAAAATTTTAAAAAGTTTAATATTCTTCCTTAACACCCTCAGAAGACAAAAAATGGTCTCCCTGATTTTGGGTTGTGGAATGGTTGAATTTTCCTCTACCTAAATTAGGATATCCTTATTTAAGGGGAGATTGAAAGAGAGATTTTGGGACCCGGTCATTGAAAGGATGCAAAGGAAATTGGCTAGTTGGAAAGGGGCTCTTCTCATCTAGGTTAGAAAAGCCCAACTAGTTAAATCCACCCTTAAGAGCATTCCTTTATTCTTTCTCTCATTTTTTCAAATTGCCAACTAAATTTATTCAAAGAATTGAACTCATCCAAAAGTCTTTTATTTGGTCTAGAAATGAAGAGAAGAAAAAGTTTAACTTGGTTTCCTGAAAACATGTATGCACTAGAAAAGAATTTTGTGGTCTTGACCTTAGAAGAGTTAAGAGCATAAACATCATCGTACTAGCCAAGCAAGGGTGGAAGTAATTCAAGAATAAGAATGTTGATTGGGTTTGCATTCTTTCATCCAAATGTCTTTCTCAAAATAGAGACTTTTTGGTTGATCTGCCCCCCTCTCCAGGATAAATGTTTTTGGCTTGGTATCACTAAGATTCATCATGCCATTTCAAAGGGCCACCTATGTAAGCTAGAAAATGGCAGAAATATTAATTTTTGGGAAACACTTGATTGGGTGATGCTCCTCTAGCTCACATTTTTGATGTAGCAATTGTTAAACCCATAACTCGGGCTTATTTTGGAGCTAAAGTTGCAAACTTCATTTAGGTAAGTAATGGGGTTAAATCCTAGCAGAATCTCAATTTCCCAAACTTGAACCAGGAGGAAAGAAAGGTTGTGGACTATCTCAATCACATTCTAAGCTTATAGGTCATTAAATCTTCTGATGTTGAAGATTATATTCTATGGAAGGGGAAGAAAAATGACTCCTTTTTGGTGAAGTCTGTTGATTTCCTCTCTGAAGTTGATCTTGTGGACTTGCCTCCTATTAAAAAGATCTGGTATAAAATTCTTACTCCTAAAGTCAACTTTTTATGTAGCTTGTTATCCAAAACAAGATTCTCACTAAGAAAAACCTCCAAAAAAAGAGGTATGACCATCCCTAATAGGTTCCACCTTTGCAGATGTGATGTTGAATCTACTAACCACCTTTTCTTCCTTTGTCTATTTTCACTTGAGGCCCTCTATCTTCTTCTAAATACCTTTGAGGTCTATTGGTTTGTCTTGAACCAGTTTTTCGATGTCTTTAATCAATGGTCTCCCCATTTTGATATCCCGAGGTCACGTGCCTTTTGGTCGTTTAGTCTCCCTCACCTGGTTTGGGGTATCTAGAAGAAGAGAAACAACATGGTGTTTAGGGGAGTTTTTAGAGATGTTGTTTTCATCTAGGATAAAGTCTTGCCAACAATTGTTAAGAATGTATTTGTTCTATATTTGGATGACTCTAGTGGCCCAAAGGATGAAGCCCTCATTGAATCCAATATTGGTTTCTAGTAATCTATAAGAGGAACTGTTCAAAATCTGGAGAATACTAGAGCTTTAACCAAGTGTATCCTACCCCCTTGAATGGATCAAATTTAACTTCAACGGTGCCTCTAAGGGAAACCCTGGGAAAGCTGGTGTAGGAGTTATATTTTGAAATCATAGTGGAGATATCATTTTGGCCTTTGCTGAAAATATTGGGTCCTAGACCTACCACTTTGCGAAAGCCAAAGCATTATTCCAAGGGACGGTACTTCTCCCTTAAATTGGTTGTAGGAAAATCATTATTGAAGGTGACTCATTAAACGTTGTCAATATGATCTATGTATTGCAAGTCCCTAGTTGGAATATTTTTAATATGGTCGAGGAAGATAATTGGATTCTTCGTGGCATGGAAAGTCTTTAGGTGAGACATACGTATAGGGAAGGTAACAGAGCGATTGACTTCCTAGTCAACCTAGGGTTGATCCAATATAGGCTATTTGTTTGAAGGGATAATCTCCCATAGGGCCTAATCTAGATCGATGAATGATGGTTGACCTAACGATGTCCTTGATGGCTTTGCATAGGTTGCTTGTCTTCGTGTTGGATGGTCAATTGTTTGCTTACTCTCCTGGGTTCTGCTTTTTTATTGGTTGTGAGAGTTGTAGGAGGAATATTTTTTCTCTTTCATTTTCTATTATAGCCATTTTACAAGCTATTGTTTGTCCCTATGTTAATTGGCTGAGAGGGTCCAATGTGGCATCCTTTTGCCACTTAAATAATGAGTTGGATGGTCTATATTATTGGACAAAAGTGATGGTGTTCCATGTGGTTCTCAAACTGGAATTTTTGATAGTTTGTGTCATAGGTTGGTTGACACTAATATGCTTTTAGATACTTTGGAAGATGAGGGAGTTGAAGGTTGTCTTAGATTGTGACCAATATGAGGTCATAATTTTTGATCTACATAAGTTGTCTGAGGGGGTGATAATTTGTTTTGCACCCTCCCTGATTGGTTACTCCTTGTTATTTTGTAGCAATGGGTTGTAGTTGGTGTGTCCTATTTGGGCGGTTGTTTTTTGGGTCTCTTTCATGTCCTCTTCGCTTGTGGTTGTTTGGTTTAGTTTCAGTTAATGGTAGATTCTTGTGTCGGGGTAATGACCTATTGTATTTTTCTATTTCTTTTAGTTGTAGCAGTTTTCTCTTTGTAAAATTGTATAAGGTTTGGGAACCCTTTCAAAACCCCTTCTTCAACTAATAAAAAAAATTGGTGGCCTTGACTTTAGAAGATTTAAGAGCATAAACATCATCGTACTAGTCAAGCAAGGGTGGAAGTTATTCAAGAATAAGAATGTTGATTGGGTTCGCATTCTATCAACCAAATATCTTTCTCAAAATAGAGACTTTTTGGTTGATTTGCCCCCCTCTCCAGGATCAAATTTTTGGCTTGGTATCACTAAGATTCGTCATGTCATTTCAAAGGGCCACATATGGAAGCTGGAAAATGGCAAAAATACTAATTTTTGGGAAGACACTTGGGTGGGTGATGCTTCTCTAGCTCACACTATTGAGGCAATAATTGTGAAACCCATAACTCAAGCTTGCTTTGGAGCTAAATTTACAAACTTCATTTAGGTAAGTAATGGGATGAAATCCTGGTAGAATCTCAATTTTCCAAACTTGAACCAAGAGAAAAGAATGGCTATGGACTATCTCAATCACATTATAATCTTATAGGTCATTAAATCTTTTGATGTTGAATATTCTATTCTATGTGTTGTGGCTGATCCACAACACACCCCAAAATTGGGGACCCATCATTTTTGCATGCTTTCAAAGAAAATCTCAGTGACCCAGATGCTAAAAAATGAAGAAAAGGGGCAAAAATGCACAAGTGTAGAAAGTGTCGCGAAATCGCGACATGTTGCGCCGTCGCGGCCGAAACCAGAAAAGTGTCGCGAAATCGTGACATGTTGCTCCGTCGCTGCCAAAAATAGAAAAGTGTCACGAAATCGTGACATGTTGCTCCATCGCGACCGAAAGAGGAGAGAGAAAGGCAAAAGAGAAAGGCGTAGCGAAATCGCGACATGTCGCAAAATCACGGGTCAAGGCATGAAGTGGAAAATGTCATGAAATCGCGACAGGAAGCGACAAGCGGGACACGAAGCAGAAAGGCGTCGCGAAATCACGACAAAATCGATCGGAAGGCGTGAAGCGCAAAAGTGGTCACGAAATCGTGACAGAAAGTAGCGAAGAAGGCATGAAGTGAAAAACGTCGCGAAATCGCTACAGGTTGCGGCCGAGAATGTACGGAAGTGAAAACGGTCACGAAATCGTGACAAAAAGTAGCGAAGAAGGCATGAAGTGAAAAACGTCACGAAATCGCTACAGGTTGTAGCCAAAGCAGCGTCGAGTGAAAAGCGTCGCGAAATCGCGACAGATTGCGGGTGCAAGGCATGAAGTGGAAAATGGTCACGGGAAGGGGGGAAAATGGTGGAAATCGCGCAACTTTGAGAAAGCATGCCCGTCAGACAAAAGCGTCGCGAAATCGCGACAAGTTGAAGCCCAAGCAGTACGGATGAAAAAACATCGCGAAATCGTGACAGAATCGAGCGAAAGGGTCCGAGGCATAAAAACGTCACGAAATCATGACAACATGCAGCAAAGGTGCCCGAAGTAGAAAAGCGTCGCGAAATCGTGACAGGTTGCAGTGAAGGAGCAAGAAGCGAGAAGCGTAGCGATTTCACGACGAAAAGTTGACAAAGTGTACGAAACGAGAAAAGCATCGCGATTTCGCGACATGTCACGTTTTCGTTGGGCTAGAAGGCAGGAAGGCTGTTGTCCGAAAAATGTCATGATATCGTGACCTGTCTCATTTTCACTGTGCTGGCAGGGAAACAGACTACATGCAGAATAATGTCATGATTTGCAGGAGGACGTTACAGAAGGCACAGAAAGCATGAGACACGTGGCATACGGGTGTCGGGGTTGCAGAAGCGTTACATGCAACGAAAGATTTCAAACGTTTCGGCATCGAGCATGGAGTAAAAGCATCGAAAAGGCAAGAATTTGAAAAGACGCATTCTGGGAGGTGAAACGAAGCGACGCAGGTGAACCGAAGAGCCGTGCCAGACAGTATAAAGTTGGAAGCACAGATTGGACAGAGGGTTGGAAATTGCTGCTAGCAGAGTTGCAGAGACAAGGGTTGCATGCCATTCTGGGCCTGCACTTGGAGCAATTTCCTTCATTTGTTCTGGATTTTCTTTTTGAACCTGGAACATTCTATAACTGTAATTGATACATCATTTTAATACAGAAACACAGAGAGTTGGCATCTCATTGATGAGAAAGAAGGAGTCATTTTTGCATGCATGATTTAATGTTTTATCCTTCATTTCAGATTTCTAGGCTTTTAGGTGAAGTTTAATGCAAGTGTTCTTGGTTGCTTCACGCGAATGCCTAAATCTGGAATTACAGTAGAAACCCTAGAAACCCGCACCTAGCTTATCCGGATTGTGCGAATTTGCAGGTTCAATAGGTTAGGTTGCATGCAGAAACCTCATTGTCTTCGGTTTTGTCAATCAAGATGACAGCACTACGCCGTAGTTTAGTTTCTTTCATTTTATTTGCATTTCTTCATTTTTTTTAATCCTTTATTCTTCTTGCATTTTTTCATTGTCATTCAAATAAATAATTGAAAATCTACCAAAGCCTGAAATCCAAATAGATTCATCCTTTTTGTATTAACTTACTATGAGTCCATTGTAATTCAAAATAAAATAAATCACCAGGCCCCTTGTTAACATCCACTTGTAACCCTAAGGTATTCCTAGCATTTCAATTGAAGAGCATCATTGGTGAATGAAGAACTATCACAACAGGAACCTTGGAGAAATTATTTAGTCATAATTTCTTTGCAAGCAGAGGATTTTGGGACTCAGATCCTATCGGAGAGTGTGCTTTCACAATTGGGTGAAAACACCACTCAACAGATTGGCGCTAGAAGGAGGGCCCAAATCGGTTTACTTTATTTTGGTTTCATACATGAATAATATCTTTTGATTTAATTTTGAAATCTTTTCTTAAAACTCACAAACAGCTAAACTACAACTTTTGTTTTCTTTTGTTGCAGGTTTTTCTTTGAAATAATCGAGGGTTTCATCAGGAAGGCTGGACCCACCGCGTCGTATTGCGACCAGGTCCCAAACAACTAGGAGAAACCATTTTTCATGACCTTACTTGGTACTCCCAAGAATAAAACCAAGCAAGTCGTAAGCTCACCAGTCACAAAAGACCTATTTTCTCCAGGAACATCGAGTGGACCTACGCCCGTAATATCAGTTGCCACTAGTGTTCCTATTGTCAGTAATATTTCTACTGCTATTGTAGGTTTGTCTTCATCGATTTTGAGTCAAATGGCTCAAGCTCCAGCAACTCCTTGGTATGGAGCTAACAATACTCCTTTGAATATTGCTGGGGATATCCATGAAATCCCCAAGAACATTGAAATATTTTTGCCTAAATACAAACCAGATGGCCCAAGAATAACAAGAAGAACATATCCAAGCCTATAGGGATGTTTTAATTAGGCTGCAAGTTCAATATGAAGATGTGGCTTGCAGACTTTTTCCTATGAGCTTAGATCCAATAGCATATGAATGGTATATATGCTTACCAACTGGTTCAATCACTTCTTGGACACAAATGGAAAATGCCTTTGTTAATCAATTTAGGTCACCCTTGGATCCCGCAACCATTTACAATCAGTTTATTACATGCAAAAGGGGCCGGGGGAACCGATCGAGAATGTTTAATCAGAGATTCCAAAAGTGCTATAATAGAGCAATTAGGCATTTTGCCATCGATCCCACAGTGGCTTTGCAAATATATTTTGGGGCGTTGGACCCCATGACAGCCATGTTTGCGAGACGCAATCCTCAAGTCACCACGCTCGCTCTAGCCTATAATGAAGCCATGACTATCGAGCAACAAATGACACCACAAGGCTACGGGTTTACCCAGATGCCTGTGATGGGACAGTATGCTCCATATGGTCAAGCTCCCTTGGCAAATCAGCTCATGGCACCACAAATGCCAAGCATGAACGCCTTCCCATATCAGCAGCCGTATCCACCAGCACCTGCATATGCACCCATTCCAATCCAACCAATCACATCCATTCCACCTGTTCTCGCATTTCTGCAGAATAGTCAATCGACTATGCAAGGAACTAGCCAAGTTAATCCTCAGGCTATAGTTCCTTTTCCAAATCCAACTCCGATTCGAAGTGTCAATCCATACGGGAATCAAATTCCTCAGAACCCGACCCAAATGTTGAATCAAGACCCCATCAATTATGCGAATCCAACGGGGGTTAACAACAATGTGATTCCACCGAAGGAGATTTATTCAGAAGTCGAAGAGCTCAAGAAATTAGTTCATAAACTGAGCAATGACAGGGTTCAACAGCAGAAGTATGAGTCCCATGCCCCTCACCCAAATCAAAATTTTAACAATAGAGGGAGGCACTGGAACACTAAGCCAAACAATGGGGGAGTTCCCGCTCCCATTGCTAATCAACTAGATACTTCTACAGGACCTAGCCAATCCAATTCTCTTTTGAATCTTTCAGATTTGGCATGGGAAAGGGGGTGCAGGTTGCACAACACGAAAGAACACAATGAGAGGAATTGTCCTGAAATTGCTAGATACACTCATTGTCTTCAGGCACAAGTTGATGATTTGGAACTGGTATCAAATGAGGGTCCATCGCAACATCAAGATGATAATATTATGGTGATGGAAACTGTATATCATCAAGAAGGTGAAAGTGAGGAAGAAGAAGACGAAATTTTGGAATAGGAGGTGCAAGCGTTTCGAGATTTCAGAAAGGGGAATCATGGATACCATCTGAGAAGTAAATCTAAAGCCCCTAAAACCTCATCAACACCTCCAAACAATTCCATTCTTCCTCCTGATACTAAGGCAAATAATAATCCTCCTCCTCCACTCAGAAGAGAAATGTCTAATGACGTGCAGAAGACAGTCAAATTCGAAAAACCAAATTATGACATAGTGGAGGATTTAAAGAAGTCCAAATCTAGCCTTTCATTTTTGGACGCGGCTAGATTACCTGGCCAAAAGGAGGCATTGATAAAAGCTTTGAACTCACCTGATCAAATGTGGAAGGAAAAGGGAGTTGAGTCCCATCTGATTTTGCGAAAGGAGAGAAGGGATGTCCCGCCATTCTTATTGACTCTGAGAATTGCGGGTAAGAATTTGCATAACTTTTTGGTGGACACAGGTGCCACGAGCAACCTCATGCCTTCAGAAATATGTAAAATGCTAGGTCTGCAACCTTGTTTCATCCAAATGTATGGTCTTGCAATTGGACCGTTCAGAGGTAAATGTGGTAGGGACCTTATATGATGTCAAGATTCAATTAAATTCTGAACCCAGGGTCCAGCAGGTTGTAGACATTATGGTGGTTAATATCCCAAGTAGGTATGGAATGTTACTTGCGAGGGATTGGATGAAAACTCTGAATGGCTATTTTTCAACAGACTGCTCACATATGTGGCTACCATGGAAAGGAATTGCAAACCAAATCAGAGTGGAAAATGAACCGAGGCTCAAAGAAATCATAACAGAATTTAACAAGCCGAATGAAGTTCAATTTTCTGAGCCAGAACTGGGGGTTTATGCGCTTGATGTTGAGGAAGCTACTGAAGAGCCTAAAAAGGAAACATGTCATAGTGGCTCTTCTGAGGAGAATGATTGCACATGGTTGCTCAGGTTCGATGGATCAAAATCTAGACAGGGAGCAGGAGCTGGAGTCGAGCTCACTGGCCCAGGAGGTAAACCATTATTGGCTGCCTACAGACTGCAATTTCCTTGCACGAACAATGTGGCAGAATACGAAGCATTGATCTTTGGTTTACGTCTAGCATTGAGCAAACAAGTCAAATGCTTGAAGGTTTTGGGAGATTCTGAGTTGGTAGTCAAGCAAATCAAAGGACAGTATACATGCCGTGACAGGAGACTAAGCCTTTATAGAACTAGGGTTATGGACCTCATTGAGGAGTTCGATGCGTTCAATATAGCCCTTATTTCTAGGAAAGGAAATCGAATAGCAGACTCTCTTGCAGTCGCCACGGGCATGTTAAACCCGGTTGATGTAAAAAGGTGTAAAAATTTTTCCATTGAATTAGTTCCTTGTCCATCAATACCCGATAATGTCAAGAATTTCCAGGTATTTGAAAGTGACAGACACATTTTTAAATTTGTCACGAACTCGGGTATTTTTGAAAATCAGGTGATTGATGAGGAACAAAGGTGGCAAGATGAAACAGAGAATGAAATTGAAACTGCGTATCAATCCAACAAAATACCTAAAGATGTGGTTTCATTGGAAAAAATGTTCGACATGGGATGCAAGCCCAAGAAAGGTAAAAGGGTCCCACTCCCCAAAGATGCATGTGATTCAATTAATCTAGGGAGTGCAGACAATCCAAAGGAGGTGTACATTGCAAAGGCATGTAAAGATGAAGAAAGGAGCAACATAATGCTAGGCATTGAAGCATTACATAGATTGCATTGCTTGGAATTACAATGAGCTGAAGACATACAACCAAGACATTATCACACATACCATCCCTTTGAAGCCAGACTCCAAGCCTTTTAGGCAAAGACAACGAGTTGTTAACCCGCTATTGGAGCCTTTAATCGAAAGGGAGGTCAAAATATTATTGGAAGCGAAAATCATTTTTCCTGTTAGGCACTCAACCTGGGTGGCTAACCTCATTCCAGTGAGGAAAAAGAGTGGAGAGATTAGGCTGTGCATAGATTTTTGAAATCTTAATAAAGCCTCTCAAAAAGATAATTATCCATTGCCATCAATCGATGAAATCCTACAAATGGTAAATGGATCCGAAATGATGTCCTTTCTTGACGGGTATTCTGGATACAACCAAATTCTTATACATCCGAATGACAGGATGAAAACAGCCTTCACCACCAAGTGGGGGACATTTGCATATAAGAGAATGTCGTTCGGACTGTTAAATGCTTGGTGCAACTTTTCAACGCGCCATGGATTATGCATTCAAAGGGCTCATAGGCAAATGTATCATCGTGTATGTGGATGATATCCCAGTTTTCTCGAAAAAGAGAGAGGACCATGTCAAAGATTTAAAGAAAGTGCTTCAAAGATGCAAGAGAACATGGAATTTCCTTAAATCCCAAAAAGTGCATTTTCGGAGTTACAGAAGGAAAATTGCTTGGTCACATCATTTCAAAAGAGGGCATATCCATCGACCCGAAAAGGATACAAGCTATCCAAAACTTACCTCTCCCGAGTAGTAAAAAAGAATTGAGATCTTTCTTTGGGCAGGTTAATTTTGTGAGGAAGTTTATCTCTAGCTTTGCTGAGATAGCCAAACCTCTGAACAAGATGCTCAAGAAATATGTGGATGTAAAATGGAACGAGGAAAGTAAAGTGGCCTTTCAGAACATCAAAGACGCCATTTCCAGGGCCCCGGTCCTCATAAGTCCAGACTATTCCAAACCTTTCTACATTTATGCTTTTGCATCAGAACACTCTTTTGCGAGTGTCTTAACCCAAAAAGGCGAGGATAGTGCAGAAAAACCCATAGCATTTTTAAGTGCCCCCTGAAAGATGCTCAATTAAGGTATTCAATCCTTGATAAGCAAATGTACGCACTTTTTAAAATGGTAAAAAAATTTAGGCATTACATTGTGCATAGCGAGTTATTGCCATCGTGCCTGACTCTGCTTGTTAAGACCATGTTTTTACAAAATGAACTAGGTGAGAAAAGAGGGAAATGGATTTCCACCATCCAAGAATTTGATCTCGAAATCCAACCTATGAAACTAGTTCGAGGACAGGGACTGGCGAAGGCGATCGCAGAAAATAATCCATAGATAACATGCCAATACTCGAACACAGAATACATTGCTAAGGATGACTGGTATGTTGATATTGTGCAATTTTTATTGACTGGTAAGTGTCCTTCTAATCTGAATTCAACCCAGAGAAGAGCTTTAAGGCTTAAGTCTATCAATTATCTGATGAAATCTGGTGTTCTTTACAGGAAGAATCATGAAGGGATCTACCTGAGGTGCCTGAACAAAGAAGAAGCTACCAGGGTGTTGCAGGAATTTCACGGGAAACATGGAACTGGTCATGGTGCGGCAAATGCTACAGCACATCAAATCCTGAGAGCAGGATACTACTGGCCACACATTTTCAAAGATGCACATGCCCATGTACGATCTTGTCATATCTCATCAAGTGGCTGCCAATAGAGAAAGAAATGCAGCCATGCCGTTACAACCTGTAGTTGAAATGAGGCCATTTGCACAGTGGGGACTAGATTTCATTGGGGTTATTAACCCAAATTCTTTTGATTCTCATAAATTCATATTGACAGCTACAGATTACTGCACAAGGTGGACGAAGCGATTCCTACTAAACATGCCACCACAGACGTTGTAATTAAATTCCTTGAGGACCATATTATAACAAGATTTGGAATGCCCGATGCTATTGTCAGTGACAATGGTAAAGCGTTTATTTCTACGCAATTTGCAGATTGGGCATATGATAACAAAGTGAGCTTAAAATTTGCATCCAATTATTATCCTCAAGGAAATGGGTTGGCCGAATCTTCAAATAAAAATTTGTTGAATACCATTAAGAAGTTGCTGGAAAAGAACCCTCGAGATTGGCACGACCAATTGAAATTTGCCCTTTGGGCAGATAGTACCAGAGTGAAAGAATCCATAGGGAATACTCCCTATCATTTGGTCTATGGGCAAGACCCGATATTTCTTGCAAATTTGAAGTTGCGAGACCTTACATTTCATACAAGAGTACTTGGGGACGAGATGATCAAGTTGAAGCCGAGTTAAGTCATTTGTTGCACCTTGATGAAAAGAGAGAAGAGGCCATGAATCACATGAATAAACACCAGGAAGTTATCAAAAGATGGTTTGACAGAAGGGCCAAAGTTAAATCATTGAGAATTTCAGATTTGGTATTACTATGGGACAAAAGACATGAGGAAAAAGGGAATCATCAAAAGTTTGATTGTCTTTGGTTAGGCCCATATCAGATTTCGAGAGATTCTTGGGAAGAATACCTTCGAGGCTAAAAACTTTAGAAGGGAGAGATTTTATGCTACCGGTTAATGGGCAGATTTTAAAGCATTATTTTAGCCCTTAGGTTGTGAGATTTTGATATTATTCTTTCGGTTTTGGTGGGGATTTTCAGTTTTTGTTTTTATTGTTTAGGATTGTTAGTTTAGCTAGGATTTTGGTTGTGGATTTGATTTCAATTGACATGTTTTGTTTATTTTGATAAAAAAAATAAAAAATAAAATAAAAATATTGAGATGTCAACTTATGCTTAAGGTTAGGGGAATATGAAATATTGGAATTGTCCTGTAAAAGCTCCACAAGTAACACAAACATCTTAAGTTATATTGTTTGATTTTGTGATGCATGAAAGAGTCAGTTTTGCATGACAAATCTTTCATTTGCAATTCAAGAGATAATGCATTCATGGTACATCTCACTTTACATATACATTCCATCTTAGTTACATATGCATCTTAGGTACAAATCATTAAAGTATGTCAATCCCTCTTAGGGTTGTGTTATAACATAAATGTAAGAGGAATCCTAAGGTTGGAAGCTGAGTCTTGAGATATCTAGAACCAAGCACGTCTCATACATTAAAAAGGATCTTGAGCAAAATGATCAAAACCTAACTTGGAAGAAAAGGTTGGGCGAAAGAAGTTTTTCATGTCTATCCTATTATGCAACATGATCCTTAAAACAGTGGTTTGGACCACTTCCATAGAGCTTAAAGCCTAAAATCAAGTAGTAAGGATAGGGTTAAATCCTCATCGAACTTAGGTTGAGGATCCAATTCCCCAAAGCTTTGATTTGACCTACATGGAGTAGTAAGGATAGGGCATAAATTCTCATCTCGCTTAGGTTGAGAATCTGATTCCCCAAAGCTCCTATGTCTCATTTCATAATAAATCTTGGATTGGAAGGATCGTACTACTTGTCCTCTGCAAAGGATGGGTAGTCATCCCCAAGGTCTAAGCGACAAAATTAATATTTTCCATTTACATCTAAAGTTTGGATTGGAAGGATCGTACTACATGTCCCTAGCAAGGATGGGTAGTCATCCCCAAGGTCCAAGAAGTAAAAAATAAAATTTTCCCATCTCATATTTATATTGGATTGTAAGGATCGTACTACTTGTCCTCTGCAAAGGATGGGTAGTCATCCCCAAGGTCCAAAGAAATGAAGATAAGTTTTGGATTGTGGGGTTAGATATGCCCATGCATGGCAACATGTCTTGTCTAAAAAACAAGACCACTGATTGTCCAAAGGGTTAGACTAGCATGACCATTTCTTCCATAATTGGTTTAATTATTTTGCTCAAAGTGAGGTAATGAACTCTAAATCAGAATAGTAAGGATAGGGTTAAACTCTCATCTCGGTTGGTTGGGAGTCTGATTCCCCAAAGTTCTGATTTCACATTCACTCGCACATGGGTTCAAGATAGTAGGGACTCATAACCAACTTTGGGATACAATAAGGTAATTAATTAGTGGATCCTAAGAGGGTTTGGCAATCTTGAATGTTTGTACATGATACTAGAAGAAAGACTATGCATTTTATAAAAGCAAGATCTCCTAGCATATTCATTAGGTTACACAATCATTCACAATCTCATATATGCATTCATGCAAAACTGACAATGGAGTGTGGATCAATTTCAAACGATAGGGAAAGAAATTCATTGCACACACTGAGCTAATACTTGATGATTCTAATGATTCATGTACTTCTGATCTTTGGGCATTTGTTATATTGCTTATGTGCTAACACATGTTTTCGAGTTTGTATATGTTTCAGGTTGGGTTCTCACTAAAAATGCTCAAGAGCATTTGACAGCAGAGTCGCCATTTGTTGTGGCTGATCCACAACACACCCCAAAATTGGGGACCCACCTTTTTTGCATGCTTTCGAAAGGAATCTCAGTGACCCAGATGCTAAAAATGAAGAAAAGGGGCAAAAATGCACAAGTGTAGAAAGTGTCACGAAATCGCGACATGTCATGAAATCGCAACATGTTGCGCCGTCGCGGCCAAAAATAGAAAAGTGTCACGAAATCGCGACATGTTGCTCCATCGCTGCCAAAAATAGAAAAGTGTCACGAAATCGTGACATGTTGCTCCATCGCGACTCAGAGAGGAGAGAGAAAGGCAAAGGAGAAAGGCGTAGCGAAATCGCGACATGTCGCAAAATCATGGGTCAAACAGGCAAACGGGCAAAGCAGAAAATGTCACGAAATCGCGACAGGAAGCGACAAGCGGGACATGAAGTAGAAAGGCATCACGAAATCATGACAAAATTCGAAGGCGATGAAGAAAAAGTGGTCGCGAAATCAGAAAAGTAGCAAAGAAGGCATGAAGTGAAAAACATCGCGAAATCGTCGTAAAAAATCGCGAAATCATGATAGAAAGTAGCAGAAGGGATGAAGTGAAAAGTTGAAATCGAAGTGAAGAGTGAAAAGGTCGTGAAATCGTGATAGATTGCGGCGTAAGGCATGAAGTGGAAAATGGTCGATGGAAATCTGCAACTTTGAGAAAGCATGCCGTCGGACAAAGGCGTCGCGAAATCGTGACAGGTTGAAGCCCAAGCAGTACGGATGAAAAAATGTCGCGAAATCACGACAGAATCGAGCGAAAGGGTCCGAGGCATAAAAATGTCGTGAAATCGTGACAACATGCAGCAAAGGTGCCCCGAAGTAGAAAAGCGTCGCGAAATCGCGACAGGTTGCAGTGAAGGAGCAAGAAGCGAGAAGCGTAGCGATTTCACGACGGAAAGTTGACAAAGTGTACGGAAAGAGAAAAGCGTCGCGATTTCGCGACATGTCGCGATTTCGTGACATGTCGCGTTTTCATGGGCTAGAAGGCAGGAAGGCTATTGTTCGAAAAATGTCGCGATATCGCGACCTGTCTCATTTTCGTTGTGCTAGCAGGGAAACAGGCTACATGCAGAATAATGTCGTGATTTATAGGAGGACGTTACAGAAGGTGCAAAAAGCATGAGACACGTGGCATACAGGTGTCGGAGTTGCAGAGGCGTTACATGCAACGACAGATTTCGAACGTTTCGGCATCGAGCATGAAGTGAAAGCATCGAAAAGGCGGGAATTTGAAAAGACGCATTCTGGGAGGTGAAACGAAGCGACGCAGGTGAACCGAAGAGCCGTGCCAGACAGTATAAAATTGGAAGCGCAGATTGGACGAGAGGGTTGGAAATTGCTGCTAGCAGAGTTGCGAGAGACAAGGGTTGCATGCCATTCTGGGCCTGCACTTGGAGCAATTTCCTTCATTTGTTCTGGATTTTCTTTTTGAACCTGGAACATTCTGTAACTGTAATTGATACATCATTTTAATACAGAAACACAGAGAGTTGGCATCTCATTGATGAGAAAGAAGGAGTCATTTTTGCATGCATGATTTAATGTTTTATCCTTCATTTCAGATTTCTAGGCTTTTAGGTGAAGTTTAATGCAAGTGTTCTTGGTTGCTTCACGCGAATGCCTAAATCTGGAATTACAGTAGAAACCCTAGAAACCCGCACCTAGCTTATCTGGATTGTGCAAATTTGTAGGTTCAATAGGTTAGGTTGCATGCAGAAACCTCATTGTCTTCGGTTTTGTCAATCAAGATGACAGCACTCTGGCCGTAGTTTAGTTTCTTTCATTTTATTTGCATTTCTTCATTTTTTAATCCTTTATTCTTCTTGCATTTTTTCATTGTCATTCAAATAAATAATTGAAAATCTACCAAAGCCCGAAATCCAAATAGATTCATCCTTTTTGTATTAACTTACTATGAGTCCATTGTAATTCAAAATAAAATAAATCACCAGGCCCCTTGTTAACATCCACTTGTAACCCTAAGGTATTCCTAGCATTTCAATTGAAGAGCATCATTGGTGAATGAAGAACTATCACAACAGGAACCTTGGAGAAATTATTTAGTCATAATTTCTTTGCAAGCAGAGGATTTTGGGACTCAGATCCTACCGGAGAGTGTGCTTTCACAATTGGGTGAAAACACCACTCAACACTATGGAAGGGGGAGAAGGATGAATCTTTTTTGGTGAAGTCTGCTTATTTCCTCTCTCAAGTTGATCTTATAGACCTGCCTCCTGTCCAAAAGATCTGATATAAATTTCTTACTCCTAAAGTCAACTTTTTATGTGACTTGTTATCCAAAACAAGATTCTCACTAGGAAAAACCTCCAAAAAGAGGTATTACCATCCCTATAGGTGTCACCTTTGCAAATGTGATGTTTAATCTACTAACCACCTTTTCTTCCTTTGTTCCTTTTCGTTTGAGGTCCTCTATCTCCTTCTGAATACCTTGGGGGTTTTTTGGGTTGTCCTGAACCAGTTTTTCTATATATTTAATCAATGGTATCCCACATTTTATAGCTCAATGTCACGTGCCTTTTGGTTGTTTAGTCTCCCTCACCTAGTTTGGGGTATCTGGAAGGAGAGAAACAATAGGATGTTTAGGGTAGTTTTTAGAGATGTTGCTTTCGTCTAGGATAAAGTCTTACCAGTAATTTTTGAGAATGTTTTTGTCCTATATTTGGATGATTCTAGTGGTCCAAAGATTGAAGCCCTCATTGAAGCTAATCTTGGTTTCTGGTAAGCTAGAAGAGGAACTATTCAAAACCTGGGGAATACTAGAGCTTTAACCAAGTGGATATTGCTCCCCTTGAATGGATAAAATTTAACTTTAACAGTGCCTTTAAAGGAAACCCTAGCAAATCTGGTGTAGGAGGTGTGTTTTGAAATCATTGTGGAGATAGCATTTTAGCCTTTGCTAAAAATCTTGGGTCCTAGACCTGCCACTTTGCGAAAGCCAGAGCATTCTTCCAAGGGGTGGTGCTTCTCCCTTCAATTGGTTGTAGGAAAAGTATTAATGAAGGTTACTCATTAAACATTATCAATATGATCTTTGGATTGTAAGTTCCTAGTTGGAATATTGCTAATATGGTTGAAGAAGATAATTGGATTCTTTGTGGCATGAGAAGTCTTTAGATGAGACATATGTATAGGGAAGGTAACAAGGTGGTTGACTTCATCACCAACCTGGAGTTTCTCCTAGGCTATTTATTTGGAGGGATAATCTCCCATAGGTCCAATCTAGATCGATGAATGATGGCTAACCTGTTAATGTCCCTGATGGCGTTGCATAGATTGCTTGATTTCGTGTTGGATGGTTAGTTGTTTCCTTACTCTCCTGGGTTCTGCTTTTTGATTGGTTGTGAGAGTTGTAGGAGGAATATTTTTTCTCTTTGGTTTTTTGTGGTAGCCATTTTGCAAGCTATTGTTTGTCCCTCTATTAATTGGTTGAGTGGGTCCAATGTGACATCCTTTTACCACCCAAATAATGAGTTGGATGGTTTCTCTTATTGGATAAAATTGACATTCCAAGTGGTTCTCAAACTAGGATTTTTGATAGGTTTTTGTCATAGGCTAGTTGACACTAATATGCTTTTAGATACTTTGGAAGATTAAGGAGTTGAATATTGTCTTAGACTGGGACCAACGGGAGGTCATAATATCTGATCTGCGTAATTTTTCTAAGGGGGGTGATAATTTGTTTTGCCCCCTCCCTGATTGGTTAGTTTGTGTTCTTTTGTAGCCATGGGCTGTAGTTGGTGTCTCATGGTTGGGCGGTTGTTTTTTTGGGTCTCTTTCATGTCCTCTTCTGTTGTGGTTTTTTGGTTTAGTTTTAATTAATGGTAGGGCCCTGTGTTGGGGTAACGACCTATTCTCTTTTTTCTATTTCTTTTAGTTGTAGTAGTTTTCCCTTTGTAAAATTGTAAGAGGTTCAATGATCCTTTCAAAACTACTTCTTCAAACTGATAAAAAAATGGTGGCCATGACCTTAGGAGAGTTAAGAGCATAAACATCATCGTACTAGCCAAGCAAGGGTGGAAGTTATTCAAGAATAATAATGTTGACTGTGTTCACATTCTATTAGCCAAATATCTTTCTCAAAATAGAGACTTTTTGGTTGATCTGTCCCCCTCTCTGAGATCATATTTTTTGCTTGGTATCACTAAGATTCATCATGTCATTTCAAAGGGCCACATATGGAAGTTGGAAAATGGCAAAAATATTGATTTTTGGGAAGACACTTGGGTGGGTTATGCTCCTTTAGCTCACATTCTTGAGGCAACAATTGTGATACCCATAACTCAGGCCTACTTTGGAGCTAAAGTTGTAGACTTCATTTGGGTAAGTAATGGAGTGAAATCTTGGAAGAATCTCAATTTCCCAAACTTGAACCAAGAGGAAAGAAAGGCTATGGACTATCTCAATCATATTTTAAGCTTATAGGTCATTAAATTTTCTAATGTTGAAGATTCTATTCTATGGAAGGGGGAGAAGGATGACTCCTTTTTGATGAAATCTACTTATTTCCTATCTGAAGTTGATCTTGTGGACCCACCTCCTTTCAAAAATATTTGGTATAAATTTCTTACTCCTAAATTCAAATTATATGTGGCTTGTTATCCAAAACAAGATTATCACTAAGAAAAACCTCCAAAAAAAAGAGGTATGTCCATCCCTAATAGGTGCCACCTTTGCAGATGTGATGCTGAATCTACTAACCATATTTTCTTCCTTTGTCCCTTTTTGCTTGAGGTCCTTTATCTCCTTCTGAATACCCTGGGGTCTATTGGGTTATCTTGAACCAGTTTTTTGATATCTTTAATCAATGGTCTCCCCCCTTTGCTATCCTGAGATTGCATATCTTTTGGTCATTTAGTCTCCTTCACCTGGTTTGGGGTATTTGGAAGGAGAGAAACAACAAGGTGTTTAGGGGAGTTTTTACAGATGCTGCTTCTGTCTAGGATAAAGTCTTGCTAGCAATTGTTGATAATGTCTTTGTCCAATATTTGGATGATTCTAGTGGTCCAAAGGCTAAAGCCCTCATTAAAGCTAATCTTGGTTTTTAGGAATCTATAAGAGAAACCATTCAAAACATGGTGAATACTAGAGCTTTAACCAAGTGGATCCTACCCCCTTTGAATGGATCAATGCCTCTAAAGAAAACCCTACGAAAGGTGGTGTAGGAGGTGTGTTTTGAAATCATAGTTTAGATATCATTTTGGTCTTTGCTAAAAATCTTGGGTCTTTGTGAAAGCCAGAGCGTTATTCCAAGGGACGGTGCTTCTCCCTTCGATTGGTTGTAGGAAAAGTATTATTGAATATGATTCATTAAACATTGTCAATATGATCTCTAGATTGCAAGTCACTAGTTGGAATATTGCTAATATGGTCAAGGAATATAATTAGATTTTTCGTGGTATGGAAAGTATTTAGGTGAGACATACGTATAGGGATGGTACCAAGGTGGTTGACTTCCTCACTAACTTGGGGTTGCTCCAATCTAGGCTATTTATTTTGAGGGATAATCTTCCATAGGACCTAATCTAGATCGATGAATGATGGCTAACCTATTGGTGTCCTTGATAGATTTGCATAGGTTGCTTGCCTTCATGTTGGATGGCCAGTTGTTTCCTTACTCTCCTAGGTTCTGCTTTCTAATTGGTTGTGAGAGTTGTAGGAGGAATATTTTTTCTCTTTGGTTTTCTATGGAAGCTATTTTGCAATCTATTCTCTATCCCTCTTTTAATTGGTTGAGCAGGTCCAATGTGGCATCCTTTTGCCACCCAAATAATGAGTTGGATGGTCTCTCTTCTTGGCCAAAAGTGACGATGTCCCAAGTGGTTCTCAAACTAGGATTTTCGATAGGTTTGTGTCACAGGTTGGTTGACACTAATATGCTTTTAAATACTTTGGAAGAATAAGGAGTTGAAGGTTATTTTAGATTGGATCCAGTAGAAGGTCATAATGTTTGATCTGCGTAAGTTGTCTGAGGGAGGTGAGAATTTGTTTTGTCGCCCTCCTTGATTAGTTAGTCATTGTTCTTTTGTAGCCATGGGTTGTAGTTGGTGTCTCCTAGTTGGACGGTTGTTTTTTTGGTCTCTTTCATGTCATATTCTCTTGTGGCTATTTGGTTTAGTTTCAATTAATGGTAGGTCCTTGTGTTGGGATAATGATCTGATATATTTTTCTATTTCTTTTAGGTATAGCAATTTTCCCTTTGTAAAATTGTAAAAGGTTCGAGAATCCTTTCAAAACCCCTTCTTCAACTAATAAAAAAAATCAACATTGTAAACTAATAATATTGTAAGATCTTGAGTGGATACAAGATTATCTCTTAAATTAAAGAGATTAAAGGTTTAAGTCTTTTGATACTATACAATTCTTCTTATAATTTAAATCTCTTCTATACATATAACATCATTTAAAAAAAATTAATAACAATAACATTGCTATAAAAAAATGTAACTACATTATGCAACATATAAATTTGAAAAATAAATAAATAAAACTATATATATCATTAAAAAATTTCTTACCAAGATACAACTACCTATATCATATAAACTTGACACATTCTAAATAAGATCTTAATAAAATTATGAAACTTTATATATATAAATTAATTAAAATAAGGATTTAAAATTTATATATGAAAATAAAAAACTTAAAATATAAAGTTTTAATAAATGAAAAAAACATATAAAATGTTTAAATTTTTAATTAAATGGTTTTAGTTTATTTGGTTGAATTCATCTATTTTAAGAGGAAGTTCAAATTATAATTTTGTAAGTTGTACACTTATAATTGTAAATTTATAATACTATTATGTTGCCATGATATAATATAAGGATGTTTCAAATCTATATAACCAATTAAATTTTTTTTGATTTTTATATAAAGTTTCAATTTTATGGATAAACTTTAAAAGATCAAAGATTTGAAACAAAATGTTGAAAGTGAAGAATCTTACACCATAAACCATAAGAACTTGGGATAAATGGTAGAGAATGAGGAGTTTCACAAGTAAACCAAAGATCCAATCCACATTAACATGAGTTTTAATGCAAAGATTCAAATTCAAGTCTTGGTAGCTAACATGTATACCATCATCTAATCTTAAGAGTATCTAACATAATTTAAAGATGTGAACTTGTATAAATTATGTTATAACAAGTTACCTTATCTCGAAAATGTTAATATAAAATTGAAACTCAAATCATGCTTATATAATTATATTATACTTAAATTTTAAAACATTAATGTTTGCATTTGGACAAATCTCATTAAAAAAATATAATCTTATAGCACTGGGATGCAACGCAACTGTTTGGGTTTTCTTCAGTAGGTCCAAGGTTCAAACCGTGAGCGAGTGTGTGTGTGAGGGGGTGGGTGTGTGGTAACTTTGTGTTAAATTACCTATAGTATAGTTCTTGACTTTAAGAGGGGTCAGACTCTTCAACCCGTCATCGCATATATCCTCCATAGGTAAAACTCTTCTTTTTTTTTCCTTTTCAATAATTTAAAACCTACACCCAAATATCTTCCACACTTTTTGAAGATATTTATTTTTAAAATTAAAATAGATAAAACTCTTTTCTACCGTGAGATTTTATTTTATTTTTTATATACAAAGAGTTGGTTACAACCACACTATTTTTTTAGTAACGGTCAAACACAGGGTTCAAACCACATGGGTTGCTTCACCAAAATTATTCCACCTCTTTGTTGAGTTCAAACAAAATGGATTGCTTCACCAAAACTATTCCTCCTCATTGTTGTTAATCCAATGAGAGCACCTACCAATTACTAGGAATCCACAACCGTATGGATTCTTATTGTCATCGTTGATTGACAGTCAAAAAATTTTCAAATCAAACTACTACCCTTACTACTCTTATTTAAAACTTATATAACCCAATGAGAGCACCTACCAATTACTCGGGATTCGTATTGTCATCGTTGATTGACAAGCACTCAGAAAATTTTCAAATCAAACTACTACCTTTACTAAGAGACTACTCTTATTTGAAACTTATATTTAAAATATTTTGCACTGAAAATGTATATTGTGCAAACTTTTTTTTCCAAGGTGGACGACACATGCACGTCATGTTCTTTTTAGAACTTACTTTTCATTACTGTGGAACATTTGTTTGTTTGTTGTTTTGGTAAATATTATATTTAGTTAAGATTATAGGTTAAGGTTTTAATACTTAAGTTAAGATAAGTTATTTAAATTTTTTTTATTAATTTTATATTATTGAATTATACAAA
Source organism: Wollemia nobilis (assembly GCA_028583015.1). Classification (NCBI taxonomy): domain Eukaryota; kingdom Viridiplantae; phylum Streptophyta; class Pinopsida; order Araucariales; family Araucariaceae; genus Wollemia; species Wollemia nobilis. Next base: position 552,695 of record JAQPPZ010007574.1, on the reverse strand, counting down.
ATTTATTGTAAACTGAAATTTTGACAACTCAAACTTTACTTATCAATTAAGTCAAAAAATACAAGGTTGAGTGTCGAAATGGCTTGTAAGTAAATTTTGTAAACAATTCTTTATGTCAGAGGGGCTTTTTCAAGAACTTCATAATAAGAACTTCATGATGAAAATGTGGAATCCAAGTCATTTATGAGCACCACTAACATAACCTCTAATAGAGATATTGTTTTTTTATAGGAAACTAACAACATTCTGCATATATTGAGATTGTTTTTTATAGGAAAATAAGAGCATTCTGCATATATTATATTAAAAGTAATTAGAGATTATCCGCACTTGATTTCGTCGTCGATCCAGCTTTATTTTCTATTGATCGTGTAACGAGAGATAATCATGTTTTTCTTTTTGAAGAAGAAATTTGTTTCTTTTCCGTTCGATTAGAAGAATAAGCCTAACAATTTGGATAACAGTTGAACCTCCATATGATGGGTGTCAAGTACAAATAGTTAGTGTTCCATGCTGTCTCTCACAAGTAATGAGAATTTTATCATACCAAAGCTCCAACTGATTGGTTTCCAATTGCAAATCCAATCCCCACATGCAATCACCAAGTTCAATCTTCCAACAAAAGCAATTCCCAATAGCTCAGAATTCCCATCTATATACAGACTCCACCTGCAGTGGGAAAATTTTGTTGTTTACAGTATTAAGATTGCAAGGATGGAGTACAAGAGTATGAGTGTATCTCAGGTTTTTCAACTCATTGCATTGTTTTCACTGATCACATTGCATTTGGTTTATGGAAAGATAAACAACACACATGAATTCTACAGAGCAATATACAGCTTTGGGGATTCGTTGACTGATACAGGGAACCTCCTCATCTCTAATCCTGTCATGTCTGCTCCAATCAAATATCTCCCCTATGGGGAGACCTATTTCCAAAAGCCTACAGGAAGATGCTCTGATGGTAGACTTTTAGTTGATTTTCTTGGTATGTCCCAACTGTGCCACATTGTTTCATTTTGCTTTCTAGTTGATGAAATATCCACCATCCATTAATACTTGTGTCGCTTTAAGAATCTCAGTCCCAAAGGATTTGTTTCTGCCTAGCTTTTTACAAGCAGCATAAGAATTGAGAACATTGATGATGAAGATTTTATCCTATGCTCTGATGGTAGGCTTTTAGTTGATTTTCTTTGTATGTCCCAACTATGCCACTTGTTTGCTTGTGCTTTCTATTTTGATGAAATCTTCACCATCCATGCACTCAGTTCTTGTGTCTAAAAGATATTTTTGTGCCTAGCTTTTTAAAAGCAGCATAAGAATTGAGCATATCGATAGTGGAGCTTTGTGAATTCATGTACTCCATTCTCTTGACAGACAAAATCTCCACCATCTATGCACTCAATTTTTGTGCCACTTCAAGAATCTCAATTCTAATGGGTATGTCTGTACCCAAGTGGCTAAAGGATTGAGTGCAAGGATGGATGAGATTTTATCCTCCTTTTTTGAGCTGTGATACTTTACTAGTTTTAATGGGTATTCTGTGCTAAGTTTTCTAAAGTGGGAAGGGAAGAAGGATTGAATGCATATATGGTAGAGGTTTTATCGTATTCATTCAAAGGGAATGTTTTTGTGTGCCTTTGTTGGCTGACTGTTTTATGCTTTGTTCGTTTTACTGTGTATAGCTGAAGCATGTGGGCTGCCATACTTGTCTCCATCTTTGGACAAAGATGCAAACTTCAGCTCTGGTGTGAATTTTGCGGTTGCAGGGGCAACAGCCAACAATGTTTCTTTCTTTGTGCAACGAAACATAACTGTCAACATCACACCCTTGTCACTAGATACTCAAATCCAATCATTCAAAGATTTTAAGAAGAGTTACTGTGATGGCACACCAGGTGAATGGTTACCTAGAAATGTTGAAGTTAACACATGGATGTTGCTGATGGAGGTTTGGCATTTAAATTGTTTTCTAATCATGGCGATTTTGTTGTTGTAGATTGCAAGGATCACTTTGAAAATGCATTGTTCTTAGTTGGAGAGATTGGAGAGAATGATTACAGCTACCCCTTTTTTGCGGGGAGTTCCACGGAGGAAATCAAGCCTTTTGTACCTTTTGTCATTCAAAGAATCAGCTCAGCCATTGAGGTAGATTAGAATTTTCTTTTTGGATTATTTTGTAGGCTTAATTTTGTAGTCCCTGTTAATCCATCATTTACAACAAAGTTAAAATCCGTGAAGAAAAACAAAACGTTTATAGCCTTTGTATACTGTAAATGTTTCATGGGCATAATTGGTTTTACTTAAATCATGTATAATTTGTGAATGGAATCTTCATGTTTTGCAGACACTGATTCAAGAAAATGCAAAGAAGTTCATAGTTCCTGGCAATTTGCCCATTGGTTGTTCACCTTCTTACTTATCATTATACCAAGGCAATTCTTCATCTGATTTCGACAGTATTGGGTGCTTGATCAACTTTAACAACTTTTCTCAATATGGTAACAATCTTCTGCAGACCATGCTAAAAGATATCCAAAAACAGTACCCAAATGTTTCAATTGTATATGCAGATTACTATTCAGCCGCCATGGAAATTTTTAAAAATCCTGGGAAATATGGTAGGCTCTACAAACTTGGATATTATTGAACACCCTGTCTTGTTTCTCTAGATTTGCTTTCAAATTAAGAAATCGGTAAATAAAATCACGAGCCATCACATGAAATTTTGATTGGGAGTATTGCTCCTCGATATGCAGGATTTCAGCGTGATATTCTCAGAGTGTGTTGTGGTAAAGGAGGAAAGTACAATTACTCTCCTCCTCTGAGTTGTGATCTGAATGCTGATTTGTGTACAAACCCGAACCAATATTTCAACTGGGATGGCATTCATCCCACGGAAGCTGCTTACAGAACCATTGCTAACATGTTCCTAGACGGCACTTCCACAACTCCACCGCTCCATTTGGTAGACAAAGGTGTAAAAAACAGATGAAACACTTCAATTGAGCTCTATTATATAGAGTAAATACACAGAAGCACGTATATACTTCAATGTGTTTTAGCGTGCACTAAACACTCTAATTTTGAGATCATCACATATGATATATCAATTAATTCAAAGGATGAATCTTGATCTCTTTTACATGACTATACCATTCTTTCAACAATATTAAAAACTTGATGATAGTATAATCCAATTTTCTTTCCATTCTATGATTCGTAGTAGACGTTATACCCTTATCCTAAAATATTCTCTATGTGCAGGGACTCCATCTGCCTATGTATGTGTTGCATCTCTATTTATAGCCGTACCAATATATATAACCATGTTTAGAATGCTTAGAAGAAGGGAACAAGTACTAATGTGAACAAAAATTTGTGAATAAAATTTTATGAAGTGAAGAGAATGAACTATGAAAAAAACTAGTTCATTCAGAATCTACAAATCTACAAATCTGAATCCGTCTTTCAGAAACGACAAGCTCAGAATGTTCAAAATTTCACGAGTACATGTTCAATGATATCATAAACAACATTTATTGGATGGTGGATGAAGAGGCATAAACAGAATTGAGGCCAGCATCTGAAAGCTATTTTCAGTTTAAATGTTTTTATAATTGTTAAGCTAAAGTGCATAGGCCATTATGGAATTTTCACCTATAATTGAAGTGTGGCATTTTCATAGATGAAGGGTCGTGGCAGTGCATCTTGACCATCATCAACGTAGCCTCTAGTTCCATTAAAAGCCAGAAAGAAAGTTATCAATATGTTTGCGGAAATATAAATCTGTATGTAAACATCTTTGACTCAAATGGGAAGAGCTATTTACAGCGGGCAATAGAATAATTTTCTAAATAATAGTTAAGAAGGCTCTTAGATAATTCACCCAGTAACTAATCCACACAATAATTTTTTTATCATCATTCATTATTATTATATTTATAAAACATATAATCTAAAGTTTAAAAATGGGGTTGGCATCCCTCATTACAACTTTTGTAAATTTTAATTTTAATTTTCGACTAGGTCAGCCTAGAGATTAGGGCTTTCGCCTCTCTTTCAGAGATCTAAAGTTTAAACCATGATGATTGGGATAGGTCAGTTGATCTAGTTCAATGCCCTAGTTCCCAACAAGCTAAGGTTTATAATAATAATTTTTTTTATTGAGTTCCAAAAATATTAAATATATATACACATAAAAAGGCACTATATATATTTATCATACAAACTTCATAATGAATGTTATGTATATAACCTATACATATAAACCACAAAATTCACTATATAAATGTACACATACAAAACAACTATAAATACGGTGAACCATGCTCTATAGGATCAAATAGAATCACTCTTAAGCCATATGTCCCCTTCACCTCACCATATAAGGAGACACTTAATGCTCTTCAAATCAACATAGATATATAACAAGCTTACATGTTCTCTTTTTTAATATTTTATATGGGATTGAAATAAACCCCACCCTTATTACATCATAACCATATAATTGTATTCTAGCACTTCACAATTTCACAATTGGATGTGTATCATTTGACAAGATTCAAACTTTAGTTTCTTTGAAAGTTGAAGAATGTTTTTTTGGTAGGTAAAATTTGTTTTACTTGTTGGGTTGAAGGGACCTAATCCCTGTTACATAGGGCATTTGAAATGCCATCAGTACAAAATTTGATGCACCCCACCGTCACACTGATAGACATGGAGATGTCCAATAGTCTGAAAACACCTATTACATACTAGTTTCAAAACTTAAAAAATAAAATTAAAACAACACTGAAGACAAGAACCCTGAATAGGGAATACAACAACATTAAGACAACCAAAAAAACCACTGACAGACTCTAATAATCCTCCAAAACTCTACTCTATTATATGCCTAATTTGTCTGCAAGGATGAGATACTACTAATGTATCTGTGGATGCAGAGGACAGGTTTTGTACTGGCAAGGACAATGCAAAAGAAGGATGTCTTCTCAATGGACCATAGGATTGTTCGGTGCAAGGTAAGTCAGGGAAATGATGAGCGGTGATGTATTCATCGGTTGATAGGGGCAAAGAACCCTATAGGCAATGCATTCGCCAACGGTCCATGTAGATGCATAACATGTAGTTGCATTTGTAGGAATGTTTGATGCTTGTCAAATTGTGATTTTTGATTGGCAATGAAGATGCTAAAATGCATGGGAGCCATAGTCTTGAATGAGAAATAAATATAGAGTAGTGATATGATTATTTTTGTGTTATGATCTGGAAGAGAAAATAAGTAATGAGGCAAGGTAAAATAATTATTAATCTTATATTTATGTATAACATTATGTTTTTTTAAGGAATTTATTTATTTAAAGAAAATAATATATAACATATTTGTATTGCTATAGATAAAAAAATATAATATATATATTTATAAGAAGGCATTAACAATAAATGATTTTTATTGTTTTATAAAAAAACAAGAAATGCCAAATACTATAACCATTTATATGCTAAAAAATAATACATACTACTATAGGCGGCGGAGTGTTGTTTGGCATTATAAATTGAAAAAAAATGACAAGTTGAAAATGGTCGACATATAAAGGAATTATTGTCAGTTTAGTTTGTTGGACGTGGATAGTGTGGTATACACTTGGCGAATGGCATGTTTTTGGGAAGGGGAATCTCCAACGAACGGGAGCGAGCTAGTAGGAAGAGGAAATATGTTTTATGAATTGGAAAAGAAAAGGGTGGGGAGTGTGTCTTGGGAGCAAGAGGAAGCGACGACGAGCAAAGGACTCTGTAGAGCAAGGAGAATGGACTACGAAAACCAGTAAGTTGAACTGGAAAAATTTAGTGGAATGCTTAAACAAATTATGTGATTTGTTCTACGTTCAAATTGGTATAACGTTTGTTGGCAATGAGAGTGAAAAGAAAAGAAATAATCTTGTGTGCTTGTGAGGCAAGATTTAGAATATGTTGATTGTTTGTGATTATAAACCTGTCCATGCTCTATAAGAATGAAGAAAATTTGAAATTCTTAATGCATGCGTGGGAAATTTGAGACACGTGTTTAATTGCTTTGTGGAAAAAGGAAAGCAAAATTTGACTGTGTTTTGGAGCTAAGTTATTAGTCTATAATGAGATTTGTTATCTTTCCTTCTACATGTTGTTATTAAAACGAATTGAAGGCATTACTTGCATGTCATGTTGAAAGCCCATAGTGATATGGGTGGTTTTTGTTTGAAATATTGTATGTTGCATGGAAATATGTGAAGAATTTGCTTGCATGCTAGGAGTAGCTGCATTTCATCTTAGCTTGGCCGCTCTAACCCCTGAATTGTCATCGTAAATATGCAACTAAAAACTGGAGCTTGGAGTCAAAGCCATAGTTTTAATTCTACTATTGGAAGATATCTTGTGCTCTGGCATTGAGGAATGATTAATAACCTTCAAAGTGCAAAGCCCTTTGTGAATGTTTATGAATTCTTTTGTTTTCTCAGAGAAAGGAAGAACTCTGAATACTATGGTGCAAGTCCAAAATTGGGACTGTATTTAATGTGAAATTTGAACAACGTAGGGATTGGGAAAATATATGTGTTAGTCTTGTAAATATTTTGAAACAAAAAAGAAAATAGTGTAGTCTTTACCTTCTGAAATATTGAAGAGTCGTTATGCATTCAAAAGAGCCTTGTAATTCCTTTCGTAAGCTATTTGTATGAAGTATCTTTCGAATATGATGTTTAAACTTGGATTAGGGTTTATTGAATTTAAATACTTCATCCTATACATGATTTGTATAGTTGCATGCTTTTTAAATCTGTATGGATGATTAGCTTAATGGAAACGTAAATCATGTAAACGACCAGGGAAAACTGCAGTGATTAAATAAAAATTGCTATGCTTGAAATGAATCATTTATTGTGTATATAATCGGTGGATGAGAAACAACGTATTCATAAAACCTGAAACATGTCCTTTGAACCTATAATTGCATGTAATAGAGATTTTCAATTGAATTATAACATGGGGATTTGGCAAATGCTATGTTTCGAAAAGGACTAGCCTGACCAAAGCAGTTTGGTAGCTAGTAGTGGGTAATTAAAATAAATTATGTGATAGGGAGTTCTCACAAAGGTTGAGAGAGATACCATCGTAAGATGATAGAACAAACAAGAAAACATAGAGAACATTTAAGATTATAATTTAGGTTGTACAAATCTTCAAACTGGACCTACGTTTGGAACGTTGCATTGAAGACTATGGAAAAATAACATAGGAGTTTTTTTAGAATCGAACAAGACTGTAATGAACTTAAATCCGGAAGAAGTAGAGAATGTTTTAAATCCAAATTAGAACATAGAAACTATAGAAGCTCTGTCATTGTCATAATCCTATGGATGAATTAAAATAGACACAAGGAAAAACATGTCTTGAACATAGTTAAGCATAAGATACGGTGGTAATGGGGATAACTAGAACAAACCTGCGTGATGGTTGGGTAAGGTGGAGTGAGGTTTACTCTATTTGATTGTTCGAGTGGCATCACTTTAATTTAGCAGTGAGAAACAATATTCTTTAAAGCTTATTTGAATTATATTTAAGAAATATAGTTAGTGTGAAGATGTAGTTTTAACATGCAGTTTAGATAACTTAGTTTATGATTTTATAATAAAAGTTTTGTAGAGTATTGTGGAAAAAATGATTTGTGGATGTGAATTTTAGTGTAGCCTTTATTTCAAAAGAATAGCAACTATAAAGAGATTCTATGCAAATTTATTTTAGCAAATGTGGAAATTTTTAGATTTTAATGTAATGTTTTAATAGCATCATTATTATATATTTGTCAAATGGAAAATTGGTGATCTTTTAAAACTTAGCAAAACTTTTGGATAATATCGAGTCTATAACCATTAGTAAGCCTTTGAACCAAACTTAGGTAAACTTTAAGTTAAGGAATTTAAATATTGTGGAAGGGACAATCTTATTTCGCAACCCAAGGTTGTGGGTAGGACAACCTTGAATCTATTTCAAGATTGTGGGTGGGACAATATTGCATATTAACCCAAGGTTGTGGGTAGGACAACCTTGATTCTATTTCAATATTGTGGGTGGGACAATCTTGTGTATTAATTGTTAATGATGCTTGTGGGTAGGCAACCATCATAAACTAGGGCTCTAACTATACTTCTGATGGAAAAATGTCAGAATGGGAGGTAATGAAGGGATGTATGGGCATCTCTTCTAGGTTATCCCTACTAGTGATGAGTGGTGAATTGTGCTTGACTAGGTAAATCCGACAACATGATGGTATGGGACATCGTGTTGGTTAATCAACACAAAACATCAGGTGGTTACCAGGGTATTGGTAGAACCCTAGATGATGCTCCATGGGAAATGGATGATCATCTAGCTCGAGCATGTATGCGCTACGTCTTACATGACATAAGTACTTGGGATCATGACAAGACATGGGGAAAGTATGCATCACACCTCTAGGTGTTATGGGCCCTAGAGGAAAAGAAACCCCCTACCTGAACTTAGGATCTCGGGAGGAGAGTGAAGTTCAAAATGGGCAACTACATGAGATCTGGTCAATCTCGATCTCATGAGTATTCTGACTATAGCGGGATGGCACTCATGAAGATGGATCTAACATGCTCATACTAGAAAATAAAATAAAAATAAATTGAAATAAAAAAAAAATTCTCTTACTGTAATCTCTGATGTTGGACAACCAAGTGGGTAGACTTGGGGTGTTTGGACAACCAAGTGGGTAGAACTTGGGTTGTTACATTTGGTATCAGAGCAAAGGTTGTGAATATTTAGGCAACATAAATCTAGAAAACCTATGACTAACTTAATTTATGTTGCTAATGTGTTCACCTAAACTTGAAAATTTGACTAGGCTCCTTGTTTTGTTGAATAGGCAATGGCATCTGGACAAAAGGCTAGTTCCTCAAAAATAACTACGGTGGATCAGTGGGAAGGGCTGATCAAAAACCCTAGAAGAGTCATTCAAAAAGTTATGAGACTCGGGGCATCAGAGGAAACCATAGAACGTCCTCGAGAAAAGAGGAAGGAAAAAGAACCAGTTAATAAAGAGGATAAAATGGTCTGGATGGTACAACTATTATGGGAGCAAATGAGCCAACAAAAAGAACAAATGGAGCAACAAAGTGCTCAAATGGTTGAACACATGGCACAACAAAATACCCAAATGATAGAACATATGGAGCAACAAAAAGCTCAGTTGGCTCAACAACAAGAAATGATTTCCCATCAATAGAAAACAATTGAAAATTTATCTAAAGGAAAGGAAATGGTAATAGTTGAGGATGAGACAACTATTGACCCAGGAAGGAAACAAGTAGGTTCTGAGTTGGACAAGGATATGCGAAGGCTTGATATAGCCAAATTTGATGGCAAAGGTGATGGGGAAGAGGTTGAGAGATGGTTGAATAGTGTGGAGGCATATTTTATGGTTAGAACCTTATCATCTAAATCAAAAACCTCATGGGTAGTCTTTCGTTTGATTGGAGCTATCATTGATTGGTGGGATACTTATAGGAAAACTCACAATGTGGAGGTTGTTGATGTTCTTTGGGATACTTTTGTATTAGCATTCAAATATAGGTTCTTAACACCACAATTTTACCTTGAAAGGACTACAAAATTTTGCAAGGTCAACTCAGGGTAATATGACTGTGATTGAATACTATCAGTGATTTGTGCAATTGCTCAAATACATGCCCGAGTATGAGTAGAGAAATGAGATCAAAATTCAGAAATTTCTCCTAGGGTTACATCCAAAAATTGGACACTTGATTCTTATGTTGAAACCTGCTACCTTAACTATTGCCTATGACTTGGCTCGACAAGAAGAAGATAACCTTAAGGTTAAGAAAGCTTATTATCAACAATCCTCTGAAAAGGAAGAGTCACAAAAAAATAAAAATGTGGGTCCAACAAAAGGGGACAGGAATTGGACCAAGAATCGTGGCAATGGGAATCAAAATAGGTTTGATAGGAATAAGAACAGGTACCAAGGAAATAGGGGAAATCCAAACTATCGGGGTGGCCAAAGAAATTTTAGGGATAGGAATGATCAAAGAGCTAATGCACCAAGAGCTGGTACTCAGGAAGATAATGAGGGAAATAAGAAAGAGAGGGCACCATGAACTGGTTGTTGGATTTGTCAAGAACCTCATTATGTTGATAAATGTCCATTGCGAGCTGATAAGAGGAAGGAACCTGTGGAACCTGCTCATAAGATTTATGCAGCAATAGGTAATTCCAAACTCAATGGTCAAGCAACACCTTTCCTATTGAAAGGTAAAATTTATGATAGAAATGTTTGCATTTTAGTTGACTCTAGAGCAACTGATAGTTTTATTTCACCAAATATTTTAAGGGACATACCAGAAAAACTTGGATTTATGGCTAATGGGTGGAAAGTCGAGTATGGGTCTAGGTAAACCTATATTGTTGATCAATGTTTATTTGATCCTCAAATAATGCTACCTCAAGGACAAACCCGATGGCATTTATATGTAGCTCCATTGCATGCCTTTGACATAATTTTAGGTGTTGACTGGCTCAAGGTACATAAAGCATTGTTAAATTTTGAGGAAATATGGATGGAATTTACTGATGATACCAAGCAAAGGATTCAAATTTGTTGTGGATGTGAATTAGTGGAACCACATATTTTGATAACAATGCAAGTTAAAAGAGCACTAAGAAAGGGTAGTAGAATATTTGTGGTCAAACTTAATAAAAAGGAGGAAAATGAGTCTGGAGCAAGTCTTTTTCAAACCTATCCGGTATTGAATGATTTTTGGGATGTCTTTCCTGAGGATTTATCGGGTCTTCCACCCCAAAGGGAGTTTGATTTTACTATAGAACTTTTACCAGGAGCAACCCCTATAGCTCGTGCACCATATAGAATGACTACAATAGAGTTGCAAGAACTTAAGACTCAACTGCAAGAACTTCTAGAAAAAGGACATATTAAACCTAGTGTTTCACCATGGGGTGCACCAGTTCTATTCATGAAAAAGAAGGATGGAACTTTAAGGCTATGTATTGACTACAGAATGCTAAACAAGATGATTGTTAAGAATAAGTACTCTTTACCTAGAATAGATGATTTGTTTGATCAACTAAAAGGAGCCACAATTTTCTCCAAAATTGACCTTAGATCTGGTTATCATCAATTGAGGATCCAGGAAGAAGATACCCATAAAACTACTTTTCGAACTAGATATGGTCATTATGAATTTACAGTGTTGCCTTTTGGATTGACCAATGCACCAACAACTTTTATGAATTTGATGAATAGTGTGTTTCATGAACAACTAGATCAGTTTGTGTTGATATTCCTAGATGATATACTGATCTACTCCAAAAGCAAAGAAGAGCATGATTTACATATGAGAATTATTCTTGAAATACTTAGAAAGAATCAATTATATGGAAAATTATCCAAGTGTGAGTTTTATGCAACTCAGGTTCAGTATTTGGGTCATGTAATATCTGTTGAAGGGGTGGTTGTTGATCCAAAGAAAATTGAGGCTATTATTGATTGGCTAGCTCCAACAAATATTTTTGAAGTGTAGAGTTTTATGGGGATGGTTAGATATTATCATAGATTTATCCAAAAATTTTCTAAGATAGCTTATCCAATAACTAATCTCCAAAGGAAAGGAAAAGCTTTTAAATGGATAGAACGGTGTGAAGAGGCTTTCAAAACTCTTAAAGAAAAGCTAACATCAGCACCTATTCTTAGAATAGCAGATCCCACATGACCATTCATAGTGTGTATTGATGCCTCTCTGGAAGGATTAGGAGGGGTTCTCATGCAGGAGAATGGTGTTGTCACTTATGAGTCTTGAAAACTTAAGAAACATGAAATAAACTACGCCACACATGATTTAGAGTTGGTTGTTGTAGTACATGCCCTAAAAATATGGTGACATTACCTACTTGGTAAATATTTTGAGCTTAGAATAGATCATCAAAGTTTAAAATATATCTTTACTCAACCAATGCTTAATGCTAGACAAAGACGTTGGATAGAATTTCTGGTAGAATATGATTTTGATATAGAATACATAAAGGGGAAAGAAAATAAATTAGCAGATGCTTTAAGTAGAAGGTGACATATCAATGCTATGTCCCATTATCAATCTACTATAATTGATCAAATCAGAAAATTACAAATTCAAGATGAATATTCTCAGAAGTATCGAGAAATGGTTCAACAAGATTCTGATAAAGCAAGAGAATTTAGAATCTGGGAAGATACATTACTTTTTAAAAATAGGGTGGTAGTACCTAATGATCAGGATCTGAGAAATATGATATTGCAAGAGGCACATAGTGCTCCTTATTCCGCTCATCCAGGTTATGTAAAGATGTATGAGAATTTGAAAAAGGAATATTATTGGCTAGGAATGAAAAGGGACATCATTGAATTTGTGGCTAGATGTTTAGAATGTCAAAAGGTGAAGGTGGAACATCTACATCCAATTGGACGTTTATTTTTGCATGACATTCCACAACATAAGTGGCAAGTTGTGACTATGGATTTTATTGTGGGATTGCCTAAAAATCATTTTCAGCATGATGCCATCTTGGTGGTAGTGGATAAATTGACCAAAGTGGCACATTTTCTGCCTAGAAATATTAAAGATGGAGCTCCCACTATAGCCCAAAAATTTTCCAGGGAAGTGGTATGACTACATGGTTTTCCTGAAACAATTATATTGGATAGGGATTCTCGATTCACATCTAAATTTTGGTAGACATTGCATCAGGCATGGGGAACAAAGCTCAACATTAGTACTGCTTATCATCCTGAGATATATGGACAAATAGAAAGGGTGAATCAAGTCTTAGAGGATATGCTCCGCATGTATTGTATGGATCATCAAACGAAGTGGGAAGATTACCTTTTTTAGTAGAATTTGCTTACAATAATAGTTACCATACTTCTCTAGGTATGGCTCCATTTGAGGCTCTATACGGGAGGAGGTGCAGAACGCCACTAACATGGAGTAATCCGGAGGATCGGGTGATGATCGGGCCGGATATGGTCAGAGAAATGGAAGACCACCTCAATGAAATTCGTCAAAGGCTCAAAGAAGCCTCAGATAGACAAAAGAGTTATGCGGATCTTAAGAGAACACCCAGGGAATTCACTATGGGAGACAGAGTATTCCTAAGAGTTAAACCTACCAAAAGTTCTATTAAATCCTCTAAGCTTAGCCCATGATTTGTAGGGCCTTTTGAAATTGTTGACAAATTAAACCCAGTTGCCTACAAATTAGACTTGCCACCCAATTTGTCAAAAATTCATGATACATTCCATGTGTCCCTTCTGAAGAAATATGTTCCTGACCCCTCACATGTTTGGAATGTTGAACATTTGCAGATGGACGATCCCCTGCGCATTGAAGTGCGACCTATTAAGATCCTTGGTTATCGAACAAAACAACTAAGGAAGCAGAATATTGAATAGTGCAAGGTCCAATGGGACCAATTTTCTAAAAATAGTGCCACGTGGGAAGATGTGGCCATCATGAAAAGATAGTTTCCATTTTTGTTTGAATAGTGTTATCTCCATGGCATGGTTTTATTTTGTCTGAACAATGATATTATCATATCTTGGTTTGTGAAGTATGATAAGTATATTTGATGATGTGTATGTTTGATATTAATGATACATGATGATTCAGTTTTGGAAAAATGTAAATTCATTGATGTACTGTATCGATTTTCTATTATTCATGATTATATTATATTTTTTAAATGCATCAATGGGAAATGTAAACATAGGGACTATGTTTAATCTTAGGGGGAGTATGTAATAACCCTCCAAAACTCTACTCTATTATATGCCTAATTTGTCTGCAAGGATGAGATACTGCTAATGTATCTGTGGATGCAGAGGACAGGTTTTGTACTGGCAAGGACAATGCAAAAGAAGGATGTCTTCTCAATGGACCGCAGGATTGTTCGGTGCAAGGTAAGTTAGGGAAATGATGAGCGGTGGTGTATTCATCGGTTGATAGGGGCAAAGAACCCTATAGGCAATGCATTCGCCAGCGGTCCATGTAGATGCATAACATGTAGTTGCATTTGTAGGAATGTTTGATGCTTGTCAAATTGTGATGTTTGATTGGCGATGAAGATGCTAAAATGCATGGGAGCCATAGTTTTGAATAAGAAATAAAAATAGAGTAGTGATATGACTATTTTTGTGTTATGATCTGAAAGAGAAAATAAGTAAAGAGGCAAAGTAAAATAATTGGTAATCATATATTTATGACATTATATGTTTTTAAGGAATTTATTTATTTAAAGAAAATAATATATAACATATTTATATTGCTATAGATAAAAAAATAAAATATATATATTATATGAAGGCATTAACAATAAATAATTTTTATTGTTTTATAAAAAAAATAAGAAATGCCAAATACTATAACCATTTATATTCTAAAAAATAATATAGTACTTACTATAGGCAGGAAGAGTGTTGTTTGGAATTATAAATTAAAAAAAATGATAAGTTGGAAATGGTTGGCATATAAAGGAATTATTATCAGTTTAGTTTGTTGGATGTGGAGAGTGTGGATACACTTGGCATTTGGCATGTTTTTGAGGAGGGGAATCTCCAATGAACGGAAGTGAGCTAGTAGGAAGAGGAAATATGTTTTATGAATTGGAAAAGAGGGTCTGGTGTGTCTTGGGAGCAAGAGGAAGCGACGATGAGCAAAGGACTCTATAGAGCAAGGAGAACGGACTACGAAAACTAGTAAGTTGAATTGGAAAAATTTAGTGGAATGCTTAAACAAATTATGTGTTCTGTTCTACGTTCGAATTGGTATAATGTTTGTTGGCAATGAGAGTGAAAATAAAAGAAATAATCTTGTGTGCTTGTGAGGCAAGATTTAGAATATGTTGATTGTTTGTGATTATAAACCTATCCATGCTCTGTAAAGAATGGAGAAAAATTGAAATTCTTAATGCATGTGTGGGAAATTTGAGACGCATGTGTTTAATTGCTTTGTGGAAAAAGGAAAGCAAAATTTGACTATGTTTTGGAGCTAAGTTATTAGTCTATAATGAGATTTGTTATCTTTCCTTCTGCATGTTGTTATTAAAATGAATTGAAGGCGTTACTTGTATGTTGTGTTGAAAGCCCATAGTGAGATGGGTGGTTTTTGTTTGAAATCTTGTATGTTGTATGGAAAGATGTGAAAAATTTGCTTGCATGCTAGGAGTAGTTGCATTTCATCTTAGCTTGGCTGCTCTAACCCTTGAATTGTCACCGTAAATCTGCATTTAAAACTGGAGCTCGGTGGAGTCAAAGCCATAGTTTTAATTTTGTTGTTGGAAGATATATTGTGTTCTGGCATTGAGGGATGATTATTAATTCCAAAGTGTAAGCCAATTGTAAATGTTTATGAAATATTTTATTTCTCATAGAACGGAAGAACTCTGGATACTATTGGTGCAAGTCCAATGTTGAGATTGTATTTAATGTAAAATTTGAATAACGTAGGAATTGGGAAAATATATGAGTTAGTCTTGTAAATCTTTGAAAGAAAGAGAAAATAGTGTAGTCTTTACCTTCTGAAATATTGAAGAGTCGTTATGCATTCAAGAAAGAGCCTTGTATTTCCTTTCGTAAGCTATTTGTATGATGTACTATTCGAATATGAAGTTTAATCTTGGATTAGGGATTATTTTTAAATACTTCATATTATACATGATTTGTATAGCTTCATATTCTTAACTTCTGTATGGATGAATAGCTTATTGGAAACGTAGACCATGTAAGCTGCCAGGGAAAACTACAATTATAAAATGAAAATTGCTTTGCTATGAAATGATTCGTTTGTTGTGTTTATTTTCGGTGGTTGATTACAAAGGTAAACGAAAATATGAAATCTGGTTCTTGAACCTGTATTTGTATGTAATCGAGATTTTAATTTGGGTTATAAAATAGGGACTTGGAAAATACTATGCTTTGAAAAGACTCTCATGATCAAAGCGGTATGGTAGCTAGTAGTGTGTGTGATTACAATAAGTTTTGTATTAGGGAGTACTCATGACGGTTGAGAGGAATACCTCCGCAAGGCGATATAACAAACATGAAAACGTAGAGTATAGTAAAGATTATAGTTTGGTTGCATAAAGCTTCAAACTAGACCTATGTTGAAAACGATGCATTGGAGACTGTGGAAAACTCATAAGAATTTATAGAATAAAAAAAGACTATTTTGAACTTAAACCCAGAAGAAGTAGAGATTGTATAAATTCCAAATTACAACCTAGAAATTTTAGAAGTTCTGCTATTGTCATAACCCTATGAATGAATTGAAATTGATACAAGAAAAATATGTGTTGAACGTAGTTAAGCGTAAGATATTGTGGTAATGAGGATACCTAAAACAAACCCGCGAGATGGATTGGGTAAGGTGGAGTGAGGATTACTTTGTTTGGTTGTTTGAGTGGCTTTGCTTTAGTTTAGCAACGATAAACAATATTCTTTATTTAATTTGTATTAGATAAGAAATTATAATTAATGTGAAGATGTAGTTTTAACTTGTGAATTTAGACAACTTAGTTCATGATTTTATAATAACAATTCTATAGAGTATTGAGGGAAAAGTGATTTGTGGATGCAAATTTTAGTGTAGCCTTTATTTCAAGGTACATTAACTATAAAGGGATTCTATTTAAATTTATTTTATCAAATGTGGAAATTCCTTAGTTTTGAATGTGATGATTCAATAGCATCTCTATTATATATTTAGTCAAATGGAAAATTGGTGATCTTTTAAAACTTAGAAAAACTTTTGAATAATATCGAAACTATACCCATTAGTAAACCTTTGAACCAAGCTTAGGTAAACTTTAAGTTAAGAAATTTTAGGATTGTGGAAGGGACAATCTTATTTCGCAACCCAAGGTTGTGGGTAGGACAACCTTGAATCTATTTCAATATTGTGGGTGGGACAATCTTGTATATTAACTCAAGGTTGTGGGTAGGACAACCATATTCTTGATTTTATTTCAAGATTGTGGGTGAGACAATCTTGTATATTAATTGTTATTGATACTTGCGGGTAGGCAACCATCATAAACTAGGGCTCTAACTATACTTCTAATGAAAAAATGTCAGAATGGGAGGTAATGAAGGGTTGTATGGGCATCTCTTCTAGGTTATCCCTGCTAGTGATGAGTGGTGAATTGTGCTTGACTAGGTAAATCCGACAACACGATGGTATGGGATATCATGTTGGTTAATCATCACAAAATGTCGGGTGGTTACCAGGGTATTGGTAAGACCCTAGATGATGCTCCATGGGAAATGGATGATCATCTAGCTCGAGCATGTATGCACTACGTCTTACATGACATAAGTATTTGGGATCATGTCAAGACATGGGGAAAGTATGCGCCACACCTCTAGGTGTTATGGGCCCTAGAGGAAAAGAAACCCCTTGCCTGAACTTAGGATCTCGAGAGGAGAGTGAAGTTCAAAATGGGCAACTACACGGGATCTGGCCAATCTCGATCTCATGAGTATTATGACTGCAGTGGGATGGCACTCATGAAGATGGATCTAACATGCTCATACTAGAAAATAAAACAAAAATAAATTGAAATAAAAGAAAAAAATTCTCTTACTGTAACCTCTGATGTTGGACAACCAAGTGGGTAGACTTGGGGTGTTTGGACAACCAAGTGGGCAGAACTTGGGTTGTTACAATTTAGACCACCTGCCAACTACTCCCATCACATTTCTACTGGGATTCTTACATATCCTCCTGCTTGGTGCTACCCTTCTGATCTTTTGCAAGGAGGACACTGAGGGTAGTCGGGAGTTCTTGGAGCTCATTGATGATGTTTGAAAAGATAACACCCACCTCCTTGACCATGTTAGTTGTAACCTTGAGATGCTCCACTGCTCTGGTTACGTGATTGACTAGTGCTTGTGCATAACGCTTCATCAACATTGCTCCTGGCATCTTCCTCATCGTCTAGAATGATCTCGAGTGAAGGTCACGATTCATCCGCACCCTTATTTCTTAGACGTCGTGAACTTCTCCTATGAGAAGGGCAAACAACTTTCCTCTTGCTCCTCAGAGGTCTGCTTTTGGGAACGGTGGGACGGGACTCCACAGGGGCTGTATCCTTTGGGTTGGATGGTGGACTATCCTCATCTTTGCTGTTGGACTGCATGGGGTTGAGAGCTCTCGAGAGACCACCAGAAGGGGTAGCAAAGTGCAAAGGCTCTTCGATAGAGGGGTTGTGGGACTCCACCGGAGGATTAGGATCACGAGACTCAGGACTATGAGCTGGCACAGAGGAGGGCTCAGTGATCGGAGGAGGAGCAAAAGGTTCGACTATAGGAAGGGATGAGAGGGCATGTTTGTAAATGATGAGGAACAAGCCCTGGTGCGATAGGTGTTTGGAAGATTTCTTATCCCTAAAGTTCTCTATGGTGAGGCTGATGGACCAAACCAAAAAGTTAGGGATGTTTATCGGCTTGATGTCATGGAGATGGTTGACAAAGGCTAGGTGAAAGGAGTGGAGGGGGTTGCTAACATTGTCAACAATGATATACTGAATGATGGGCACTATGATGGAGTCCCAGGGGTGAGGGAGAGAGGACCGGAGGACTCCCCCCTTCACCCAAATCAACTCCTTACCTTTATCAAGAAAATGTTTAGTTTCTTCTTTGAAATTGTGTCTGTCCCGACGCACCGCCCTACCCTTAGGAGCTAAACCAAAAATTTTAGCTAAACAGATGGGTGTTTACCTCAATGTGGAGTCCTCAGATCTAGACCACTTCGTTATTCCACGTGCTAACGAAATCATTGGTGACACCCTCATCCATGCCACCGAAAAACTTGAATAAGGGGATGAGCCCCTTGGCTTCTAGCAGAGCTTCGGCTACTGGTTCGAGTTGCAACATCGACGGTTCACGAATTGCCATAATGTCGAACAAGTCGTAGAAGATTAGGCATCTGAATAGGATAATGATAGAAAGGAAGCTAAAACATAAGTGAAATCACTCTAGAGGGTGGTAGAATAATAAAGAGTGCCTAGGACTGCAGAGGGAAGGATAACCAGATGGAGGGGCCTTTTCGATGCAAGTTGGAAATTCCACCATAGGGCAACAACACAAAACTACCACAACACCTGCACGTGATAAGGAAAAAAAGCGGTGAAGCAAGGGGGTAGGATGGGTGCCAAGGTGGAAGAGGCCAGTGAACAAGATGAAACAAATGACATGAAAGGTGGGCGGGTGGTGGAAATGGAAGGGTGGAGAGGCGAACATCGAGAGATGGAGGAAAACAAGGAGGGAGAAGTAGAGGCATGGGGTGAAAAGATGGTACAAGGTGGTGGATAAGCTTTGCCATGATTAGACCAACCCACATGGGAAGTGGTATAACCAATTTTACTAGAGACAATGATTAT
Source organism: Wollemia nobilis (assembly GCA_028583015.1). NCBI lineage: Eukaryota > Viridiplantae > Streptophyta > Pinopsida > Araucariales > Araucariaceae > Wollemia > Wollemia nobilis. Next base: position 533,192 of record JAQPPZ010007574.1, on the reverse strand, counting down.
TTGGGAAGGGGAACAAATATCCTTGGTGTTAATATGAACACCCTTGGTGTTGATAAAAACACCTTTGAAACACTGCTTGCTTTTAATTGGAATTGTGCTCCACATCATTTTTAGCAGTGTCTATGATGTCTTGAGGGAAAGAGTCTTCCCAAATGGTGAGATCATTCTGATTGGTTGCTCTGTTTGCTAGTAAGTCAGCCACCACATTTGCCTCTCTAAAAACATGTTGGATAGTGTTGAGTGGGTGTTTGAGGATGGATTGACTCTCTTGAATGATACTTTGAATATTCCATCCGACCTTAGAGTTATTCTTAATGTGGTTGACCACATTTAGGGAATCCCCTTCGAAGATCATAGGGTTAGTAAGACCTTTGCTGAGTTCAAGGCTCCTCCAGAGGGCATGAGCTTCGGCATAGTTGTTTGACTGGACTCCCAGATTTTTGATGAAGGCTTTGATAATTTTGCCTTCATGGTCCCTGATGACGCCTCCAACCCCTGCATCTTCGGGGTTGCCTTTAGATGATCCATCGAAGTTCACCTTGAGCCACCCTAGAGGGGGAGGGATCCACTTGACATTGGATCTGCAACTGGTATGGGCCTGGGATCTAGTGCACTCGAAAGAGATACCAAGAGATTTGAACAGGGATGCTTCCAATCCAGATGCTGGATTTTTTGAGCAAGGGACCAGATTTACATTTTTGATGGAGAAGCATAGAGCTCTGTTAGCCACTGCTTTTGGGTCCTTGGAACGATTGTTGAAGATTATGCTATTGCGCTCAAGCTAGATTTTCCACAGGGTGTGATGCAACAATGCTTCCCACAGGAACTTGAGTCTGGGGTTATGAAACACTTGGGACCACTGGGTAAAAAGGTCAACGATTGACTGGGGCCAAGCCCACTTGACCTAAAACATACTCATCAGCGTAGAGAAAACATTGTAGGCAAAGGGGCATTCTATCAGAAGATGTTGAGTGGACTCCCATGCCTGTAAGCACAAGTAACATCTGTTGGGGATAATGACACCCCTCTTGATCAAATTTTCTATAGTGAGAATTTTATTTTGGAAAGCTAACCAAGAGAAGTGGGCAACTTTTGGGATGAGATGTTTGAGCCAGATTCTCTTAACGACAGCAAGGGCAACCTGGTGATTGTGCAGGTTCTAAGGGGGATCCAACAAGAAGAAAGTAGACTTAATCGAAAAGGAGCCATCATCAGTACCTTTCCAGAAGGGTTTGTCTTTCTTCTGGGCCTTAGGTATGAAGTTTGCTCTGAAAACTGCCTACAGAGAGGTGATAGCTCTGTCAATTACTGTGTTGCTTACTCTAAAATGAAGTTGCTTCCACTTACGATAGTCTTGATTTTGCACAATGAAATCTGCAACTTTTGATCCAAACCTATGATCTATTAGATGTTTGATAGAAGTGATATCTGGGTCATTAATAAGGGGCTCATCCCTTGCCCATGGATCATGCTAAAAATCGATGGATTTTCCATCTTCGAGCTGCCACCTGGTTCCTCTTTGGAGTAGGGGTCTGGTTTGGATGATAGACCACCAAAAATGAGACCCTACTTGGGGGATCTCTTCATCTCTGAAGGATTGATGTTGCAGGTATTTTCTTTTAATGATTGAAACCCATTCCAACTTTTCATTAGTGAGCACCTTCCAAGCCTGCTTAGCTAAGAGGGCCTGATTCATTTTACTGATCCTGCAAAATCCAAGCCCACCCTTGTCTTTTGGAGAGCATACTTTGTCCTAGGCCACTAGGTGGAACTTTTTTTGGTTGTCAACTCCAACCCATAAGAAGTATTTTTGGATTTGTTCAATCGTTGATCCAACTACTACAGGAATTTTGAAGACTGATAAAAAATACACAGGAATACTTTGAAGAACAGACATGACCAAGGTAGCCTTACCCGCCTGAGAGAGAAGGGCACCTTTCCACCCAACAAGTTTCTTATGAAATCTCTCAATAACATTATTCCACATCGTCTTGGCAGGACTCCCCTGAAACATTGGGAGGCCAAGGTAAGAATCTAGAAATGCTACAGTAGAACAACCCAAAATATTCACAATTTTGGCTTGGCGGGGCAAAGGGGTATTGATGAAATAAATATTACTCTTGGTGAAATTAATTTTTTACCCTGCGGCTTCCTCATAGAGGTTGAGGATAGTTTTGATAGCTTTTGCCTCAGAAACAGATGCAACAGTTGCCAACAGAGTGTCATCCACGAACTATTGGTGACTAGAGGATTGGAGATTGGACACAAATTTAATTCCATAAATCAAACCCCTAGAGCAGGCATCCTTTATGGGTCTTCCAAGGCTCTCAGTTAGAATGATGAAGAGGATGGGGGATAGGGGATCCCCTTGTCTCAGTCCTTTGGTACTAGGAAAGTACCCTGTAGTAGAGCCATTCACAAGCACAAATATCCAAGAAGTGGATATGCATTGCATAATCAGATGAACCCAGTTATCATGGAACCCAAACTTCTGGAGAACCTTGGATAGGAACTCCCTGTCCACTCTATCAAAGGCTTTGTTCATGTCAAGCTTTAGGAAGAAAGCTGATTTTTTTTATTTGTGGGCTGAGTGAATAAGCTCATGAATGGTTATGACCCCATCCACAATATTTTGACCCTTAACCGAGCTTCCTTGGTAGGGGTCAATCAAGGATGGGAGGATGCCTTTTAATCTATTGGCCATGGCCTTTGAAAGTATTTTGTAGATGACATTGCAAAGGCTTATGGGATGATAATCAGCCAGGGATTTGGAATTGGAGCCTTTAGGGATGAGGGCAAGGAAGGTGGAATTCACATCCCTAGGAATGACTCTAGATCTCTGCATTTCTAAGATGGCTTGACAAAGGTCTAGGCCTATGATGTCCCAATAGGCTTGGAAGAACCTTGGGGAGAAACCATCGAGGCCTGGGGATTTGTCTGGCTGCATGGAGAAAAGGGCCTGATGGATCTCCTCGAAACTTAAAGGGTTAAGTATATAGACATTCATGTTGTCAGTGATGGTTCTGGGAATATGCATGAGAAGGGAGTCCATGGCTTGGGTAGAATGGAAAGGGCAAGATCCTAGGAGGGACTCAAAGTGAAGGACAACTTCGTCACAAATTTTATGGATATTGGAAGTGAAAGTGCCATCGTGTCTGATTAGACCCTTGATCCTGTTTGCCCCCTGTGTTTGAGCATTGAGATGTGGAAAAAATTCAAATTGGAATCTCCCTCTTTTAGCCACAAATGTCTCGATTTTTTATGCCAAAACATCTCTTCCTTCTTCAATATGTTATGGAAATCCGAAAGCAGAAGTTTTTCTTCAGCTCTCAAACTATCATCCCCTTGACCCTACTAAAACTGGTTTTCAATTCTTTGAAGTATGTCCCTGATGTTTTGCTTGTTTTCAAAGATATTTCCAAAAGTTTATTTATTCCAAACCTTCAGTTTGGCTTTTATAGACCACAACTTTTGAGTAACCTGGTTGGTGATAGTTCCAAGGAAACTCTCCCCCACCATTCAACAATGCGAGCTTTAAGGTCCAGGTGTTGGGTCCACATTGCCTCAAAATGAAATGGAGTTTTGAACGGAGGTCTATTGGCAGTTTCAAAAATTAGGGGGTTGTGATCAAACCCAATCTTTGGCATGGCCTATAAACTGGCATCTCCAAACAGAGGAAGTGCATCCTAAGAAAGGAGAAAATGGTCAAGCCTTTCCTGAATGAGGTCCCCCCTTGTCCTTCTATTACTCTAGGTAAACTGAGACCCCCTTAGTTGTACATCCATTAACTCATTTGCATCCACAAAATGGCTGAAATCCCCCGTGATCCTGGAAGTGATCTCTTTCCCACCTCTTTTCTCAGAGGGATATAGCAGGGCATTGAAATCCCCGACAAGGATCTAGGGGATATTATTGAATACCTCATGCATCTGAGTGAGAGTGTTCCACAATATCAGCCTGTCCTGAGAACTATTCGGGGCATAGACGTTCGTTAGTACCCAAGAGTGCTTAGTAACAAAATCATGGAAAAAATGTTGGAGATACGTCCTTCGCCTGAAATCACTCTTCCTTCCACCTTGGTTGGATCCCAGAGGTAGAGGAGACCGCCAAAGGTTCCAGAGGTAGGACTAAAGGAAAAATCACACTTTCTCCAAATAATTTTGGCAACTTTAGGCGAGTACTGCATGCCTAATTTGGTTTCTTGAATTAGAAAAATTGTAGGATTTGAATCCTTTCGCATCGAAGCAGCAAGTCTTTGTTTTACTGCTCCATTTAACCCTCTCGCATTCTAGGAGAGGATTCTCATTTGGAACTCTTGGAGGGTTTTCTGCCTCCTTTGCCTTGTTGCGCAGGAGGTTTGGATCTCTTTGTTTCTTCTCTATTGGAAATTCCTAGTTCCTGAAAGAGAGTTCATTGGGTGCCATTGGTAATGTCTTCCGCTATGTCTCTGTTTCTTTGCTCAGTGATAGAAGGTCTGCCCTTATTTTTATCACATCCAACATCAATTAGGGATTTTTTAAAGCTTATGGTATGTTTAGGGCTCCAAGATTTGGGGGAGTCCGAAGATGACTCAGGACTAACAACCTCATCGCCATGGGGATTGGGTGGGGGAAGAGATGGGCCAAACCTATTGAATGGGGGGAGCTGGATGATGGGTTAGATGACAGAGGGGGATTGGATGTTGGGGGCTTGGGTTCAAGTGCCATGGCTAACGAGGATTTAGGGCACAGGTCTGGGGATGAAATATGGGGTTGTCGGGGAGGGTTTGCCTTCACGGTTGATTGATCGGGGTGATTTGATCCAGGGAATTCCTCTCCAAGAATCTCCTCATTACTATCATTTGCATTGATATTTGCATTGTTGAATAAATTGAACCTATTGGAAAAAGCAAATAGGGTACTTGCCTTATTCTTGTCATCGTTTGGAGATGGGGGAGCATGTTGCTTGCCTTTGGGCTCATAGCGCAGACCCACTTTAGCTTTCATCCTCTGAACCTCTCCTTTAGGTGGGCATTGCATCTCTTGGTGATCGCTCTGTGCAGGCCTCAGTTTCAAGCACTGGCTTCGAAGGTGCCCCTAGGAGTGGCACTCGGTGCAAAAAGAGGGTTTGTTCTCATACTCCACCACTTGGCATCATCGGTATGACCCATAGATCAAATTCACATGGGTCGGGAGTTGGGTCTCCAAATTCGCATTGACACAGATACGGGCATGTGTCATTCTCTATCGTGCAGGCGTTGCAGGGTCAATAGTGATAAGCTCCCCAATGGCACGGGCAATCCCCTGTAGAACGTCCTCAGGCCAAAAATGAGAGGGTAAGTTTGGGAGATGGACCCAAATGGGAGCAGAGTTGATATTTTGGGTTTTTGGATCAAAGTCCACCCCCCACTTGCGAAGGAAAAGGCTCCTTCTCCCAAAGAACCATGGGCCCCTAGATAGAATGTGATCCGCGTCCTCTTGGGTATTGAGTCGTATCATGAAAAAGCCTCTAGATATGGCAACCAGTTCTAGACAACCCCTGGTTTTCCATTTTATCGCCACCCATCATTGGATAGCCTCCATATCGGGTCTTCCACCCACAAACTTCCCAACTAGGGAGAAAGAATCGAGGGAAATGTACCCATCCATGACTTCTTCTGGTAGGATTACATCACAACCTTGAGGAATAAAAGTGCGTGATACGGTTGGGGGGTTTGGTCTTTCCCTTGAGTGTTTCTACAAATGATGCTATGTGGGGTTTTTTGCTTTCCATCATTGTTTTATCCGGAGGTTCTTTCCTCCCAAAGACATCGTTCCCATATTTTGAAGCCCCCAAATCGGACTTAGTTGTGGCTCCGCTCCCACTTTCGTGATTGCTCGTTCTATCAATATTCCCACTTGTGCATGATCCCAATCCATTCCCTACTCCCATACTACCGCCTCTCTGCTTCCCGCTCACCAAAAATTCAAAATTTAGAATTTTGCTTGCCATAGCTCAAATTTTTATGGAATATTAAAATATTTAAAAATTGGATGGAAGTTGAAGAATGTAATTGGTTTAGCTATTATTTAATATAACTAGTTTACATATTAACAATTTGATAAGACTGATTAAGTTTTTTACATGTAATTAAAGATTAATAATGTAATACAAATCATCATTAACTATCATTACTTTATCCATTGTGACTATCCATTTCCTAAGAAATTTTCATGTAAAGTTGAATGTATTTTAAAATCAAATTTAAGATGTATATTGAGTATAACAAAAGCAATTTTTACAAGTAGTCAACACATGCCAAAATGATAGTCAATATACTTAAAGATTATGTTTAACAAAAAAAACTAGGACTCATAAAATTGGTTGTTCTCCTAATGACCCCTTAAGAAGTTGGACATATGTGCTAATGAGTAGCTTATGCCAATTGCCCCCACGGTGCCCAAGCTCAATGTCAAATGGGACCTTATCTCAACACCCTCTAGGTGGAAAACCAGATTTCACTCAGCTTGGGCATCTTATCCGGAGCCAAAGAAAACTTTTTCCACCTGGAGCTTACTATGTCAGGGTTTTACCCCTTGGCAACAAACTTTCTTATATGGAGGTGCCTAAGCCTCGATGCCCATTTTATCAAGAACCAAAGTCTTGTATGCATATTTTTTGGGCTTGTAGAAGTTCCAGTCTCGCTTGGATTTGGGTGGGTTCTTTCTTTGCTCCCTTTATGCCCCTGCAACTTTCATGGCATCATGTCCTTCTGGGTGATCACATTCAGTTTTATATCCCGCTGGGGGAGGTGTGGCAAATCTTCAGAGTCAGCCTTCCGTTTCACATTTAAAAATCTAGAAATAAAATTATTTTCAAGTAGGTTGATCCATATCAAGATTTTTTGTTTGCTGACAAGCTCAAATTTTTTCATGATGTGTGGTTTCAGATCTATGACCAGGCTAAAAATATGGCTATGGAGCTGGACCATTTGCAAGCTTTGCTAAAATATTGGGATGATGCCCCATGTGTCGTTAGTAGGGAGGCCCTTGATCATTCACCTCCTCACCCAGTTTGGTCCCACTTGTATCGGTGCCCAGATCGTGCATGACATCAACCTCCTCAAAGTAGATCCCATGACTATGGGGGCATGTTGCAACATTCAAATTTGTATATCTCTCAATATTTTGCACCTGTGTTCACACAACAATATGTGTTTGTGCCTAATGATGTATGGGGGGCCTCGAGCAGCCACAAGTATCTTTCTGGTTGGTCTCGTCCTTCTTCTCCCATTACTCATGCTTCAAGCTAGGGTGAGGAGCACTTTGATGGGTGCGAGGAACCACCTACTTCAATGGATAAGGATTTATCTACCAAAGTCTCCCTTCCTTAAGGTATTTCTGGTTGTAGACTTTTTCTAGTTTGGTGTTGATGGTCGTGGTGCTCGTTTTGTGCAATTTTTTTTCTTTATCTGCTATTAGGATAAGTTAGTGTCATCCGAGGTGTGATTTTTTCTCCACCCACACTCTTTTTTTGGTTGTAAATAACTTTTATTTTTATAATTAAAATGGCCTTTCATAAAAAAAATTCATGTTAATTTGTTTTTGCTAGAACATTAAATCATTAAATAAAACATATATAAATATAATTTTAAATTAAATACTAATGGAAACTATTCATTATATTGTGAAATATTTCTAGAGAGGATTCCAGTTTGATGTCCCTAGTATAATTTGTGCGAGTCATAAGAGAGTTTTTTATATCAAATATGATAATTGCATAGAAAATATTAGTTCATATTTTATTCATTTAAAATATTTGTGCATACTTTTTTCTTTTAATTGGTTATATGGAATTGAAATTGGTCCCACTTTTATTATATCATGACCAAATAGTAGTATTACAATAATGGCAATATTTGAACTTTGGGTACCTTCTTAAAGGTCAAGGAATTTATCCAATTGAAGTAATGCCTTTCTACAAAAATATTTGTACATAGTTAGGTGATAAAAGTATTGGAATTGACATTATTAATTAACATTTTTTTAAAATTGGTTATATAAGATTAAAATGAGCCCCCACTTGTATTACATTATCACCATGTTACTATGGTATTTCAATAAACCACATAATTGTATTATATCTTAGGTCTCTTCATTCAAAACCCATATTTTTAATCATTTGAGCTAATGTTAATTTATAAATATTAAAGTTCACCCATGAGACTAAAACCTTGGCCTATAATGTTAAACTTTATTTTCTTACTTGTCCTTAACCTTTTGAGTAAATTTTAAGGTTATTTATGAGATTAAAACCTTGGTTTAAGGGATGAATCTCTTATTCCCCAATAATTACTTCAAACCCTATGAGCTCTTACCTATAGCATCACTCTAAGTGTGACCCAAATGCATACACTATTACCTAATGCATTCATGTATACCAAAGTTATGTGAAGCATATTTTTAGATAGTCAATATTATATTTTACATAAATCCAAACAACCAATAAATAAATTTATTACACAAATCAATTACCTACATTTAAGCATCTTAAATGTAGATATACATGCAGGATATGAATTAGAAGTAGATATAGGTGAAGTCTATAGTTTAGATGTAAACATCATGCTATGTTGGAATATATTTTCTATAGTAAGTCATATGCATATGTTGCCAATTTATGTGCATAAGTGTACAAAAAAATGAGATACCATGTTAGGTATTGCATGGCTCGCTCATTGATGGTCTCTTGCTAATAGTTGACATCCCTATAGTTTCATTGGTTTCAAAGAGTGTTATGAAAATTGTTATCCAATATTATAAATTAATTTAGAAAAAATAAATAATTATATAATATGCAATAGAACTAGAAAAAAAATATCAAGAATTCATACTTTGTTAAAAAATGTAGGTATCTAGCTATAGCATCTCAAGGAAGATGAGAATCTAATCCAATATGTTTATAAACTCTAAGCTCTAAAGGAGAGAGTTGTGATTTGTCAAGGGTTGAGGACCCAAGTACAACCCATTTTCTCAAGAAAAATATAATATGCAATAGATCCATTTAATAGGTATAAAATTATATTATTGTGTTTGTTGAGAAAAAAAGATCATTATATAATACAAGTAGGGACATTTCAATCTAATATAACCAATTAAATTAATCAAATCACGTGATTTCAAGTGATTAGATAGTTTGGTTTTCAAGAAGAAGACCTAGGTTAAAATACTTTTTAATTAATTATAAGGGTTTAAAATAGGTCCTATTGTATTGCATCGTGACCACACATATTGATATTACAATTGCTTAATAATTATGTATCTATTGCTTGTCAAGATTTAAACTTAATAATTATGTATCTATTGCTTGTCAAGATTTAAACTTAATAATTATGTATCTATTGCTTGTCAAGATTTAAACTTAGGTCTCCTCTTTGGTAGTCCAAGAATTTAATTGGTTGAACTCATATCATTTTATTAAAATGTTAAGATTTTCCATGATATCAAATTCTTATTTTATGGTGTGAAACTCTATAGTCTTAGGTTCTAACTAACTATCCCAAACTCCATGAACAAGACCTTGGTTTAAATATTGCTCAATAATATACACATAATTTTAAAATATTATAATACCATTATATAATTTGTTAAAATATCTTAATAACATATTCATAATATAAAATAAATAAAATTCATTTTAATTCTTATAATTAATTAAAAATATTAATACACAAAAATAAATATAAAAATTTCAAAATTAGAACAATACCAATCAATACACTTCAAGGAATTATTTTTACTATAATATATTTCAATATGAGCACGACACTTGAGGGAAACTACTTCCAAGAAAAATATGATGCCTATACGTATCCATAGAAATATAATATCATATGTATATTGCTACTTCCGAGTAGTTGGCATGCGTCAAATTGAAAGTTTGTTATATTATAAATAGGTAAGTTGGTAGTAGTTTAGTGTTTTTATGGTATATTTTATTTTGATTTTTGAAACAGTAAATTTCATTTTTAAAGTCTTTATTTAATAAACTAAAGTTTATAAAAAAAATTTACTTGAACATTTAAGCATTATAACTAATAAGTTTTGAGCTATAAAATCTTGATGTTGTAATACTGTTGAAGTTGCCCCATCGAAGTGATGCTTTTGCGTTGGAATATCTTTTGGATGAATTCCCTATACCTCCTTTCTTCAATGGTATTCTTTATATCTTGTATAGATCTATTATAATGTCATTTGATATTTTTGCATATTTGGATAGATGATTTTGGTTGTAATTATCTCGTAGCATTTGTTTTTATATATATTTAATAGTAAATTATGAAGATATATTATAATATTGAAATGTATGTTATATATATAAATATTATTTTGTAGTTTATAGTTATGTTTTTTTGACATATAGAATTTTATTATTTTTTAAAATAGTTCATATAAAATAAAGTGTACTTTTAAAATTAATTAGAAAAAGCATTAACATGTTTTTTTTACATATATATTTTTTATTAAAATCAAATATTTAAAGTGCTAAAGTTAATTATATTATACTATCTTAATATTCAAAATTTATAATTTTTAGAATATTAATTAAAAAAAGATACAAAATTAAGCACAATTATCATTGTTTTCATCATACACTAACTAATTAATACCAATAGAATACTATCTCTAATGAACTTTGGGTATGGTCTATAAAATACTCCTTAAGTATAATATACAATACCATATTCTTAAGTATCCATTATAAAGTCCTTTGTCAAAAACATCCAAAATGTTAATTTGTGAAGCATGGATCATATAGGAAGGGAAAATTATATGTTGGGATGGAGCTACCATCTCACAATGTGGACAATGGGTGGTATTCATAAACTTCCTATTTATCCTCCACCAAGTTAGATCCCTAGTAGAACTTAAGCATAGAAAAATATTTGGTTTTGGACCTAATACAAAATTGCAATGAATTTTTTTGTAAAGTTAAAAGGCATCTTGTAATTTTTTCAATGGTAGAATGTTAAAAATTATCCACTAATATTTTTGAATTTGCTAAGTTGTACTTAAACATATATACATCAACATATAAAATGTTTCTAGTAGTGTTTTTAAGTATCTCACATATCCTTAAATATTGTAAAATGTATTTATGTTTGCTTTTCAAATTATTAGGTTATTTTGACTCAATACAAACTCATAATACAACTTGTGAAACAAGTAAAAATTTTCCTTTCAATATTATTTCACACGTTGCTTGGCCATTTCACCAAGCGACCAAAGGAGGTGGAAAATTAAAGTTCCATTAGGGAGATACAAAATAAAAAATATTTGAGGAGTTGAAGGACCAATTGTGTTAAGCTCCTACACTTTTCCTATCTAATTTACAACAAAATTTTTGAGGTAATGACTGATGCATCAAAGTGTGCATTGGGAGTTGTCCTCATATAACATGGTCATACAATCACTTATCACTATGAAACATTCAATAAAGTAGTTTGAAAATACCCCACATATGACAAAGAGCTCTATGCTATTTTTGAAGTATGTAAATAGTGGAATCACTACATCTTGAGCAAGTAAATTATAATCCATATAGATCATAAATATTTGGAGTTTATTTAGATGCAAAGTAAGCTAAAAAATAGAAGACATCAAAAGTGGGCCACATATCTATAGTAATCTCATATGATCATCAACCACAAGAAAGGGGGTGTCAATTTGATAATAGATTGTTTGAGCCAACCTCCAATCATAGCACTCATCATCATTCTTGATTCTTTTGGACATGAGACTTCCAATTATTCCAAATTGTATGAAGTAGATTATGATTTTGTAGATATATACCAAGACCTTCATCTAGGTAAGCATGTTCTTGATTTTTATTTGTAAGATAACCTCCTTTGTAAGATAGGACATATTTATGCACCAACTAGTGAGCATTCAAATATGATTTGGTAAGCACACTTTAGCAAAGTTTCAGGTCACCTTAGGATGGGGAAAAATATTGATAATTTTTTACAAGTATTTCTACTAGCACAAAATGAGGAATGATTTTAAGAGGTACATCAATTCATGCACCCACTACACTATTGTTAAACCAACCAACTAGAAGCAAAACATGTATATATATATATATATATATATATATATATATATATATATATATATATATATATATATATATATATATATATATATATACATTTTTAATGCCATCCAAGCCTGAGGAATCCATCTCCATGGATTTTCTCTTAGGTTTTCCCACATCTAAGCATGGTAATGATTGTGTTTTTAGAGTAGTTTATTTTTAAAACATAGCAATCATCATTCCTTGTAAAAAATCCATTTCAATTGAGACTGCTAGGCTCTGTTTTAGTCATGCATAACTCAACTTTGGCTTGCCAAAGTCCATTGTATCTATAGGTATAGTAAATTTTTAGCATGTTCTAGTCCACCCTATGGAGCACGATGAGCATGAAGTTGACCATACCTCGAATCTTCCATCCTTATACTGATGACTAGACAAAATTTTTGAATTGATTGATTATACATATTCTTCAAATATACAATTTTAAGCATCCACATGCATGGGATCAGATACTTCTCTGCATGGATATTATTAATCTTTATACAACTCTACCAAACACAACCCATTTCATGTTTGTTTTAGGTTTCAACCCTTGGCGTACATTGACATAGCTCTTATTATGCAACCCATGGCGTACTCATCTCATGGATAAAAAGTAGTAAAGGCAACATGATTTATGGATTAGATTCAATATATCTACCAATAGATCCATGATCTCTTAGAGAAGATAAATAAAAAATATAAAAAATGCCATAACTAACATTAGGTACCATTCCAATTCAGAAATATAGACTTGTAAGACTCCATAACAAGATTATATATCTTTGCTAGGACTATACATCCTCGCCAAGAAGACAAAAGAGAATGTTTTTAAATTGTATCTTCCATCTTATATTGATTTGCATCCAATATTCAATATTGAACTTCTTGGGCCTTATCATCCACCTCTATTAGACACTTTCATAGTAGTAGAATAATTAAATATTAAAGAACTCAATCTAAATATTTTAGCACTAGCGAAGGATGATCAATTTGTTGATACAAGGACTAGATGTTGGAATTCACAATATTTTTCAAAAACATTCTAAAATATACATTCACCACAATCCTATGTAGAGAGAGGAAGGAGAGAAATAGAAGAGCATATAGATGAAAATTCTAAAAGAGATAAGTAATATATATATATATATATATATATATATATATATATATATATATATATATATATATATATATATATATATATATAAGGAATAAGGGGTGGATGCCTGCAGGCACCCCCATGATCTTACATATAATAAACTAATACAATGGACTAGTCATTGGAGGGTATTTATAGTGATACCAAATCCTCAACTAAATGATAACCTCAAGCGAACATAACCTGATTTGAAGGTTAAATTAAAATATAATAAATGTACTAAACCCTTTAATCAAGGTTAACCATATAGGTGGTTTAACCAATATCACAAAGGGTGAATATAATAAAATTGCCTATAGGCTTATATAAATATGCCCATAAGCTTACATAGAAGAATGTTTGTAGGCTTACATAGAAAAATGCTCATGGGATTACATATATAATTTCCATGGGCTTACATAGAAAAATGCTCATGGGATTACATATATAATTTCCATGGGCTTACATAGAGAATACCCAAAGGCTTATATAATTATTTCTTGTAGGCTACATCAAGAGCACCCATAGAAACTTCATCATTATTGAATTGTCTAATAAGATCAAATTATAAATATTCTAACACCCCCATTTAATATAAACTAGGGAACAATAAGAAAAAGCATTAGAGATGATATTTCTCCTCCCCATATATGAATGCTTGAATGGGCTAATGGATCCTACAATCTTCTCTTACCAAAGGTACATGAAGTGGATCAGCCTTTCCTTGAACATGAAGTTGTGACACCACCTCCTAGATCAAGATATTTTGCTTCATATGAAAAGATATCCAATATACAATATTATGACCATAATATATCCTTGAATATCAAGAGAAAGAAATTAAATCATGAAGTAATAGATAAGCTTTTAAATAAATGAAACCAATGGCTAGAAATGGGTCCATAGAAATAATGTGTACCTTGCCATAGTCATCCAAAATATACTCCTCTTGTAGCCCAAACTATTCCCAACCACCATGCCAATGGGTTGTGGAAGTTTAGAGAAAATACCCACTATGAGAGAGGGAAAGATAAATATAGGGAATTGAACTCTTAATCTCTTAAATATAATAAAACTAACCAACCACCACACCAATGAGCTCAGTTGGAGTTAGATGTTTGGTGTTCCTTGATGATATCAAACCTTGAGTTTTGTGATAAAAGAAATGAGAGAAATTTGATTTTGATCCAGTGACCTTCTTGTTGAAGATGGATTTTAAAATACTTACACTAGTTGAGGTAGCAAGGGATGATGTTGGATCTTATGATGCATTATTAGTATGAAAATCTTGTGAATGACATAAGTAGGAGAAGGAAGAACCAACTAGATTCATCTTGCTACCTATGTAAGTTTGAACTGTACATGTGTTGGATATGAGTAAGTTTACCAAATGACAAGTTAATTAGTCTGTTGGAGTTAATATCAGAACAAAGTTAAAGAGAAGAATGTAAATTGGGTCTTACTTTGGACAAAAAAATCCACTAAATAGTAATAGGTCCTTTAATCAATGTCACTAGTTTGTAGGGCTCAAAAAAATGTGCAATAAAAAAAGGGCATGAATTATGGCCTCCAAAAGTTTGGGCATACTAATAGTGAGGAATTAAAAAAATATTTAGGCCTTGTGAAAAAACATGAACCAATTGAAGGCCACCATTGGTCACTTCTTGAAGTGTCATCTATGTTGTTGAAATCATCACTTTAAGCAAGTGGATAGAAAAATAGGAATCTAACAACTAGCTATAAATGATTTGGTGAAATTCATCTATATATATATAAATTATAGATATGCTCAAGGTTTAGACGATGTCATCTAGGAAACATCACTAAGAATGAAATTCAACACCTTCAACTTATGATGTGAGGTCATAATTATTGTGGCATTAATGTAGGCATACATCAAAATAAGGACACTCCCTAAGAATGATCTATAAGTACCATACTGTGGATTCACCTCTACATACAGATCTATGGATCTTGCTTAATCCTTATGCTTAATTTATGGTTGAGAATATCTGAAACTTGAACCAAAAACCACTTCATAAATTCACAGTATGAATACAAGCATTGGTGTACTGTCTAGTTATTTTCAAAGAGATCAACTATTTCTATGTGTTAGTATTAGTCTGGTAATTTCCGCAATTAAGGTAAATAATAGCAATAATCTCATATTCAAAAAAAACATATGCATAGTTTAAAGAGAAACACCAAATTTATGTGGAAACCCAAAATAGGTAAAACCACGGTAAAAGAGATTTTTGTAGATTTTTATTAGAAATAATAATTTGATTACAATCCTTACTATGGTATTATATTGCAATATTCCATTCTCCAACTCTGCTCCCCCTGCTCTGATGTCTTTTCTCCTTTTTCTATTCTTCCTCTACATATCTGGCAATCAAATCATCACCATGTGTTTTGCAATAATTTTCCACAATCTGTTTTGAAAACTCTGCCACATTGTGTTGTGTAAAAACTCAACTGTCACCCTGTGTTGTGCAACCATTTGCCACTTAGTGTTGTGCAAAATAAATTCATTTTCATTAAATGCATGTAGCCCTTTTTTTTTAAATGCTTGCAACCTCCTTTTATTTAATGTGTGTTAGTTATTTAAAACCAACCCATTTTATTAAATGGGTGTTGGTTATTTAAAACCAACCCATTTTATTAAATGGGTGTTGACCACTCATTAAATTATGGAAGTTAAGCTATTTTTCATCCATGCTGTGTTTTGACAAGTGTTGATTTCTCCAAAGTGAGAATTTTATTCGAAGCTCCTTCCACACATCCTTTAGATGACTTTTTTTAAATTGATCTCCTGATAAAGACCTTCCCCATTGGATGATTTTGGTCCCTCAAAATCATCTTTATTCAAATGGGGATGTTTTTTCTCCACTTTCTTCGTAGAGATCCATTTCATCTTGCTTAGCATTTTACCTTTGTGGTTGTTGGGTTTGCTTGAGCAGCAATTTTCACATTCACAGATAAATTAGACACATCATTATGTATATTGGACCAGTAGATATATCGTTGCAAGTTAGCTACTATTTTGTTCACATTAAAATGACCAACAACTAGTGATGTGTGAGATTCCCTTATTAGTTGTAAGTATTTATCTCCCTTGGGCACACAAAGTTTTCCCTCTTTGAACAACAAGTCATTTTCCAAATGAAAAACCTTATTAGATTTTCCTTGCACTCCATTTTTCAACTCCTTGTACTTCTTTCCAAGTTCAACATCTTCTTCATACTGCCCCTTGTACTCTTTGAAAGAAAAAGGCTCAAATTTCTTCTTTTATTGGGGAGTACAATTGGTTGCATCCACATCCTTACTGAACTGTATATTAATATTTGTCTCTTATCATCAATAACATGAATGTCTTGCTTACATTCACCAAATGCTTGGCCTGTTGCACTGTCACAAGCTAAAATTTATTTTCCAACCTGCTAGAATTAATCACATATGTGATTTCACCTTTCTTCAACACCTAAACATTGTACCTTCACTTAAACAAATCATCTCTTTCCCATAAATATGGGCTACCAAAAATTACTTGGCAAATATTAAGAGGTACTACACCACAAGTAATTACATCATGAAATTTATTTCTAATAGAAAACTGTAAAGTACATTGCTTGGTTACTTGTAGCCCATATCCTTCTGCACCCATCCCAATAGATATGGTTGTGGATGATCCACAATCTTCAATCCAAACTGCTTCACTAGATCCTCAAAAATTAAATTCCATTGGGATCCACTATTAAACAATGTTGTAATTTTTATCCTCTGCACTTGTATGTAGACCCAAAATAAATCCTCTTTCTTGGCCTCTAAAGCTTGTTTCTCCTTCTTAGAGGTATTATCCTACCTTAAAGGTTTAATTCTGGTAGCACACACTACCTTTTCTTCATCCTCTTCCTCAAAACACCCTTCTTCCTCCTGCTCAACCTTTTTAGCAGAATTGGCAAATTTCTTCTTTCCCTTGTTCCACCATTTTGGCCTCTTTTTAGGTTGTATATCCCAATAATTCTCACTTGAATGAGTTTCAAAATTACACTCCTTGCAAATTTTTCACCCTTTTGTGATTTGGTGGTTGTAGCCCCTAATTTCTTCTTGTCTTTACTGATAGAACCCTTTGTTTTCTCTACAGGCTTGTAGGATTTAGATGAAGTTAATGCCTTATTATATTTTATTGGTTTTTGACTTCCATTCCTAGATATATGGATTTAATGCAGACCTTATCAATATCCTTGTCATCAAATAATGTCAATTATATCTTGATCTAATAAGACAAACCACACTTATATTTCTTAAATTTTTGAGGATCGCAAAGATTAACAACCATTAACACAACTTGTTTTCTGAATTTTGTGGTGTATTCTTGGACTGTTTGGCCTGTCTCTATATCAAAAATAGCCATCTATCCTCCATATTCTCTTGATAGCCAATAGGATAAAACTAAGCTTTTATAGCCTTCACAATTCCTTCCCATGTTTCCATAGCTGGCTATTGATTTCTTGCCAATCCAACTGAGTATGCCTCCCACCATGTGAGAGCATGGCCACCTAATTTCAATCTAGAAAATATGATCCATTGTACCTCGGTATAATACTTAGTACTAAAGTAAACCTCCAACTTCTTCAGTCGCCCATATAATTTTTTAGGATCTTACTCCCCTTCATAGGCTGGAATATCAATTTTGACTTCCATTTTGAATGGATCTGTAGTCAAGGATTGTGATGAGATATTATTAGACTATTTAGAGTGGGATCCTTCAAAATCCATTTTATTACCATTGGAATCACCAGAATCAATCTTATATTTTGAATCTAATTTCTTATTTTCCTTCCTTGATTTCCTTTCTTCTTGAGAAAGCACCATCTCCATCAAGCTTTGGGGAGTATTTTTGTTTCAATAAATCTTCTTTGAAATTCCTTATTGGACATTGTCATAGATTTAGGTTATGATTGATCTACCATTTTCATAGATATGATCCTTCTCCTAATAACTAGGTTGTATGGAGTTAAGTCCTTTCCTTGAGATATTTTGCCTTGCATACACAATTCTTTAGGAAAATCAGATCTGGTACCAAAATTGATCTATAAAGTGCCACATTATGGATTCACCTCTACATACAGATCTATGGATCTTGCTTAATCCTTATGCTTAATTTATGGTTGAGGATCTCTGAAACTTGAATTAGAAACCGCTTCGTAAATTCACAATGTGAATACAAGCATTGGTGTGTTGTCTAGTTATTTTCAAAGAGATCAATTCTTTCTATGTTTTAGTATTAGTCTGGTAATTCCTGCAGTTAAGGTAATAATAACAATACTATTAGATTAAAAAAACATACACATAGTTTAAAGAGAAACACCAAATTTACGTAGAAACCCCAAAATGGGTAAAACCACAATCAAAGAGATTTTTGCAGATTTTTATTGGAAATAATAATTCAATTACAATCCTTACTGTGGTATTAGATTGCAATCTTCAATTCTCCAACTTTACTCTCCTTGCTCTGATGTTTTTCTTCTCTTTCTGTTCTTCTACTACATATCTAGCAATCAAGTCATCACCATGTGTTTTACAGTAATTTTCCACAATCTGTTCTAAAAACTCTGCCACACTGTGTTGTGTAAAAACTAAACTGCCACTTCATGTTGTGCAACTATTTGCTACTCAGTATTGTGCAATAATTTACCACTAAGTTTTGTGTGAAAAAAATTGTTTTTATTAAATGTGTGTAGCCCTCTTTTCTTAAATGCTTGCAACCTCCTTTTCTTAAATGGGTGTTGATAATTAAATCCAACCCATTTTATTAAATGGGTGTTGGTTAATTAAATCCAACCTATTTTATTAAATGGGTGTTGGTTATTTAAAACCAACCCATTTTATTAATTAGGTGTTGGTTATTTAAAACCAACACATTTTATTAAATGGGTATTGTTTATTTAAAATCAACCCATTTTATGAAGTGGGTGTTGACCACTCATTAAATGATGGAAGTTAAGTCAGTTTTCCTCCATGCTCTGTTTCGAAAAGTGTTGATTTCTTCGAAGTGATAATTTATCCGGAGCTCCTTAAACACTTCCTATGGATGACTTTTTTTAATTGATCTCCTGATCAAGACCTCCTCCATTGGAGGATTTTGGTCCCTCAAAATCATTTTTATTCAAATGGGGATATTGTTTCTTCGCTTGCTTCTTGGAGGTTCATTTCGTCTTGCTTAGAATTTTATCTTTGTGGCTATTGGGTTTGCTTGAGCTGTAATTTTTACATCCACAAATAAAATTAGACACATAATTATGTATATTAGACTGATAGATATATTATTCCAGGTTAGCTAATATTTTGTTCACACTAAAATGACCAGCAACTAGTGATGTGTGATCTTACCTTATCAGTTGTAAGCATTTATCTCCCTTGGGCACACAGAGTTTTCCCTCTTTGAACAACAATTCATTTTCTAAATGAAAAACCTTATTGGACTTGCCTTGCACTCCATTTTTCAACTCCTTGTACTTCTTCCCAAGTTCAACATCTTCTTCATACTACCCCTTGTACTCTTCGAAAGAAAAAGGCTCTAATTCCCTCTCTTTTTTGGGATTATAATTGGTTGCTTCCACATCCTTACTAAACTGCACATTACTATTTGTGTCTCTTATCATCAATAACACGAATCTCTTGCTTACATTCACCAAATGCTTGGCCTACTACACTATCACAAGTTGAAATTTATTTTCCAACATGCCTGAATTAATCACAAATATGATTCCACATTTCTTCAACTCCCAAACATTGTATCTTCACTTAAAAAAAGTATCTCTTTCCCATAAATATGGGCTACCAAAAATTACTTGGCAAATATCAAGAGATACTACATAATAAATAATTACATCTTGAAATTTATTTTTAACAAAAAATTGTAAAGTACATTGCTTGTTTACTTGAAGCTCTACTTCCTTCTACACCCAACCCAATGGATATGGTTGTGGATGATCTACAATCTTCAATCCCAACTGCTTCACTAGATCCTCAAAAATTAAATTTCGTTGGGATCCAATGTCAAACAATGTTGTAACTTTCATCCTCTACACTTGTATGTAGACCCAAAATAAATCCTCTTTCTTGGCCTCTAAATCTTGTTCCTCCTTATTAGAGATATTCTCCTACCTTAAAGGCTTAATTATGGTAGCACACACTACCTTTCCTTCATCCTCTTCCTCAAAACACCCTTCTTCCTCCTGCTCAACATTTTTAGTAAAATTGGTAGATTTCTTCTTTCCCTTGTTCCACCATTTTGGCCTCTTTTCACGGTGTAGCTTCCAACAATTATCACTTGGATGAGTGTCCAAATTACACTCCTTGCAATGTTTTTTACCCTTTTGTGATTTTATTGTTGTAGTCCCTAATTTCTTCTTGTCTTTACTGATAGAACCCTTTGTTTTCTCTACAGGCTTGGAGGATTTAGATGAAGTTAATGCCTTATTATCTTTTATTGTTTTTTTGACCCTTATTTCTAGATATGTGGCTTTAATGCATACCTCATAAATGTCCTTGGCATCAAATAATATCAATTCTATCATGATATGATAAGATAAACCACACTTATATTTCTTAAATTTTTGAGGATCGCGAAGATTAACACACATTAACACAACTTGTTTTTTAAATTTTGTGGTGTATTCTTGGACTGTTTGACCCTACCTTTGTATCAAAAATAACCATCTCTCCTCCATCTTATCTTAATAGCCAATAATATAAAACTAAGATATTATAGACTTCACAAATCCTTCCCATGTTTTCGTAGTTAGTTATTGATTTCTTGCCAATCCAAATGAGTATGCCTCCCACCATGTGAGAGCATGGCCACCTAATTTCAATCTAGCAAACTTGATATGTTGTACCTCAATATAAGACTTAGTACTGAAGTAAACCTCCAATTTCTTTAGCCACCCATCTAATTTTTTAGGATCTTACTCCCCTTCATAGGCTGAAATATCAATTTTGACCTCTATTTTGAACAGATTTGCAATCAAGGGTTGTGATGAGATATTATTAGGTTGTTTTGAGTGGGATCCTTCAACCTCAATTTTCTCACCATTGGAAGCACCAGAATCAATCTCATATTCTGAATCTAATTTCTTCTTTTCCTTCCTTGATTTCCTTTCTTCTTGAGAAAGCACCATCTCCATCAAGCTTTGGAGAGTGTTTTCTATTTCAAGAAATCTTCATTGAAATTTCTTAGTGGATATTTTTTGAGAGTTAGGTTTTTACTGATCTACCATTTTCATAGATATGATCCTTCTTCTCCCAATATCTGGGTTGTATGGAGCTAAGTCCTTTCCTTGAGATCTTTTTCCTTACATACACAGTTCTTCAGGAAAATTAGCTCTGGTACTAAACTTGATCTGTAAAGTGCCACACTATGGATTCACCTCTACATAAAAATCTATGGATCTTTCTTAATCCTTATGCTCAATTTATGGTTGAGTATCTCTGAAACTTGAACCATAAACTACTTCGTAAATTTACAGTGTGAATACAAGCATTGGTGTGCTATCTGGTTATTTTCAAAGAGATCAACTTTTTCTATGTGTTAGCATTAGTTTGGTAATTCCTGCAATTATGGTAAATAATAGCAATAATCTCATATTAAAAAAAACATACACAGTTTAAATAGAAACACCATATTTACATGGAAACCCCAAAATGGGGAAAACCATGGTCAAAGAGATTTATGTAGTTTTTTATTGGAAATAATAATTTGATTGCAATCCTTTTTGTGGTATTATGTTGCAATATTTCATTATCCAACTCTACTCCCCCTGCTTTGATGTATTTTCTTCTCTTTGTGTTCTTCCACTACAGATATGGAAATCAAGTCATCACCATGAGTTTTACAATAATTTTCCACAATCTGTTCTGAAAACTTTGCCACACTCTGTTATGTAAAAACTAAACTTCCACCATGTACTATGCAACCATTTGCAACTCAGTATTGTACAACAATTTACTACTTAGTTTTGTGCAACAATTTTACACTAAGTATTTTGCGAAAGAAATTTGTTTTCATTAAATGCATGTAGCCCCATTTTCTTAAATGCTTGCAACCTCCTTTTCTTAAATGGGTGTTGATAATTAAATCCAACCCATTTTATTAAATGGGTGTTGGTTATTTAAAACCAACCCATTTTATTAAATGGGTGTTGATGTTAGAATATTGTTAATGTGCACTATGCTTTCTGTTTTACCATTTGTCATTCTCCTTGACAAGTGCCATGTTCTTCATATAGGCTTAGAATGAAATGAACAAAAGGCTTGATATATTTACAAGTTGTGTTACAATATATAGGCATAAAGCCTATGAGGGAGATATGACAAGTGTCATAAGCTCCACTCCAAGTGTCAAATAGAAGACACAACTCCAACTCAAACTGAAGACATAGAACAAGTGGCAGAAGACAAGTGTCAAACTGTCAAACTAAGGCATAGTGCATATTATAATAATAATCTAACATTCCCCCTTAATGTGCACTATCCTAACTATAGAAAGAGGAAATTAAGTCAACATTAGATAACATTCCCCCTTAATGTTGACTTCTATTACATATATAGAGCATTTTGCTAAACTGAGAAAACTTATCTTTCCCAAGTGACTTGGTGAAAATGTCTGCCACTTGATATTGAGTTGGTACATACTCCATGTGTATAATGTCTTCTTAGACCATTTCTCTGATGAAGTGATGATGTATCTCAATGTGCTTTGTTCTAGCATGGAAAACTAGATTTTTGGTCATCTTGATGGTACTTTGATTGTCACAATATATATAGGTTGGACCATGTATGAATAGCCTAATGTCCTGAAGTAATTGCCTCAACAAAATTATCTCCTTAGTTGCCTCAACTGCTGCTCTATATTTTGCTTTCGCTGAAGATAATGAAATTGTATTCTACTTCTTTGTGCTCCATGAAATAGAACCATAGCCCAATTGAAAGCAATAACCTGATGTCAATCTTCTAGTTTTAGAACAATTAGCCCAATATGAATCTAAGTAGCCAATCAAATAAAAATCATCACTTGATGTATACATAAGGCCATGATGAGTTGTGGCCTCGAGGAATCTCAAAATCCTCTTAGCTGATATCTAATGGCTCTTCTTAGGATCCTGCATGAATATGGAAATATGGCCAACTGAATAGCAAATATCTAGTCTAGTTGAAGTTAAGTAGATCAAACTTCCAACTAGCTGCTTGTAAAGGGTGCCATCAACCCTTTCTTCATAATCAATATTGACCAATTTCAACCTGGTTTCCATGGGAGTGAGAGAGAAACTTACACTCCTCCATGCGAAACCTCTCCAAAATAGACTGAATGTATTTATCTTGTGAGATAAAAATATTACCTGGTTGTTGCCATACCTCTATGCCTAAGCAATAGTGGAGGAGGCCTAAATATGTCATCTCAAAATTATTGCATAAGTCCTCCTTGATCAACCTTATTACTTCTATGTCATCACCTGTAATGAGAAGAGCATCCACATACAATTTAACCAAAATGATGTGGTTCCTCCAATGTTTCACATAGAGAGTAGATTTTGTTACAGATATGGTGAAACCAAGGTTGAGGAAATAGGAGTCAATCTTTGCATACCAAGCTCAAGGTGCTTGCTTCAACCCATATAGAGCTTTCTTCAATCTAAAGACTTTGTTTTCTATGCCTTCAAATGTGTACCCTGGTGGTTGTTTCACATACACTTCCTCCTTCAAGTGACCATTGAGAAATGCACTTTTGACATCCATTTGATATATGGGCCAATGCTTTTGAGCTACCATAGCAATAACTATCTTGATTGTAGTCATTTTTTCCACAGGAGCAAAGGTCTCCTCATAATCAATTCCCTATTTTTGCTTATAGCCTTGAGCTACTAGGCGAGCCTTATAGCGATCTAATGAGCCATATGCTTTATACTTTACCTTGTATACCCATTTTGTACCAATGTATATTTACCTTTGGGTAAATCAACTAAATCCCAAGTGTGATTTCTTGCAATGGAATCCAATTCTTGATACATGACTTGAACCCATTTCAGATCACCAAGTGCTTATTTGACATTAGAAGGTTTAGGTTGGCTAAGGACTTTGGCCATGAGGGCATAATTCACTTGGTGTCTTAGGGCTGAAGGTATTTTACCTATATAAGTAGTAAACAGGTCTTTCATTGATGTCTAAGTGGAGGACAAGATATAGTGCAGAGGAAACCAATTGAAAGATGTACCTGAGGTCAATTTGGAGTGCAGAAAGGGAGTGAACATTGGTGAAGCCCGATGGCATCATGGTAAATCACAACGAAGAAATCAAGAAATAGTACACGGCGCAGGACGTGCATGGTGGTAAGGAAAAAGTCACAAATGGTTGATGTTTCACTTCCACTTTGTTGTATTTTGGCACACCATTTTTTATCCCGCATGCTGAGTAGAGGGAACATGCTATCGTTGTGCAGCCCACCTATTAATTTTTATTTTTTTTGTGGATCACATTTTCATCTGCAAGTGAGGTTTTACGGTGGTATGTTGCTCTGACGCCATCACCGATGCTTGATATTGAGCACCATATTTTTACTACAACCCCTTTTGATCATGTGTTACTATATGTGAAATCTACAGAGATAGTGGGAATGAGGATTTGGTGGAGTAATTCGTAGAAGCGTGTGAACGATTACCACCACATGTTTTGGTGATGTTTGCTTGGAGTTAACGAGAGGAAGATCTCCTTGTCGGGTGACAAATAGAGATAGCATGTATGGAGATGATTGTTGAAAGAGTTGTACATAGTAAAAGCCATGAACATGGAGAAATATGCAACTACGGTCAACAAGCAGTGGGAGGCATCGAATTCGGATGCGCTCTATCACCGATCTGTCACTAGTGCTGAAGAGTTTGACAACGAATAAAAATATACTTTCTGTGTGTAAACCCCATGTCTATAATGGTCAAATGGCGGGCCTATTTTATGTGATATGAATGATGGGTGCAGTTTTGAATTCAATAACGGTGTACTTTATGGATAGCATTTGCACTTTTAATCAAAGAGTAGCACAGCAAGAACCATATATTCTGGATGCACGCAGAGTGGTTGCATTGATGGTGCATGTTCTGCTTGGACGATCCCGATGATAGCAATGATGAGAGGAGTGCCCTGAATTATTTTAATCATTTTGGTGCACTCAAAATTTTGTTCTATTTTTTGACCATAACTCCATGTTTACCTCATCTACAGTCCATGTTTACACAATGCATGTGGACAAATTACATATGGTGGAGTTCATGTTCGGTGTAGATCAAACACCATGATGTTTTACAATTACCTTTGGTGGAGTTCATGTTCAATGTAAATCAAATCTGGGTCTTGAGCACCTATTATCCATATTGAAGGTGTGGTAAACAGAGTTCAAAGGAGTGAGGGACGACGTAGATTTCCTTTTGAGAACTATGGAGGAGATCATTACATTGTTGGAGGAGATTTATTTTCAATAATGATATATTGGCACCTTTGACTCAGGCTTATGTTTTTGCTTTCACAGTGTTTATGCCTAGAATCAATGTATTTTGAAAAGTATTTTTGGATGATGATTGTTTTCCCACAACAACACGCTCAGACGGGGTGTGTGCTTCTCTATTTCATTTCAGTTGACATCCTCCAACTGTGAGAGGTCCTTAGATGGTGGATGGAAACTATACTACACACTTTGATTGATTGGTGTGGCCATACTCTTGGCCTATTCACCCAAGGAGCGAGGTTGTGTGAAACCTTGTTGGGCATCTCTGAAGTCCAGCCATCAATGTGACTGTAAGTGTCCTGTTGATAATGTCGTTGTTGATGGCATGCGAGTGGAGCATTGGCACCCATTGCGGTGTATTGTATGGATGTGGGCCCAATTGTATTTTTTAATTTGAATTTAGTGGAGCGTGGAGGAAGCCCCATTATTATGAGCCATGTTGGAAGTCCATATGATAGGAAGATAAAAATGCCATTGAAATGCCATGTTTGTTTTTGGGTGCGCATGTTGTTTTTTAAAATGCATGCTTATTAGTGGGCGAGGAATATTTTTTTAAGTGGAATATTTGGCAAGCATGGATGCTCGAATATTTTATACAAAAGTGAGGGGCATATTTTGTAAAGTGGAGGGAACCACTTTTAGTGAGTATTGGCTGACCAATGGGTCTCATTGGCTATTTTTTTAATATTTTATTTCCACATGGAGAAAGAAAATTTGGCCTTTATCAAGTCACCCTCTCTATTGGACTTGGTGAATGCAGTGACTAGTTACCCATGCATTCTAGTGGGATGAGGAGGTCACCATAAGGAAACCTACTCTAGGGACTACAGACATAGACACCCTAGACTCTATCCAAGGATTTTTTTGGATCTACTTCTAAAGACTACAAACAAAGACACTTCAGAATATTCTCTTCTATTCTTCTTTCTTCTTCTCCTCCATAATTGGCTTCTATGGCTCAATTTTATTGTATTTTATGGATGATTTTTCTTTTGTATTAAGGTGCATTTTCGGCAAAAATCGACACCTTCTATATTGAGTTCACCATGAGGGGGGATTCCATATTCATGGTGAATCTAGTCAGTGACCTAAGAGAGGCAACATCCTCTGAGGATGACCTGCAGAGGCAATATACCCATAAGTGGCTGATCCTGAGGCACCCATGATGACCCTAAGGCACTTAGACAACTGACCCAGTGGCAACATATCCAAGGAAGTGGTTGACCCTATGGCAACAGACCAAGATGTATACACCGTTGATCTAGCATTATTCATAGTTTGAGAGCCAAGCGCAAAGAGCATGAGCCTAGATCAAATCATGTAATAAAGGAGGATGATAGGTTTATTTTAAAGAAGTCAACATTAAGGGGGAATGTTACCTAATGTTGACTTGTTTTTTTTCTATAGTTAGGATAGTGCACATTAAGGGGAAATGTTAGAATATTTTTAATGTGCACTATACCTTCTGTTTTACCAGTTGTCATGCTCCTTGACAAGTGTCATGTTCTTCATATAGGCTTAGGCCTATATATTTTAATCTCTTTCATGTACAATATATCTCATCAATTTCATATCCTAACAATTGATAATTAAATCCAACCCATTTTATTAAATGGGTGTTGGTTATTTAAAACCAATCAATTTTCTTAAATGGGTGTTGATAATTAAATCCAACCCATTTTATTAAATGGGTGTTGGTTATTTAAAACCAACCCATTTTATTAAATGGGTGTTGGTTATTTAAAACCAACCCATTTTATTAAATGGGTGTTGGTTATTTAAAACCAACCCATTTTATTAAATGGGTGTTGGTTATTTAAAACCAACCCATTTTATTAAGTGGGTGTTGACCACTCATTAAATGATGGAAGTTAAGCCAATTTTCCTCCATGCTCTGTTTCGACAAGTGTTGATTGCTCCAAAGTGAGAATTTTATCCGGAGCTCCTTCCACACTTCCTGTAGATGACTTTTTTTAATTGATCTCCTGATCAAGACCTCCCCCATTGGAGGATTTTGGTCCCTCAAAATCATCTTTATTCAGATGGAGAATATTGTTTCTCCACTTGCTTC
Source organism: Wollemia nobilis (assembly GCA_028583015.1). Taxonomy (NCBI): domain Eukaryota; kingdom Viridiplantae; phylum Streptophyta; class Pinopsida; order Araucariales; family Araucariaceae; genus Wollemia; species Wollemia nobilis. The sequence continues at coordinate 505,328 of JAQPPZ010007574.1, read as the reverse complement.
TTGGAGATCCATTTTACCTTGCTTAGCATTTTACCTTTGCGGTTGTTGGGTTTGCTTGAGCTGCAATTTTCACATCCACAGATAAAATTAGACACATCATTATGCATATTGGACCAATAGATATATCGTTGCAGGTTAGCTACTATTTTGTGCACACTAAAATGACCAACAACTAGTGATGTGTGAGCTTCCCTTATCAGTTGTAAGCATTTATCTCCCTTGGGCACACAAAGTTTTCCCTCTTTGAACAACAAGTCATTTTCCAAATGAAAAACCTTATTGGATTTGCCTTGCACTCCATTTTTCAACTCCTTGTACTTCTTCCCAAGTTCAACATCTTCTTCATACTACCCCTTGTACTCTTTGAAAGAAAAAGGCTCAAATTCCTTCTTTTGTTGGGGAGTACAGTTGGTTGCTTCCACCTCCTTACTGAACTGCACATTACTATTTGTGCCTCTTATCATCAACAACACGAATCTCTTGCTTACATTCACCAAATTCTTGGCCTGCTGCACTGTCACAAGCTGAAATTTATTTTCCAACCTACTAGGATTAATCACATATGTGATTCCACCTTTCTTCAACTCCCAAATATTGTACCTTCACTTAAACAAAGCATCTCTTTCCCATAAATATGGGCTACCAAAAATTACTTGGCAAATATCAAGAGGTACTACATCACAAGTAATTACATCATGAAATTTATTTTTAACAAAAAATTGTAAAGTACATTGCTTGGTTACCTGTAGCTCCACATCCTTTTGCACCCATCCCAATGGATATGGTTGTGGATGATCCATAGTCTTCAATCCCAACTGCTTCACTAGATCCTCAAAAATTAAATTTTATTGGGATCCACTGTCAAACAATGTTGTAACTTTCATCCTCTACACTTGTATGTAGACCCAAAATAATTCCTCTTTCTTGGCCTCTAAAGCTTGTTCCTCCTTCTTAGAGGTCTTCTCCTACCTTAAAGGCTTAATTATGGTAGCACACACTACCTTTCCTTCATCCTCTTCCTCAAAACACCCTTCTTCCTCCTACTCAACCTTTTTAGTAGAATTGGTAGATTTCTTCTTTCCCTTGTTCCACCATTTTGGCCTCTTTTCAAGGTGTAGCTTCCAACAGTCCTCACTTGAATGAGTGTCAACATTACACTCCTTGCAATATTTTTCACCCTTTTGTGATTTGGTGGTGGTAGCCCCTGATTTCTTCTTGCCTTTACTGTTAGAACCCTTGGTTTTCTCTGTAGGCTTGGAGGGTTTAGATGAAGTTAATGCCTTATTATCTTTTATTGGCTTTCTGACCCTCATTTCTAGGTATGTGGCTTTAATGCATACCTCATCAATGTCCTTGGCATAAAATAATGTCAGTTCTATCCTGATATGATAAGACAAACCACACTTATATTTCTTAAATATTTGAGGATCGTGAATATTAACACCCATTAACACAACTTGTTTTCTAAATTTTGTGGTGTATTCTTGGACTATTTGGCCCTGCCTCTGTCTCAGAAACAACCATCTCTCCTCCATATTCTCTTGATAGCCAATAGGATAAAACTGAGCTCTTATAGCCTTCACAAATTCTACCCATGTTTCCACAACTGGTTGTTGATTTCTTGCCAATCCAGTTGAGTATGCCTCCCACCATGTGAGAGCATGGCCACCTAATTTCAATCTAGCAAATTTGATCTGTTGTACCTCTGTATAAGACTTAGTACTGAAGTAAACCTCCAATTTCTTTAGCCATCCATCTAATTTTTCAGGATCTAACTCCCCTTCATAGGCTGGAATATCAATTTTGACCTCCATTTTGAACGGATCTGCAATCAAGGGTTGTGATGAGATATTCTCAGGTTGTTTGGAGTGGGATTCTTCAACCTCCATTTTCTCACCATTGGAAGCACCAGACTCAATCTCAAATTCTAAATCTAATTTCTTCTTTTCCTTCCTTGATTTCCTTTCTTCTTGAGAAAGCACCAACTCCATCAAGCTTTGGAGAGTGTTTTCCATTTCAAGAAATCTTCTTTGAAATTCCTTGTTGGACATTGTTGGAGAGTTAGGTTCTGATTGATCTGCCATTTTCACAGATCTGATCCTTCTTCTCCCAATATCTGGGTTGTATGGGGCTAAGTCCTTTCCTTGAGATCTTCTACCTTGCATACATAGTTCTTTAGGAAAATCAGCTCTGATACCAAACTTGATCTGTAAAGTGCCACACTATGGATTCACCTCTACATACAGATCTATGGATCTTGCTTAATCCTTATGCTTAATTTGTGGTTGAGGATCTCTGAAACTTGAACCAGAAACCGCTTCATAAATTCACAGCGTGAATACAAGCATTGGTGTGTTGTCTGGTTATTTTCAAAGAGATCAACTCTTTCTATGTGTTAGTATTAATCTGGTAATTCCCGCAATTAAGGTAAATAATAGCAATAATCTCAGATTAAAAAAAAACATACACATAGTTTAAAGAGAAACACCAAATTTACGTGGAAACCCCAAAATGGGTAAAACCACGGTCAAAGAGATTTCTGCAGATTTTTATTGGAAATAATAATTCGATTACAATCCTTACTATGGTATTAGATTGCAATATTCCATTCTCCAACTCTGCTCCCCCTGCTCTGATGTCTTTTCTTCTCTTTTTGTTCTTCCACTGCAGATCTGGCAATCAAGTCATCACCATGTGTTCTGCAAGAATTTTCCACAATCTGTTCTGAAAACTCTGCCACACTGTGTTGTGTAAAAACTAAACTACCACCCAGTGTTGTGCAACCATTTTCCACTAAGTGTTGTGCAAAAATTTTCCACTAAGTGTTGTGCAAAAGAAAGTCATTTTCATTAAATGTGTGTAGCCCCCTTTTCTTAAATGCTTGCAACCTTTTTATGTTGTAATTAAATCCACCCATTTTATTAAATGGGTGTTGGTTATTTAAAACCAACCCATTTTATTAAATGGGTGTTGGTTATTTAAAACCAACCCATTTTATTAAATGGGTGTTGGTTATTTAAAACCAACCCATTTTATTAAATGGGTGTTGGTTATTTAAAACCAACCCATTTTATTAAATGGGTGTTGGTTATTTAAAACCAACCCATTTTATTAAGTGGGTGTTGACCACTCATTAAATGATGGAAGTTAAGCCAGTTTTCCTCCATGCTCTGTTTCGACAAGTGTTGATTGCTCTGAAGTGAGAATTTTATCCGGAGCTCCTTCCACACTTCTTGTAGATGACTTTTTTAAATTGATCTCCTGATCAAGACCTCCCCCATTGGAGGATTTTGGTCCCTCAAAATCATCTTTATTCAGATGGGAATATTGTTTCTCCACTTGCTTCTTGGAGATCCATTTTGCCTTGCTTAGCATTTTACCTTTGCGGTTGTTGGGTTTGCTTGAGCTGCAATTTTCACATCCACAGATAAAATTAGACACATCATTCTGCATATTGGACCAGTAGACATATCGTTGCAGGTTAGCTACTATTTTGTGCACACTAAAATGACCAACAACTAGTGATGTGTGAGCTTCCCTTATCAGTTGTAAGCGTTTATCTCCCTTGGGCACATAGAGTTTTCCCTCTTTGAACAACAAGTCATTTTCCAAATGAAAAACCTTATTGGATTTGCCTTGCACTCCATTTTTCAACTCCTTGTACTTCTTCCCAAGTTCAACATCTTCTTCATACTACCCCTTGTACTCTTTGAAAGAAAAAGGCTCAAATTCCTTCTTTTGTTGGGGAGTACAGTTGGTTGCTTCCACCTCCTTACTGAACTGCACATTACTATCCATACCTCTTATCATCAATAACATGAATCTCTTGCTTACATTCACCAAATGCTTGGCCTGCTGCACTGTCACAAGCTAAAATTTATTTTCCAACCTGCTAGGATTAATCACATATGTGATTCCACCTTTCTTCAACTCCCAAAAATTGCACCTTCACTTAAACAAAGCATCTCTTTCCCATAAATATGGGCTACCAAAAATTACTTGGCAAATATCAAGAGGTACTACATCACAAGTAATTACATCATGAAATTTATTTTTAATAGAAAACTATAAAGTACATTGCTTGGTTACCTGTAGCTCCACATCCTTCTGCACCCATCCCAATGGATATGGTTGTGGATGATCCATAGTCTTCAATCCCAACTGCTTCACTAGATCCTCAAAAATTAAATTTCGTTGGGATCCATTGTCAAACAATGTTGTAACTTTCATCCTCTGCACTTGTATGTAGACCCAAAATAATTCCTCTTTCTTGGCCTCTGAAGCTTGTTCCTCCTTCTTAGAGGTCTGCTCCTACCTTAAAGGCTTAATTCTGGTAGCACACACTACCTTTCCTTCATCCTCTTCCTCAAAACACCCTTCTTCCTCCTACTCAACCTTTTTAGTAGAATTGGCAGATTTCTTCTTTCCCTTGTTCCACCATTTTGGCCTCTTTTCAGGGTGTAGCTTCCAACAATCCTCACTTGAATGAGTGTCAACATTACACTCCTTGCAATATTTTTCACCCTTTTGTGATTTGGTGGTTGTAGCCCCTGATTTCTTCTTACCTTTACTATTGGAACCCTTGGTTTTCTCTACAGGCTTGGAGAGTATAGATGAAGTTAATGCCTTATTATCTTTTATTGGCTTTCTGACCCTCATTTCTAGGTATGTGGCTTTAATGCATACCTCATCAATGTCCTTGGCATCAAATAATGCTAGTTCTATCCTGATCTGATAAGACAAACCACACTTATATTTCTTAAATATTTGAGGATCGTGAAGATTAACACCCATTAACATAACTTGTTTTCTGAATTTTGTGGTGTATTCTTGGACTGTTTGGCCCTACCTCTATCTCAGAAATAACCATCTCTCCTCCATCTTCTCTTGATAGCCAATAGGATAAAATTGAGCTCTTATAGCCTTCACAAATTCTGCCCATGTTTCCACAGTTGGTTGTTGATTTCTTGCCAATCCAGCTGAGTATGCCTCCCACCATGTGAGAGCATGGCCACCCAATTTCAATCTAGCAAATTTGATCTATTGTACCTCTGTATAAGACTTAGTACTGAAGTAAACCTCCAATTTCTTTAGCCATCCATCTAATTTTTTAGGATCTAACTCCCCTTCATAGGTTGGAATATCAATTTTGACCTCCATTTTGAATGGATCTGCAATCAAGGGTTGTGATGAGATATTCTCAGGTTGTTTGGAGTGGGATTCTTCAACCTCCATTTTCTCACCATTGGAAGCACCAGACTCAATCTCAGATTTTGAATCTAATTTCTTCTTTTCCTTCCTTGATTTCCTTTCTTCTTGAGAAAGCACCAACTCCATCAAGCTTTGGAGAGTGTTTTCCATTTCAAGAAATCTTCTTTGAAATTCCTTGTTGGACATTTTTGGAGAGTTAGGTTCTAATTGATCTACCATTTTCATAGATCTGATCCTTCTTCTCCCAATATCTGGGTTGTATGGGGCTAAGTCCTTTCCTTGAGATCTTCTACCTTGCATACATAGTTCTTCAAGAAAATCTGCTCTGATACCAAACTTGATCTGTAAAGTGCCACACTATGGATTCACCTCTACATACAGATCTATGGATCTTGCTTAATCCTTATGCTTAATTTATGGTTGAGGATCTCTGAAACTTGAACTAGAAACCACTTCGTAAATTCACAACGTGAATACAAGCATTGGTGTGTTGTCTAGTTATTTTCAAAGAGATCAACTCTTTCTATGTGTTAGTATTAATCTGGTAATTCCCACAATTAAGGTAAATAATAGCAATAATCTCATATTCAAAAAAAACATACACATAGTTTAAAGAGAAACACCAAATTTACGTGGAAACCCCAAAATGGGTAAAACCACGATCAAAGAGATTTCTACAGATTTTTATTGGAAATAATAATTCGATTACAATCCTTACTATGGTATTAGATTGCAATCTTCCATTCTCCAACTCTGCTCCCCCTGCTCTGATGTCTTTTCTTCTCTTTCTGTTCTTCCACTACAGATCTGGCAATCAAGTCATCACCATGTGTTCTGCAAGAATTTCTATTTTGAAAACTCTGCCACACTGTGTTGTGTAAAAACTAAACTACCACCTAATGTTGTGCAACCATTTTCCACTAAGTGTTGTGCAACAATTTACCACTAAGTGTTGTGCAAAAGAAAGTCATTTTCATTAAATGTGTGTAGCCCCATTTTCTTAAATGCTTGCAACTTTTATTAAATGGGTGGTATTTAAAACCAACCCATTTTATTAAATGGGTGTTGGTTATTTAAAACCAACCCATTTTATTAAATGGGTGTTGGTTATTTAAAACCAACCCATTTTATTAAGTGGGTGTTGACCACTCATTAAATGATGGAAGTTAAGTCAGTTTTCCTCCATGCTCTATTTCGACAAGTGTTGATTGCTCCAAAGTGAGAATTTTATCCGGAGCTCCTTCCACACTTCCTGTAGATGACTTTTTTTAATTGATCTCCTGATCAAGACCTCCCCCATTGGAGGATTTTGGTCCCTCAAAATCATCTTTATTCAGATGGGGATATTGTTTCTCCACTTGCTTCTTGGAGATCCATTTTGCCTTGCTTAGCATTTTACCTTTGCGGTTGTTGGGTTTGCTTGAGCTACAATTTTCACATCCACAGATAAAATTAGACACATCATTCTGCATATTGGACCAATAGACATATCGTTGCAAGTTAGCTACTATTTTGTGCACACTAAAATGACCAACAACTAGTGATGTGTGAGCTTCCCTTACCAGTTGTAAGTATTTATCTCCCTTGGGCACATAGAGTTTTCCCTCTTTGAACAACAAGTCATTTTCCAAATGAAAAACCTTATTGGATTTGCCTTGCACTCCATTTTTCAACTCCTTGTACTTCTTCCCAAGTTCAACATCTTCTTCATACTACCCCTTGTACTCTTTGAAAGAAAAATGCTCAAATTCCTTCTTTTGTTGGGGAGTACAGTTGGTTGCTTCCACCTCCTTACTGAACTGCACATTACTATTCATGTCTCTTATCATCAATAACATGAATCTCTTGCTTACATTCACCAAATGCTTGGCCTGTTGCACTGTCACAAGCTAAAATTTATTTTCCAACCTGCTAGAATTAATCACATATGTGATTCCACCTTTCTTCAACTCCCAAACATTGTACCTCTACTTAAACAAAGCATCTCTTTCCCATAAATATGGGCTACCAAAAATTACTTGGAAAATATCAAGAGGTACTACATCACAAGTAATTACATCATGGAATTTATTTTTAATAGAAAATTGTAAAGTACATTGCTTGGTTACCTGTAGCTCCACGTCCTTCTGCACCCATCCCAATGGATATGGTTGTGGATGATCCACAGTCTTCAATCCCAACTGCTTCACTAGATCCTCAGAAATTAAATTCCGTTGGGATCCGTTGTCAAACAATGTTGTAACTTTCATCCTCTGCACTTGTATGTAGACCCAAAATAATTCCTCTTTCTTGGCCTTTGAAGCTTGTTCCTCCTTCTTAGAGGTTTGCTCCTGCCTTAAAGGCTTAATTTTGGTAGCACACACTACCTTTCCTTCATCCTCTTCCTCAAAACACCCTTCTTCCTCCTGCTCAACCTTTTTAGCAGAATTGGCAAATTTCTTCTTTCCCTTGTTCCACCATTTTGGCCTCTTTTTAGGGTGTAGCTTCCAACAATCCTCACTTGAATGAGTGTCAACATTACACTCCTTGCAATGTTTTTCACCCTTTTGTGATTTGGTGGTTGTAGCCCCTGATTTCTTCTTGCCTTTACTATTGGAACCCTTGGTTTTCTCTGTAGGCTTAGAGGGTTTAGATGAAGTTAATGCCTTATTATCTTTTATTGGCTTTTTGACCCTCATTTCTAGGTATGTGGCTTTAATGCATGCCTCATCAATATCCTTGGCATCAAATAATGCCAGTTCTATCCTGATATGATAAGACAAACCACACTTATATTTCTTAAATATTTGAGGATCGTGAAGATTAACACCCATTAACACAACTTGTTTTCTAAATTTTGTGGTGTATTCTTGGACTGTTTGGCCCTACCTCTATCTCAAAAATAGCCATCTCTCCTCCATATTCTCTTGATAGCCAATAGGATAAAACTGAGCTCTTATAGCCTTCATAAAATTCTGCCCATGTTTCCACAGTTGGTTGTTGATTTCTTGCCAATCCAATTGAGTATGCCTCCCACCATGTGAGAGCATGGCCACCCAATTTCAATCTAGCAAAGTTGATCTGTTGTACCTCTATATAAGACTTAGTACTGAAGTAAACCTCCAATTTCTTCAGCCATCCATCTAATTTTTTAGGATCTAACTCCCCTTCATAGGCTGGAATATCAATTTTGACCTCCATTTTGAACGGATCTGCAATCAAGGGTTGTGATGAGATATTCTCAAGTTGTTTGGAGTGGGATACTTCAACCTCCATTTTCTCACCATTGGAAGCACTAGACTCAATCTCATATTTTGAATCTAATTTCTTCTTTTCCTTCCTTGATTTCCTTTCTTCTTGAGAAAGCACCAACTCCATCAAGCTTTGGAGAGTGTTTTCCATTTCAAGAAATCTTCTTTGAAATTCCTTGTTGGACATTGTTGGAGAGTTAGGTTCTAATTGATCTGCCATTTTCATATATCTGATCCTTCTTCTCCCAATATCTTGGTTGTATGGGGCTAAGTCCTTTCCTTGAGATCTTCTACCTTGCATACATAGTTCTTCAGGAAAATTGGCTCTAGTACCAAACTTGATCTGTAAAGTGCCACACTGTGGATTCACCTCTACATACAGATCTATGGATCTTGCTTAATCCTTATGCTTAATTTGTGGTTGAGGATCTCTAAAACTTGAACCAAAAATCGCTTCGTAAATTCACAGTGTGAATACAAGCATTGGTGTGTTGTCTGGTTATTTTCAAAGAGATCAACTCTTTCTATGTGTTAGTATTAATCTGGTAATTCCTGCAATTAAGGTAAATAATAGCAATAATCTTAGATTCAAAAAAACATACACATAGTTTAAAGAGAAACACCAAATTTATGTGGAAACCCCAAAATGGGTAAAACCACGATCAAAGAGATTTCTGCAGATTTTTATTGGAAATAATAATTCGATTACAATCCTTACTATGGTATTAGATTACAATCTTCCATTCTCCAACTCTGCTCCCCCTGCTCTGATGTCTTTTCTTCTCTTTCTATTCTTCCATTACATATCTGGAAATCAAGTCGTCACCATGTGTTCTGCAAGAATTTTTGTTCTGAAAACTCTACCACACTATGTTGTGTAAAAACTAAACTGCCACCCAGTGTTGTGCAACCATTTTCCACTAAGTGTTGTGCAACAATTTACCACTAAGTGTTGTGCAAAAGAAAGTCGTTTTCATTAAATGTGTGTAGCCCCATTTTCTTAAATGCTTGCAACCCATTTTATTAAATGGGTGTTGGTTATTTAAAACCAACCCATTTTATTAAATGGGTGTTGGTTATTTAAAACCAACCCATTTTATTAAATGGGTGTTGGTTATTTAAAACCAACCCATTTTATTAAGTGGGTGTTGACCACTCATTAAATGATGGAAGTTAAGCCAATTTTCCTCCATGCTCTATTTCGACAAGTGTTGATTGCTCCAAAGTGAGAATTTTATCTAGAGCTCCTTCCACACTTCCTATAGATGATTTTTTTTAATTGATCTCCTGATAAAATAAGAGCTAGTGTAACACAACAAAGAAACAATTAGACAACACCATCAATTAAAATCTACCTTTGGTAGGAATCAAACACAAGATCTCCCAAAAGTGGTAAACATCCAATTCCACCACACTATCACAATAGACATAAACAATGGTTTGCTCCTACTTTAATATTGCAATATCCAAGAAAAATGAATTTAAAAAGAAAATATGATCACATCGAGATTCAATCCTAAAACCTCTACCACAAAACAACACTTCAAATTGTTGTACTATGAAGAGAAATTGAATCTATTTACTGAAGACACTATTCAAATCCATGCCATGATAGGAAAAATGGTGATAAATAAACCAAAATACTTCTATTCCCAATGTGCTTACACTAACCACAATTCCTTATACCACTAGTTGAGAGTAAGTTAAACACTTGTAATAAAAACAATTGATTTATGCTTGCATGAAAAACAAAATAGTCAAACTATCATGACTCTATCCCACAACCATAGGCCTATTACAAAGGTACCTAACCAATGTGTCATTTGTCATAGATAATATTGTTAAACTATATTAATCATTTTTTAAAAATCGTTGCTTATGAATTTCTTGCCAATAAGAAACTGTCTAGTTGTCCTCTCCTACTGCAAAAATAGAATATTCCATGAAATATTTATGTTTTAAAAATTAAAACTTAGAATTTTTGGAGGGAAAATAATGAATTCTTTAAGTAAAAAGGAGACATTAGATAACAAAATAATGAAATGTGTTGAATGGGGACCCATGAATTTTTACAATGAATCCAAAAAAATTGATAGTTCATCCATATCTTTTATGGCCTATCCTTTACAACCTTTTTTGTATGATTAACCAAAGTTGCTTCGTGGTTATAAACCATATTGTAATTCACAATACTTTTCAAAACATTCTAAAAAATACATTCACCATAATCATATACAAGTAAATGAAGAAAAGCAAAATAGAAGAGCATATAGAAAAAATAGATAAAGAGATAAAAGTCACAAATAGATAGAAGGAATAAGGGGTGGGTGCCTATAGGCACCCTTACAATCTCACATACCACAAATTGATACAATCGGTAAATCAATCATTAGGGGGAATTTATATCAATTCCCCAATTGAATGCTAACCTCAAACCGACATAACCTGATTTGAAGGTTAAATTATAATATAATAATATATTAAACCCTTTAATCAAGGTTAACCATAGAGGTGGTTTAACCAATATCACTAAGGGTGAATACATCAAAACTGCATGTAGGATTACATAAAGATACTCGTAGGTTTACATAGAAAGATACATGTAGGCTTCCATATAGAATTATCATAGGATTACATAGAAGAATACCCATAGGCTTACATAGAAATATGTTCGTAGGATTACATATAGAATTTTTGAAGGCTTACATAACACTTGCCCATATTCTACATTAAGAGTATCCATAGGCACTTCAGCAATATTGGACTTGGCCTAACAAGGTCATATTATAAATATTTCAACACTAAAAATACTAGAAGGCAATCCATTGAGATGTATAGCGTGGTCAAAGCAACACAACTTGGCCACCAAGAAAAATGTCTCATAAACAATTAGATAGAGAAACATTTTCTCCACTTAATGTCAAAACTTTATGTAATAAGGACCATTGATTTTCAAAGGGATAAATGATTCAAGCATGTGACCTTGTTGACGTTTGGCTTTATACCCAGAAATACCTAAAAAAAACAATTATGCTAACCACATTTTCAAGGGCTTAACTTTGTGTTTGGGACTCTATTTTGATCTATTCAAGAAGCATTACAAAGCTTTGAGGGAGAACAACAATTTTCAATAGGTAAACATGTCATAGATAGGATTGCCAACAACTACATAGAAAATGCTCTAAAGGTCTCAAAATATGTAAAACAACTTTTTTTTTACTTAAATAGGATTGAAATGGGTCCCACTCATATTACATCGTTGATCATATAGTGGTATTATGACAACATGGGTTTTATGCAAATATTACTGGAAATATTTAAACCTAGATCTCCTCCTTTAAATTCAAGGAATTTAATTGATTGATCTAATGTCATTTGATAAAATATTTACTAAAATTAATAAATGTTCTATTTTTTAGATATTTACAATCAAAATGCATCTCTAGCCATGTTATCACCATAGTAGAATATAAATACAAAAGGATAAGTAATATGTATGTAAATTTAATTTAATATACACTTTGTAACTCATAAAAGGTGAACCACCACATTTTTATATGAGTAGCCTTCCAAATTCGATGTGGTGGATTTATTTCTATCAAATATTGTATAGAAATAAATGCACCCCTAACTATAAAAATCATGAGTAATGGATATAATGTTATAACCTCACATCTCTTCTCATAGATTGCTTGGATTGTTCTCTATTTTTTAGCATTAAAATAATTATGTTATTTTACTTATATTTCTATTATAATTTCTTATCTATGTTATATTTGAATTACACTCTTTCTTGATCTTAACTCAAAGTTCTTTGTTTTGGATCAATTTGATGGTGAAATATCAAAAACTATCCACCATTGCTTCCAAGATTCGTAAAACATACCCAAATATATGTACATTAACATATAAAAATATGTTTAATAATATTCTTTAATGTCTCGTCCATTCTTAAGTATAACAAGTTGAAATTATCTTCTCTCTTTTAATTCTTAGGTTTTGCACATCATTATATGATTCTCGTCTCAATATACCATCTTACTCTTTGATATCTATTTAAACAACATCAAGCTAACCATAAATCTTATCTAAAAAATATCAAGTAGACAACAAATAGTCTTTTATAAATTTACAAGCAATAATAATAGATAGGTATCTCTAATTTATTTATATTGTAAAGCATGATTTACTTAATTATCATTGATACATCTTGATAAATATTCTCTTTCTTTAATATTGGTTTTCTAAACAACATAAAGTTTACCATAATAATATTTAAACAAAATCAAGTAGACCACGAATAACCTCTTATGAATTTACAACCAATAAGAGAGACATATCTCTGGCTTATGTATATTGTAAAGCATTAACAAATCATTTACTTAACATTGATACATCTTGATAAATATTCTTTAAAATTCTTTAGTATTAGTTTATTTGATTATAGAGCAAAGGTTTCACTCTTTTTTTTAATATTATATAAAGAGAAACTTAGGATACAAAATTCTTACCCAATTTTAATGGGTAAAATCAAAAGATATGATCTAGCTACTATTTATCTAAGACAAGCTCCCTCTTGATCTAGACTATCTTACGCATTGTAAAATAAGTAACATATATAATATGCATTACTACTAGAAAAATTGAATCTCCCAACACTAATTACATAAAAAAATTATGACACTAATGATGTGTAACACCACTAAGGTGTAGCACCCTTGACATGTAGCACTAGTGATGTATAGCATCAATGATGTGTGGTACCAGTGATGTGTAACACTAGTGACATTTAGCCCCATTGGAATGTAGCACCAGCAAAATAGCTTTGATCATATGCAGTGCCAAAATATGTAGCACCAACATCTATCACACTTTTCTCCATCACTCTTGTACTATTTTGTAGCTCATGTGAATCATGCTACTTCTTCACCAATAACTTCATTTTAGAAATGTCAAAATATCTTATTTTGGTATTTCAATGCTTCATTTGAACTCCATTGGAAATTTGATTAACCTTTTTGTTAAAATTGCTTCTCACATGTACAAAACCTATGGATTTGAAATGGTTACATATTTCTTGATTCTTCTCTCTAATCATATCTAGCATTAGATTTTATATTTCTACCTTTTTGCTCATTGCTTTAATGATCAATTTTGGATATACACGTACTATTAGTTCTAACCACTCTTTCTACTTAGCAATTTTAATCCTCTATTCAAATCATACATCTCTGCAAAATTGTTTGAATTCGCTCTTAATCCTTGAGCAAATTATACCAATACTCTCCTTGATTCATTCATTTTAATCCCTTTTGCTCTTGTTGCTCCGAATTATTTTTTGATGCATCATAAAAATATATGGTATTCTCCAATACTAAATCTTGGGGGATCATATTTCTTACTTACCTACTTGGTTACAAATGATATTTCTAGAAGCTAAATTGTTTATTATTAAGCTTCCACCAATGAGTTTTCATTCTCAATATTGCTTCTATTGGTTTTAATTAAGAGTTTGAGGATTGCTATGCTATGTAAATATTCCCTAAAAGGCTGCATATTTCTATCTTGAGATATTACTATATTTTGATCTTTCCATATTTTCCACAATATAATTCATGGTAGTACTTCCCAAATTAACTTTATTGTTGATTTTCCATCTTTGCAAAAAGGATAATTAGTGTCCCATTTGGTTAAAAATTCTTCAAACTCCTTAAATTTGGAATGGATGTCAAATTTGCAGCCCAATTTTTACCACATGAAGTTCCAAACTTGGTTCAAGACTTCACATTGAATGAACAAGTGTTCAATATTTTTTTCCTACTTCATAACATACATATTGATGGCCCATGTATACCCCTTCTACTTAGATTTTTAGTAGTAATAATTGTTAGAGTTAAGATCCACATAAAATGATTAATTTTTGGAATGCATTTTACACTCCATAAATTTATCCAACACCTACAATGATCATATTTATCAACCAATAGCCAATTGTATCATTTTTAAAAAATTATATGTGGTTTCTACTGGGGGTCACTCCAATAAAAATACAAAAATTTTACATTTGTTGTTAGGTCAATTAAACCATATTCAACATGTCTTTTTATCACAAAACGTGTTCATTTCATTTCTATTAAATATATTCTTCAACTTTCTTGAAGTCCCATGTTTCCATAATCATCTCCTTGCCTTCTAAAATTTGAATTTCACCAAGATGAAGATCAACACCGTAATTGGCTAAATTATTTGCTACCCAATTTTCTTCTCTATAAATATGATTACATTTCCAAGAGATTACCTCTAATAATAGATGTTGAACATTGGCAATAAAATTTATTTTATCCAATCCCCATATTTATTTTTGTTGCTACCATTGATGATAATTTATAAATCCCCCTCAATTAAAATGTATTTCCATCCTCTTTCTATTGCAATTTTAATTCATGTAAAACGTGCCCTACCCTCTACATAGTTGTTAGTTGAAGTTCCATATGATTTTAAGTAAGTGAGGAGAATTTTACCTTCAATAATTTCTAAAAAAACCACCTTCCCCAACTTTTCTTAGATTTCCTTTAGAGGCACCATCAAAATTAATCTTGATAAATCCAATTTGTAGACATTTTTATTTTTGTAGATATGGAAAATTGACCCATTAAGATGAGTCATTTTTCTTAGATCCTTAGTTTTCTCTCTCTTTTTGTATTTTACCCATAGGTGTCTACATATTTATTTGACACATTTATTTGGTCATAAATGCATCAAAGAGGGGGAAAATGTAGACATGGAAAATTGACCCATTAAGATGAGTCATTTTTCCTTAGTTTTCCCCTCAAGTTGCTAAAGTTCATCTTTGAGCCAACTTTTCTCCTATAAAATATTCTTCATTTCTCTCAAAACCTATACCATTGGATTGGTCTCAAAAAGAGCTTTTTGATGGTATATGATATGTTCCATTCTGAGATCATTTGGTCCCCCAAAATCTAGAAAAATCACACATAGGTCTAGATGTCGCAATTGCATGATTTTCGAAACCTTAGTGGCCGCCCTAACCCTAAAACTTAGTTTTTAAATTTTATTTTTTTCTTGCCTAAGTCCTCCAAAATCTCTATAAATAGAGGGGTTGGACTCCTCTTTTGGAGAGATTCATTTTTTGGTGATGTTCTATTGATAGATGATATAGATATTCTATTGGCATTGTTCTATTGAGGAGGTTAAAAAGAGGATGTTCTATTGTAATAAGACCACATATATATGCTTAGATGCTCTCATGATTTTCTCGCATTGTGCTTTTAGCTTTTGAATTTTGATCCCTTTGATGCTCTTGAGGACATATTGTGATCCACTATTGGAGAGTGCTTCTGGTGACGAGTACATCTTCTTGATCTCCCTCCTTTATTTATGTTTTATAGTAGTTAACTGTAACCAAAAGAACTAAGCAAATAAATAATGAGAATACAGAGAAATGAAATTGCCAAAATTGCTTTCTTTATTGATCTTTGATACAAATGTTACAAATGAATTTTGAATTGCCCCAAGTGTGTTTGGGAGCAATGTTACAATTTTCCCTCTCTGTATTGTTACAAATGAATAATTTGATGGAATGGGGATCTTCCAACTCTTCACAGGAACTCGTGCTCTTCGTTCTTCCAATTACAGTCCAAGGTGAGTGGGCTTTGGTATCCGACAAGGGACCACTCCAGCTTCAACAACTTCTCCAAAGTACCTATCACCTGCACACATTCAAACCAGCAAAGGGATTAGTAGCACCTGTATATTTGAGCAATAAAAACCAATGCTATGCATAAACCCTAAGCAAGTAATCATACGAAACAAGTGATAGAAGCAATTAACAGATAAAGCCTTGCTAACAAATGAATTCCTTTTACTGATCTCTGACGTGCATGTGGTTTTGTGCTCGGGACTGTGGAACCACGGATGCACGGTGGTGGACTAGAAACCGTGGACCTACGGTTGTGAAACCATGGATGCGCATTTTTGACTGTGGAACCATGGACGGGCAGTTTTGGCTAAAAAATAGATTACCTCGGGATTCGAACCAGTAGTACGAAATGATGCTCGTGCTCGCAATTTCTCGTTGGGTCTGGGTCGATTTTGGTAGCCTGTCGGTATGCAAATTCAGCTCCCTTTTCTTGGTGGAATAATGGTGCCTTTATAGGCCTCTTGGGGTTTTGGAGGGAAATGGGAGGTGGCAAGCCCAACTTGCCAAGTGGTAAATCTAGGCTGCTAGGTGGAAGGGGCAGTTATGATGAGTCACCCAGTGTGCCTCACTTAACTGGGGTGATGTGGCTTCAAGTGGAGTGGGATGTGGGATGTTGTTTTATGTGAAGGGACAAGGGAGACAAAAATGGATGAGATGTGGCATGGGTGTTGGGAATCTACCCCATGTGCAAGGACAAGGGGGACAAGAGTGGGTGAGATGTGGCAAGGATGTTGGATGAAGTGTCCAGGACACATGTCCAATGGGTAGGCAAGGTATCCTAGGGTGATTTTCCAGATTTTATAAATTTGGAAAATAGGATAATATGCAGGATTTTATATCCCTAAGTTAGAACTTAGGCATATATTTTTATTATGCAGGATTTGATGGTGGGGTGGTAAATGTGACTTTGAAGGTGTTGGATTTTGGTGTCTACAGTTGCCCCTTTTTGTACTGCATTGTGTACAACACAATGCGGTGCAAAAACTAATGACACTCGACTTTTATTTGATGAATGGACTCAACTCTCTTTGGTGTGGCAGAATGAATGATTATTGTAAATAAAATTTTAATTGTGTGCTTACCCCCTCAATTGGTGAGTGGGTAACGAATGAGACCCAATAGCCAATTGAAAGTGTAATTTTATGTTACCCCAAGTTAATGGTGGACTTTTGTTCTGCAGATTACCTTTTGGTTTGTTGACATGCAAGTAATGAAGTAAAGGAACCAATCACCCTAGGCGCTTGTCCTAGTGACTGTTAGCAATTCCATTATGCAATTTGATATGGATTGTAATTTACCATGTTTTGTAACCTCATGGAGTAGGCATCATTTTCACCTTGGATTGTTTGCATTGAACATCAGTCTTAAAATTTGGAGCATATTTGTTTTTTTTTTTTTTGGAACCACGTTATCGCGGTTGTGTATTTTTGAAACCATGGATCTACGGTTTCAACGCATTAACCGTGGGTCTACGGTTTAGTCTATGAACCACAGGTTTGCATTTTTACGTGTTTCAGAAATATGTGATGCACATTTTTCACCATAAATTGTGGCTATAAATAGGCTAGTTGCCTAGTCATTTTCATTTTTGCCATTTGTCATTAGCTGATTAGTTGAGAGTGATGAGTGAGATGGAGATTGGTGAGGGAAGCGATGGTGGTGGTGACGGTGGTGGTGGCTCGGCTGGAGCGGAAGGTGGCGTCCGCTATGCCGAGGTTGGTGGTCTTGCCCCTTAGTTTAGGTTTCATTTTTTGTTGTTTGTTGTTTTGTTTTTTTTTTTTTTTTTAATAAGTGGGGTTTTTTTTTTTTTTTTGTTTTTTGTTTTTTTAATATAGGGGTAGGTGAGTTTTTTTTTTTTGTTTTGTTTTTGTTGATTATATGATCACCTAGGGGTAGGTGAAAGTTTTTTTTTTTTTGTTTGTTTTTTGTTTTGTTTTTGTGGTTGATTTATGTTCACCTAGGGGTAGGTGATTTTTTTTTATTTACTAATGCATCTCATGCTTGTTTTGTTTTAGGTGAAGTTACTTGATGCTCGACATAGATGGCCGAGGACTATTCAAAAAGTGCGGAAGGCACTTTTTGATGATGATTGGACTTTCCTGGAGACCATTGGTCTTGATGGTTGTGGGTGGTTGGGAACCGTCTGAGATGATGAGGACTTGCTTTCTGCACTTGTTGAGCGTTGGGATCTGGATAGGGGGACTTTCTAGCTTCCTACGGGGGAGCTTACTATGACTCTTGAGGATATATACCGCATTTTCTACGTTCCTATCGAGGGTCCTACCGTCCGGGTTGGCCTCGATAAGAAGGAGGTATTGTATCCTATTTTTGGTGAGTTGTGGGATGTAGACTACAGCAAGGGTGGCATTTCTTATTTGGATTTATTTTAGGATGAGAGACTTGGTGTAGTTCTGACTTTCTTGATGTATATATTGAGCAACATGTTGTTGCCCAATTCCATGGGATTGAGGATCCCATGGAATCAGGTTCCTATTGTGTTGGGTTTGATTGGTGATCCTCGACGGTTGGCTTGGGCTCCCACTCTTTTGTGTCATATTTATAGTGAGTTGTATGAGGTGAAGAGGCGAGGGTGGAAGGGCCTCGGTTGTAGCTTGGTGCTCTAGATTTGGTCTTGGGAGCATATCATTATTGGATGACCCATTGGTCTACCTTGTGCTTGTGATTCTACCTCTCCTCACGCTTATAGGTGGCTTCTTAGCGAGGAGCTCAGTCATCCAGTAGTGGGGGCATCAGAGTATAGAGATATGCTTAGCTCATTGACTAGGGATTTTATGAGTTGGCACCCATGGAGGGGCTTGGATTGGGTGACTGATGTGGTAGAGCTTCATCGTATCAGGTGAGGTCGATGGGTTGTTGGTGCTCATCTCAGGGAGATGGAGTACATTCAGTTTAGTTGGGTGCAACGTCAGTTTGGTTTGGTTCAGGGTGTTCCTGATGCACTTGTGACTTATAGGCGTTGGGAGATGAGTTGGGGTTGCTTGTTACTCTTGATTTTTGGAGGGTTGATGACCCTTCGATGATTCTGATATTGAGCTTGATGATTTGGATGATGTGGGTACTACACCTGAGTATGATGCATGGTTTGCTTCTCAGCCTCCTTGGACTTTGAGTTTAGTTGTTGATGATGAGGGGAGTGGTGATGAGGTGGAGATGGTAGGGTGGGTTCCTTGGTCGATGAAGCATCGATGAGGTAGTTCTTCTAGGGTTGAGGTTGCTACTGATGTACAAAATTCGATGGAGGAGGTTGGTGATGGGGATGGAGAGGGGGATGCCCCTCCTTGATGGATAGAGGAGGATTGGGGTATTCTACAGGTTGAGCGAGATAGTCTAGAGTTGGAGGTGGCTCACTTGAAGGGTGAGTTGGCACTATGTCAGAGTGAGGTGACTCGCTTATAGGCTGAGGTGGATGGACTATGGGGTGGACCTAGTAGTGATGCTATTGCTACTAGGGATGCAGATATTACGAGGCTTGGAGGTGAGGTGACTCGGTTAGAGGGTGAGCTTAGTCACTTACAGGCAGGTTCCGGTGGAGGTGACACCGTAGCTACTATTGTTGCTCTTTGAGCAGAGATTTCTCAGTGGGTGGCTCGATAGGGTGCGGACTTGAGGAGCCTATGCAAGCAGGCTACCTATATTGAGATGTTGGAGAACATCTTGCATGAGCGATAGATTCCTTTGCCTGTTCCTCCTTCATCATCAGTGGCTACTACTAGTCGAGGGACTGAGACGAGTCACAGGACTCATCGACCAGCGAGCTCTCATGGGGCTTCTTCAACACATGGTTCTCGGAGGGATCCTGCTGGCACCAGCTAGTTGTGCCTTATTTTCTCTTTTTGTATTTTTGTGGTGTATATATTTTGTTATGAGCCTTAGTGCTCCTATGTATACAGCCTATGGGCATTTTGTACTATGAGACCTTTTATATTTATATATATATACATGGCTTTTATATTTTGGTTATCTCTTGTGTTAATGATAATTTATGCATGTTTCATTGGAATGCTTTATTATTGTTTATTGATGTAAATGCAATCTAAATATTTATGTGTTTTCTCTATGATGATTTATGGTTTCCATTTGATGTTTTTGCACTTTTTATGTCAATTATTGATGCAAACTAATATGGAATATGTAGTTTAATTATTTGTTTGTGCAAACTATATGATGGAATGTATGATGTTCATGTGATCTTTTTATAGCTCAGAATTTAATTGGCCATTACTTTGTTCATTGTTTGCAATTGGGGGTATCCAACTTGGTGGCTTTATGCGGGTGATCTATGATGGAGATATGTATGTGATCATGGAAGAACATATGGATGCTGATATGGAAGATGATATGGTTTTTGATTTTTTTATAGTGAAGGATTTTCAAAGACTCAAACAGACTAGTGTTATCAACCAAACTTCCTTAACAGTTGTCTAACTTTCTTTAGGACCAATGTGTGTGCAATTGAAGTTCATTTACTAAATCTTGAGCATGGCAATGACCCTAAGCAATCAAGAACCAGTGTATGTGTATGTGAAGTTCATTAACCCATTATGAGTAAATTGGACATGACCTGTTATGGGATTTACCAAGAAGCTAGCTTGCCCGTATGTGCGGTCAGAGGTCTCCCTTTTGGGAGAGAGACATGTCACCCTGCATGAGCTTACTCCACTACCATTCAAGCATCTATAGCCCTGGTGGAGGCTCACTCCATAGTCCAATGATCTGATATTTAGGCCTTGGGGATGACTACATAACTTTCTGAGGGGAATGTAGTACGATCCTTTCAGCTTTAGGGATCTGTGGTGTGTGCATGGAATTTGTTAATTTTGGATAGAGCTTTGGGGAATCAGATTCTCAACCGAAGTGTGATGAGAATGTGATCCTATCCTTACTACTCTACATTTTATTTTATGTTTGGAGAGCAACTGTGATAGTGGTGAAAACCACTATTTTTTATTTTGGACTATGTTGCATGATAGGACAAGCGAGGAATACCTCTTTTTCACTTCAAGGTGTCTACCCAAGTATGGCATTATCCCTCTCTAACTCAAAATGTTTTTAAGATGTGAAGAAGTGTGTTTGGTGCAAGATTGCTTTTGGAATCAGTCGACAATACTCAAGACTTTCTTAATGTGAGAAAAGTGCTTTTGGTCCTAAAGAAAATTGAACATTTTATGAAAGTTGGTTTTACACTAGAAATGGTTGAGTGACTGAAAATTTGATTTTATGACATAGGGAAAACATATATGGGTGTAGTGTTTGTTGAATTGCGTAAATGCCTTAGGTGGGTACCCCCAATTCTTGGAACTTGTTTTTCTTTGGCCATATCATCACCACTACAAAAGATCATTGAACGTGGGATGGGATGGATGCAAGTATATTTATTTATATATTTTTATTAGCTACATGCTTATGATATGTTTATTGCAATGCAAATGTATTGAAATTTTGTGATATGAATATTATCTATGTGATATGTGAATGCAATGTGCAAAATGCATGTAAAGATGTTTATATACAATGTAAAATGTATGCAATGTATGATTTTTTTTTAGCCATGTATATATATACATATATTGTAAGTCGATTTATGCATAAAATACCTTTAGGTGCATTATGTTTAATGGCTCTGGCTCCAACTTTCCTTCTAAGTTGGCAAGTCTATACGTTCTTGGTCCCAAATTTTGCTTTACAATATATGGACCTAACCAATTAGCCATAAATTTATCTCTCAAGTGTGGCAATGCATTGGTATTTTGTTGATTTTCTTTGAGCACAAGGTCCCCTACTTGAAATTCATGAGGATGGACTTTTGCATTGTAAGCACGTTTGATTCTGTCTTGATATACTCACAAATGCTCTAGAGCATTGATGCACTTTTCATCAATAAGTGTTAATTGGTCAAGACGTGCTTGCCTAGTTGTGTCATCATCCATGAATTCCTGCAATGCGATTCGCAAGGAGGGTATCTCGAGCTCAAATGGTAATATAGCTTCAGCACCATAAACTAATGAAAATGGTGTTGCTCCCGTTGGCATTTTGATGCTTGTTCTGTAAGCCCATAGTGCCAAAGGAAGTTGAGTATGCCAATCTCTATGATTTTCTTTGACCAGTTTCTTGAGAATGGATACCATTGTCTTGTTTGTTGCTTCAACTTGCCCATTTGCTTGTGGGTAATAAGGTGTTGAGAAACTATGTTGGATATTGAATTTGTTGCATAAGGCTCTAACATCCTTATTCTTAAATGACTTCCCATTATCAAAAATGATCTTAGAGGGTATTCCAAAATGATAGATAATATGCTGAAGTATAAACTCCGCTATTCGAGGTCCAGTCGTAGTGGTCATTGGAATTGCTTCCACCCATTTTGTGAAGTATTCAGTAGCGGTTATGATGAATTTATGTTGTCTTGATGAGGCAAGTGATATTTTACCAATCAAATCGAGGCCCCATTGTGAGAATGGCCAAAGAATTTGAATGGATTGTAAAGCTTGTGATGGTACATGAGTTAAATTGGCATGATGTTGGCACTTTTGGCACTTTTTGACATATTGACAACAATCACTTTCCATTGTTGGCCAATAGTATCCCATGCACAATATTCTCTTTGCAATGGCCATTCCACTAAAATGACCACCACAAGTACCATCATGGGCTTCTATTATAGCTCATTCTGCTTCAATTGGATCTAGACATCATAATAATATTCCATCATACCCACGTTTATACAACACGTCCCCCAAGAGAGTGAAACGAACTACTTTTTGTTTGAATATTATTTTTGCAGTTCGTGACATTTCTATTGGGAGTGTCCCAGACTTGAGAAAGTCTCTTATATCATCAAGGTAAGAATTGTAAGGTTCAACATGTATCAAACAAACATTCTTCTCACCTGTAGATTCTGCTCTTTGAACTGATGGTTTGGACATTGTTGTTATGATTAGCGGTTGTACTTCTCCATGTTCATTCTTAGGGATGAGAGATCCCAAAGAAGCCATTGCATCCACAAATCTATTTTTCGAATGGGGTAAGTTACTAATTTCATACCAATCAAACTTTTCTAGCAACTTTGTTGCTACTTCATGATATTGCTTTAAAACTGGTTCTTTACATTGATATTCTCCTTTTACTTGGTAAACAACTAGTTGAGAATCACCAAAAATGCTTAGTATTTTTATGCCCATTGCTATAGTTGATTGAAGACCTAATATTAAGGCTTCATACTCTGCATTATTGTTAGTGCATGTGAAGTCGAGTTTGAATGATAAAGGAATTGGTATTCCTTCGGGTGTATAAAACATGACTCCCACACCTTGTCCTTTCTCGCACTTAGATCCATCAAAGAACATTGTCATGTCTGCTTCATCCTCATGGGAAACTAACTCTTCTTGTTCTGTGACAGAGAATATTGAATCATCTGGAAGCTCAATGATTAGTGGTTTATCATTATGTAAAGGGAGCTTCAACTAGTTGATCAGCTATCACTTGACCTTTTATGGATTTTTGACTTATGAATTCAAGGTCAAATTCTGTTAAAAGCATTATCCATTTAGTTGTACGGGTGTTGTTGTAAGTGCGAGTCATCATGTATCGTAGAGGATTTTCTCTAGCTATGACATAAGTAGTGTTGCTTAGCATATAATGTCTAAGTTTCTTAGTGGCGAAAACCACTGCTAAACACAACTTTTTGACATAAGCATATCTTGTTTCGTAACTTACCAATGTTCGATTGATATAGTAAATTGCTTGCTCCTTATGATTTTCATTCTTTTGTGCAAGCATTGTCCCTAGTGCAAAATCTATTGCAGAGATGTATAGGTGAAAAGGGACTCTTGTGCGAGGCGGTGAAGCTAAGATATTTCTTTATGTCATCAAATACCTCTTGACATTCAGTTGTCCAAGAGAATGTCACCCCCTTTTGTAGCAAGCGGTTGAAAGGCCTACATTTATCTGAGAGTTGTGCAATGAATCATCGGATAGATTGGATCTTTCCTTGTAAACTACGCAACTCTCTCAAGTTCTTTGGAGGTGGCATCTCTATGATAGCTTTTACCTTACCTGGGTCCACTTCAATGCCTCGCTTGGAGATAATGAATCCTAGAAGCTTTCTGGATGTGACACCAAATACACACTTCTTAGGATTTAACCTTACTTTGTGTTCTAGCAATCGATCGAACGCTTTTTCTAGGACTTCAATGTGCTCAAGACGTGTTTTTGATTTAGCAATCAGGTCATCTACATAATCCTCGATGATCTTATGCATATAGTCATGAAATATGTACGTCATAGCATGTTGATATGTAGCTCCTGCATTCTTAAGTCCAAAAGGCATCACTCTGTAACAGAATGTACCCTAGGGTGTTGTAAATGTTGTCTTGTGTTGATCTTCGAGATTAATTCAAATTTGGTTGTATCCCGAGAAACCATCCATTAAGGAAAGCATTTCATGGCCAACACAGGAGTCTACTAGTTGATCGATATTGGGCAAAGGAAAATCATCCTTTGGACATGCTTTGTTTAAATCTCAAAAATCAGTGCATACATGTATCCCTCCGTTCGGTTTACGAATGGGTACCATATTTGAGAGCCATTCTGGATAATCAATTGGGACTATGAAATTTACATCCAATAACTTTTGTAGCTCTTCTTTCACAAGTAATGCAACTGTTGGATGAATTTTCCTAAGCTTTTGCTTAAAAGGTTTAGCATCTGATGCTAAAGTAAGGTTGTGGACTACCAACTCGGGGTCTAATCCAGGCATGTCTCTATATGACCATGCGAACACTTCTTTCTTTCTCATCAACACGTTGATCATGCATTCTTTTTCTTCTATGGATAAATATTTTGTGATTTTGATAATTTGGGGATTATCCGCGTCTAGGCTAAGGTTCACATCTATAGATTCTTCAATTAGCATGTGAGAACCTTCCTCTAGTTGATGTGGAGTTGGGATGAGGTGGATATCATCCGCCACATTCTCAAATGTCTCAGGGGCTTCCCCTTCTATTTTAGTTTGAAAAACTGAGTTATTTGATGATGAAGATTGTTGTGGAATATATGCATTTGAAGCACGTAGCAATTCTTCGGACAGGATAAATTTGGCAATGGATGGTGGATATGAGATCCTGTCTATGTCAATGAGGCTAGTGTCGACATGAATCGGCTTTGCCAAATCGTATGGATTACGGAGTGGGGTGAGCAAATCAACATAAATCATATTGACTTGATGGAAATGAGGTGGCTACAATTTTAGAGATGATGACTCATTCTCTATAGGTTGCAACTGACCTAGTGTGTGTGATTGGCGATGCTGCATGCGATGCCAATGTGGTGGAGGAGGTTCTGGTTCAGGACTCTCATGCTCTTTTCTTAGCTAAAAGAGAGTGCGGTCTATTGGGAACTTCTTTTGGTACCAGTCATCTCTTCGAATAGATTCTGCATACACCACCTCCTCTTGAGGATCTTCTGCTACCTGATTAAGCCCTTCAGGATGTACCTCTTCTCGGAGTATTTCCCTAGCTTGCATTTCATGCATATGATTAAGATATATCATTTTAGTCTCATCTTCATAATCATCATCACTTATCCAAAAGCCATTAGCATTGGTATGAGGTCCTAGAATGAGTGGCATGTAATCTGGCCTAAGGTAGGCCATCTCTATTGGATCTTCATATTCTGGTCCTTGTTGTAAGGCTTGCTCTAGGAAAGCTCCAAGTACATGAGGGTAAAAATTGTAGTCTAGGTACTCACCATCTATATCTTCATCCTCATCATTAGGTTCATCCTCTTCATCGCTTCCTTCTTCTTCTTCCTCGCACTCAATGTCAAGTTCTTGGAATGCATGATTAAGAGAAGAGCTTGCGATGGAAGGTCTGTAGCCTAGACCGGAGTGGTCATTTGGCTCTCTATATTCTAGCTCAATAATGTGGTGAGGACCTTGTTCATGTCATCCAAGTCCATATCCTTGCCAATTAACCCTTTGAAAATATCTCATTGGGAATGTTGGGTTAGATAAATAATCAATGTCTTCATTAAACTCTTGTAAAGGGTCCTCATCCGGAGGAGATGGATCAGATGAAGAATCTACCCCCCATATATGAAATTGATTGCATTTGATTGGGAACCCATTCTGTATATCTCACCTATGGCTAAAGGTGGGTCACGAGGGTGACCATAATCTCTGACTGACTCAATAGGTGGTGTAACTGTGACACTTTCAATAATGTACTCGCCAATACCTGGACTGGCAAGATGTACTACAACTCGAGAAGGTTGGGAGGTTGATGGCTCGGTGGATGAAGAGGGTTCTTCTGAGCTAGCCTATGGCTCTAATGGTGGTGGTGGATTTTCTCTGATAGGTGGCCCTATTTGCGAGACTACGGGTTGTGATGTTTGTGGTTTGCTGATGGATGGAGTGGGTTGTGCTGTGAATATGAATGGTTTTTGTGGATTTGGTAGTGTGGTAGATGGAGTTGGTGGTTGGTTGGCAGGATGATCAAGTGTGATTGGAAAATGATATGCAGTGTTTGAAGGTTGAATTGAGCTGACACTTTTTGATGCAAAAGTTGGGTCAACTATAGGCAATTCCTCTTGGATGGGGGCTTTTGATGAGGTGTTACTAGGTGGAATGGTTCTGATGGTGAGTGGTTGGATGGATAGGTGTGTTGATGGAAGCAAGGGCTCATACGGGTTTGAAATCAAATTGCAGTACTTGAAAGGTTCTGTGTCAGCTGGAATACAATGTACTTTACCTTCATGTACATACTTTAAGCATTGATGCAATGTTGAAGGTACACACTTCATTTCTCTAATCCAAGGGCATCCAAGAAGTATATTGTATTGCATTTCTCCTTCCAAGATGTGGAAGAGGACATGTATTGTTTTCACCCCCATGGTGATGGGAAGAACAACATTTCCCATAGTTGAGCATAAAGCATCATTAAAAGCCCTAAGGGTGAAGGTGGATGTTGTGATGTGTGATGATGGGATGTTGAGTTTTTCATTGCAGGTGTGGTGATGAGGTTGATGGAGGAACCGGTATCAATGAGAACTCTCTTGAATGGCTTCCTGTCAATGTGAGCTACTATGTGCAATGGTGGATCGGGTGAATCTATCGAAATTTGCTTTTCCTCAAAGTCATAAAATGCTATCGAGGGTTCCATGCATTTTTGCACACTTCCCATGAAGGAATTGAATGCATTGGGGTCTTCTATTTGTACTTGGATAGACTTTAATATTTCCATCAATGCTTCCCTATGGGGTGGTGACTGTTGTATTAACTCATAAATTGATAATTTTGTTGAAGCTATTTTTAAACTTTGGGTTAACTGACTGCTTAAGGTGACAACTGGATGATTATGAAAAGGTGGTGGTGGAATGGTTGGTCCAAGTTGTATGGGCACATTTGTGGGTTGTGTTGTTGTAGCCTGAGTTGTGCGATTTGCTTGTCTCTGTCCATGGGTAACTATATTGATAGCCCCTACAAAACCTTGTGGCAGTTGAGACACATAATTAACCTGATTGGGAGGAACTATAGAAGTTGATGCTCCCATTGGTTGTTGATTTGCCTCATGATGTGGCAAAGGTGTCTGATAGATGCCTAGGTTTTGATTATTTTGGGCTAATGGGTTGTCAACTTTGATCGTACCCACTTCCAATAAATCTTGCACAATACCTTTGAACCCATGACAACCTTCGATGTCATGTCCTCTTTGTCTATGATAGATACAAAATATGTGCTCTTTATAGCCTTTTGTCTTTGGTTTGTTAGGATCCTCATGTTTCATCTCCGACAATGTAAAGAGTTTTTCCGCATACAACTTTTGAAAAACTGATGAATATGGCTCTTGTACTGGTGTGTAATTTCTTTTTGGCTTAAAATGATGTTGTTGCCTTTCTACAGGTTGTGTCTGATTTTGTGCCTGTTGTGGGGGTGGAACCACTTGATAATTCAATTGTTGCGGTTGTTGTTGTTGTTGTTGGGGTTGTTGGATTTGTGCTTGGGCTAGTTGATTTAACTATGGTTGGCCCAAGACTATCTGGTTAACCTGCGTGGTCTTGGACTGACCGTGGTTATTCCCCTTTTGATTCTTATTGTGCCACTCTTTCTTCTTAGGTTTTATCTCACCTTCTTGAATTTTTATTTCTTCTATTACCTTTGCTTGGGCAAGTGCCTCATCGAATGTTCTATACTGTTGTAGTTGTAGTAATGAAGAGATGGGTCTAGCACAACTCTTTGTGAACATTCATGTTATCTCTGACATAGGGAGGGAAAATGGTAGCTTGATCATGATTGCCCTCCATCGATTGCCAAATTCATGGACCGATTCATCATCATATTGTTTCAAATAAATCAAATCAGTCAATGTGGTTTGCTTTCTGACATTTAGGGCAAATATTTCCAAGAACTGGTCCGCTAGTTGCTCAAAGGTAAAAACACTTTGATGTGGCAGGTGGTTGTACCAGTCTTGGGCTTCTCCCCCTAATGTCTGAGGAAATGTGTGTAACATGAGTGCATCATTGCTCTTGATTCTGAAGCATGCATTTACAAATCTAGTTACATGTTCACGGGGGTCCTCTTCCCCCTTAAATTCAAGCTTGGGTATCTAAAAATCTGTTGGATATGGCGGCTCAGGCATCGAAGCATGAATAGGATGATTGAGTAGTTGCCTTAAAGTTGGATTTTGGTATTGCAAACCTAGAGTTTGCATGGCAAGACTATCAATCTGACTCTGTAAGAACTGGTATCTAGGGTCATCCATAGGACTAACACTCGAGTGTACTTGATGTTGTTGGTAATGGGGTGGATTGTATGTAGGTTGCGGTTGATAAGGTATGGTTGGCTGAAATGTGTTATGGTAAGGATGTTGATGGAGGTTATGATATGGATGGGGTGATGGAGGTATGATGGTATGCTGACCTACTGTATTAGCATATGGATGTGGAGGTTGATTATGAACCATAGTGGTAGATGGAGGGCGCATTACCCAAGATGGATCTTGGATAAAGGTATTAGTTTGGTGAGATGTAGGTGGAAAGTTGTGCTCAATCCCTTGCAAATGTTGGTTGGGGTCAGGATTTACGCTATGGTTAGCATTATCTAAAATCATTTGTTGTAGCTGTAAGAAAGCCTATTGCATAGCAATTGCATTTGAAGTAGGGACCGCCACATGTGATGTGGTAGGTTGGGCTGGTTGTGAGGCAACCATGGTAGTGGAAGTGAGTGGGGGGTAAGTAGCAAAGGGTATTGCCACTGAATGTGGTATGGTATGAGATGTAGAACCTATGAGGGTAGTGGGTGGAGTGGATGTTGGGGCTTGCAAAACAATAGGAATTGTTTCATACAAGGGATTGGTGGAAATGGTTATTTGTTGAGGCAATGTGAGGGGTGGTTGGTTGGATGATAATGGTTGGTTAGCTAGTGCTACAACAACCAACTCAAAGAGAGGATTTGTGAAGACTTGTTCTGGATGCTATGGGTAAGTGAATGTGGATTCTTGTTGTGATGGTGGTATGACATGGGATGGGATGGAGAGTGGTGGCAATGATGGGAAGACCATTCTAGCTGCATTCAAGTACATTCTAATAGTATCCATGTCCAACATGGTGACACGACTATCCATCACTATAGGAGGTTCACTCCTAGGTGTCTCAGGTATGGCTGTGTGAGTGGCCCTATGCATAATGTCTATGTCCATATTAGGGGCACTACTAGAGGGCCCTACATTAAGGCTTTGGGACATAGAAAGGGGCATGCTTACTTGCCCTACCATCGAAGTGTTAGGGATGTTGCTAGACTGAGATGCCATGGGGGAAGACCACTGACTTTGGCTTGACACTAATTTCTTAGCCTGACTACGAGTCACTACCATACGCTACTATGTGATAAAATGCCAAGTGCAACTATGTGTCTATGTAAATAAAATGACAATACAATGCAATACAACACGCAAAGCAAACAAACACACAAAGTTTTTGGTCTTAGATTTTTGCTAATTTTTTTTTTTAAATTGTTTTAAAAATGAAAAGATGTGTGCTCAATGTTTTTCCCTAAATGAATCTAGGATTTCACCTGTATACTCGTAGCTCGACAACCTGGCTATGAACTCTAGGTCACGTAAACCCCCCAAAGTGTGGTAGTGAAAGTCCACACCTGGGCAGGGAGCACAGGTCCTACCGGTCCTCACCTAGTCTCACTTGGTCAGCATCATACTCTCCGAAGAGAAATATATGCAAATTTTCCAAGCTACGATGGTTCTTGGAGCCGACCTTGGCCAAAAATTAGGGTATAATGTTGGTGGTTCGGTGATGAAATCCAAACCCGATGGTGATGAAATCCAACCATTTTCCAATGTTTATGTGAGTGTGTGGTGGTTTTGTTTAATTATTGTGGTATGCAAGATTACCATGCAATTTCGTTTCAATGCCTAGATGTAAAAAAATAGAAAATAGAGAATTTCAAATAGTAGATCAGGGGAAAAAGTGCCAACTTCGAGTCCAATCCAATCAGATTCTGTTTAACAGGGCTAACCATGGGTGCATGGTTAGTTCTGGTAAACCGCGGATGCATGGTTTGCCAATCATGCATCTACGTTTGGGATATCCCAACCGTGGATGCGTGGGTCCTTTCTATCAACAGAAATAGACTGGGTTTTATAGACCCAAACCTGAAAATAATGTCCAAGTTATTTCTAACCCGACAGATGTAAAGATGATCTATTTTCTATTTATGCGAATGCAGATTTTTTTTTATGAACTCTATCTTGAGACCTATATGCAAACAAATGGCAAACATGACTGACCTTCTAATTTACCCTAAGTGCAATGCTAAGAACAAAATTCAAATAAAGAAGTAGAAAAGAAATAGAAATCAAAGGGTACAGACCTGTGATCCTATCGTTGCTCCTTCCAGCTATCAACCATCGGCCCGTGTTTCCATATACAACAACCGTGCATTCGTGTTTCCTCAGAATCAAAACCATGCCTTTGCATTTCCTTAGGATAAAAACCATGCAATTACGTTTTATCAGGGCAGAAATCATGATTCTATGTTTTTACAGTCACCAAGTTTAGCATAGGGTTTTTCAAATCTATCGAGTCAGGATCGAATCTATGCATGCCTTGAAATTTTGAAACCTGTAAGTAGAGAACAGAGATCAGTAAATAAATTTAAAATGTAAGGTAAAACAAAATGGAACCTTTAGGGGGTCCCACCGTGATCACCATTTCTGTAACCAAAAGAACTGAGAAAATAAATAATGAGAATACAGAGAAATGAAATTGCCAAAATTGCTTTCTTTATTGATCTTTGATACAAATGTTACAAATGAATTTTGAATTGCCCCAAGTGTGTTTGGGAGCAATGTTACAATTTGCTCTCTCTGTATTGTTACAAATGAATAATCTTATGGAATGGGGATCTTCCAACTCTTCACAGGAACTCGTGCTCTTCGTTCTTCCAATTACAATCCAAGGTGAGTGGGCTTTGGTATCCGACAAGGGACCACTCCAGCTTCAACAGCTTCTCCAAAGTACCTATCACCTGCACACATTCAAACCGACAAAGGGATTAGTAGCACCTGTATATTTGATCAATAAAAACCAATGCTATGCATAAACCCTAAGCAAGTAATCATACAAAACAAGTGACAGAAGCAATTAATAGATAAAGCCTTGCTAACAAATGAATTCTTTTTACTGATCTCTGATGTGCATGTGGTTTTGTGCTCGGGACTATGGAACCATGGATGCGCGATGGTGGACTGGAAACCATGGACCTATGGTTGTGAAACCATGGATGCACATTTTTAATTATGGAACCATGGATGGGTGGTTTTGACTAAAAAATAGATTACCTCGGGATTCGAACTAGTAGTATGGAATGATGCTCATGCTCGTAATTTCTCGTTGGGTCTAGGTCGATTTTGGTAGCCTGTCGGTATGCAAATTCAGCTCCCTTTTCTTGGTGGAATAATGGTGCCTTTATAGGCCTCTTGGGGTTTTGGAGGGAAATGGGAGGTGGCAAGCCCAACTTGCCAAGTGGCAAATCTGGACTGCCAGGTGGAAGGGGTAGTTATGATGAGTCACCTAGTGTGCCTCACTTAACTGGGGTGATGTGGCTTCAAGTGGAGTGGGATGTGGGATCTTGTCTTATGTGAAGGGACAAGGGAGACAAAAATGGATGAGATGTGGCATGGGTGTTGGGAATCTATCCCATGTGCAAGGACAAGGGGGACAAGAGTGGGTGAGATGTGGCAAGGATGTTGGGTGAAGTGTCCAGGACACATGTCCAATGGGTAGGCAGGGTATCCTAGGGTGATTTTCTAGATTTTATAAATTTGGAAAATAGGATAATATGCAGGATTTTATATCCCTAAGTTAGAACTTAGGCATATAATTTTATTATGCAGGATTTGATGGTGGGGTGGTAAATGTGACTTTGAAGGTGTTGGATTTTGGTGTCTACATTAACTATCTTGTTTTCATAATTTTACATTTTCATTGTGATTGTTGTGTTTTTCTTTTGCTTTCATTGTGGGTTTTAAAACCCTTTGTGAAAATATGTTGTGAAAAACCTTGATTTATTTATTTACTATAATTGTCATGTTTTTTATTTTCATTTTAGTTTGTAAAAACCCTCTATGAAAATTTGTAGTAAAAAATGTTAATTTAATTATTTACTATGATTGTCGCATTCTTTATTTTTATTTTGGGTTGTAAAACCCTCTATGAAAATATGTACTGAAAAATGTTAATTTATTTATTTACTATGATTGTCATGTTCTTTATTTTCATTTTGGGTTGTAAAACCCTCTGTGAAAATCTGTAGTGAAAAACGTTAATTTATTTATTTACTGTGATTGTCGTGTTCTTTATTTTCATTTTGGGTTGTAAAACCCTCTGTGAAAATAAGTATTGAAAAACATTAATTTATTTATTTACTATGATTGTCGTGTTCTTTATTTTCATTTTGGTTTGTAAAACCCTCTGTGAAAATCAGTAGTGAAAAACATTAGTTTATTTATTTGATTTTGTTATTCCATATTATTGTTGTGTTATTGCTATATCCTTGTCTCTATTATGTTATTTTAACATTCTATTTTAGTTGCTCTGATTAAATTATATTGGGAGCAAGTCTCCCAAGCCCTAGTTTCTAAGACTGCATATTTGTTCAAGCTTGCATCTAGTTTTATTTCTTTTTGCATTCACATCCATTACTTCATCCTTGCATATATCATTACATTCTTTCCAAAGGTCAATTTTTTTTTCTACTTATAATGGTCAGCTAAAAGGACCTAGGGGGATTGATTTTCATGCCTCTGAGCATAATCATAAAGTGGCCTAAGCAATCCCCTGAATAACACAAGCTTATACTGAGAGGGGGGTGAACAGTATAGCACCCACTTTTTACTTTCTTTCCAAACCAATATCAATTAGTGTCCTTAATTGCAATAACCAAATATAGCAATGTGCATTAATGACATAGATAGCAATAGTAAGCAAGAGCACAAATCACCACACACAATTGAGACACAAGATTTAACGTGGTTCCCCCAATGTGGGGTAGTCCACAAGATAATATCCTTATAATATTTCACAAAGAAATAGGGATCCTTATCCCAATACAAATGATTACTTTGATCTACTCAAAGCTAGGCTATCCATTGATCTACTCAGGTGGGCAATCCACTGATCTTTAGCTAGGCAATCCACTAATCTACTCAGCTAGGCAATCCTAATCTGCTCAGGTAGGCAATCCATTGATCTACTCAATAAGGCAATCCATTGATCTGCTCAGGTAGGCAATCCATTGATCTACTCAGCTAGGAAATCCACTGATCTACTCATCTAGGCAATCCTGATCTGCTTAGGTAGGCTATCCATTGATCTTATTTAGCAAGCTCACCAAGAACTTGCTCAAAATCTGCTCAGCAAGCTCACCAAGAACTTGCTCAAATATTCTCCAACAAGCTCACCAAGAACTTGCTCAAATTTTCTCAAAGCTCACCAAGAACTTGCTCAAATATGCTCAAAATCACAAGAACTTGCTCAAATATGCTCTAAATCTATCCACAAATCTATCCCAAAAGCCTTCTCAAAGGCTCAATCAATCATGCACAAAATCTGCCTCAAATCTATCTAGAAATCTGTCCCAAAAGCCTTCTCAAAGGCTCAATCAATCATGCTCAAGTAGCACTCAAATATCATCCACAAATCTATGAAGGCAAGGCTCAATGATGAACTCAACAATGAATGGCAATGCACTCTTCAATGGATGACAACAATGATCCACAATGATCTCAACTCAAATCAATCTCAACTCAACTCAAATCAAATCAATCTCAACTCAACTCAATATTATAGAAGCATAAAGAGAATTGTTAGAGACTCAATATGTTCTATTCACAAACTCAATTTCTTTCTCAACTCAAACTCAACTCAAATCAGAATATAGAAGTTTGTTTCATGGAACTTGAACAACCACTTCACACAATCACTTGACTAGGCTCAATCAACTCTACTCAACCAATCACCTTAAGGAACAACTTTTTCTCACAAACCCTAGTTCAAGCATGAATCAATCAACTCAAAATGTTTCCAATAATACTCAACAATAACTCTCACATAACAATGATACTCATGTTCTCCTCTAACTCAAGTTCAAGTTCTTTGTACAAGCAATGGGCTTCAACAACAATGCTTATAAAACAAGGTTTAATCTCAACTCTCAAACTAGAAAACCTTGAAGCATTCAACCAATCACTTTCAAAAAGGAAACCACAATCAATCCTTTTCTCTCCAATGATATTTTAGAAATCAACCACCATAAACAAAGTCAATGGAGAATATTGCTCATACCTTTTTGATGCCTTATTAGTTGTCCACTAAATCTGCCACACTCAACAAACTTTCTTTTTCAAATTTCAATAAGGGTTAGAGATCTTGATTAATAACACAACAATAATATCCAAATAACACCTTATTACTCCTACTCAATAAAATACACCATGTCCCCTCATGAAAGAATTAATCCCCTTTGAAAAAGAACAAAGCAACCTTCACTTTTGAACCCCTTTACAAAATCAGAAATATCTCTTTACACACACCTTATTTCTCCCTCTAAGAAAGTTAATCAAATAGCCCTCGAAATAAGCTTTCCAACGATATATAATATGATATACTTCCAAAAATAAAATCACCAGAAATCTCTCTTTTTCCTAAAGTGCATCACAACCCTTATTTCTCCTAGGGCAACTTTAGAAAAATAAAATATTAAAAAATATTAACTTGCCTTTGTCCTTGATGGGATTCGATCCCTCGATGCCTCCTTGCTCAGCACCTTAACCATGGCCAAGCCATCGTTGGGCCACACGCCCTCACGTGTTCAAAGGGGCACGAATCAAAATAAATACCTTAATATTTTGCGCCCTTCGAAAACTTAAAAGCGCTTCGAGCGTTTCAACACAGCAAGCATCCCCGACGAGACTCGATCGTAGGACCTCCTACTTCATACACAGTACATGAACCACTAGGCCAAAGGTGCCTATGCACTTGGTTATCCTCCGTGAATGTTTCTTCAATAGACCCAAAATTTCGTAAACCTTTCACAAGCCTTTTTTGCACATGCTTCAAATTCAACACACAGGCTCTTTTTGCTTTCCAACAATCGCATTAATTCCCGAGAGCAAGCTTAAGGATTAATAAACCTTAGGCATCCTTTTATATAGTTTTCTCCCTCATATTCGACGACGTCGATGGATTACTTTTATTTTTAATTTTAAAATTTAAATTTAAATTTTAAATAATTTAAAATTTAAACTAAATATTTAAAATTAAATATCTCCATCACCGGGGCACCTTTTTCGATGAAACGAAAATCCAACTTGGGTTTTAAGAAAAACCCATTTCAAATATGCCATCCATGGTTTTAAATAAAACCTTTTATTTTGCCTGCCTTGGTTTTCACAAAAACCCTGTATATATCCATGCTCTCCAAAATATCATAAATGATTATTTATGAAGTGCTTTTGCCACCAAAACTCAATGTGATCCATGTGACATCAATGATCCATGTGACATCAATGACAACATAAAATAACTCAAATTGCCAACAATCTCCCCCTTTGTCATTGATGGCAACACCTCTAATGCAAATCACCACAATCACTGCAAAAACCATCTCTGAGAATCAAAGCTGCTCCCCCTGACTCAATACTCTCTATGGAGGCTGCTCCCCCTAACTCAATGCTCTCTTTGGAGGCTGCTCCCCTAACTCAATGCTCTCCCCCTTACTCAAATCTCTCCCCCTTTGACATCAATGGCAAAAGGGACACCTATGGGGCTAAAAGATATGACTCTTAAGCTTAGCCCCCTCACCACCTTCTCTCTTGAGGTGATTAATTTTGGGGTGGGAGTACTTTTACTCCCATATTACATTGTTTCTTTCCTCTGTCAACTTCCTTCCATATTTTTCTGATATCCTTTTCTTGATGAGTTACTTGATCTTCTTGTCTTGAACCTGTTTGACCTTCTTGCCTTGAAATTGCTTGACCTTCTTGTCTTGAACTTGTTTGGAATTGAGTCCTACACCATTTTGCAATATGTCCAAAGTTATTGCAATTAAAACACTTGATATTGTAGCCTTTGGATGGTGCCCATATCCTGAATTCTTTCTTGAAATAATTTCCATATCCATTCCTTTCCTAAACCCTGTATTGTGAAGTTCTGTTTTCATAATCATTATGACCATGACTTCTGAATTGTGTAGCTCTAAAACCAAAACCATGTTGCTCATTTTCTTTGCACTGAGAAGCTCTATGACCAATCATGTTGCATAAGAAGCAATGTCCCTGAAAACCATACCTTCTTCCTTTGAAGTTCCTTCTAGAAAAATCAAACTTCTTTGATCCATAGACCCTTTCTTGACCATTATCCTTGTGATCATCTTTGACTTGTGCATTGTATCCTTGAACCTTCTTTGTAGTATCTAAATCCTCTTCCTTAATTTCTTCCTTGCTTTCCTTTTCAAGAATTTCTTTTCCTCTTGAACTTGATTCACCTATCTCAAAACAAGATCCAAACTGGATGTTTGGAGCCATAGGAACTTTGGAACTTTCTTCATAAATCTTAGGTGCTTCCTTGCTTTCATATTTTAGAACTTCCTTTCCTTTTGAGTGTGATTCCCCAAACCTGAAATATGAGACCTTTGGTGCTTTGGAACCTTCCTCTTCTTTCTCTTCATTTGTGTCAAATAGCAAATTGGCATCCATATTTATTGTCTCTGAAATACATGTTTCCTTCTTAGTGAAAATATCTTGACCTTTTGAGTCATGTGATGGATCAAACTTCTCAAGTATGGAACATCTCAATTCTTTTAGATTCTCCTTAACCTCTTGTAGTTGCTCATGGATATCATTGAAGTCTTCCTTTAGATCAACTGAGACTTCTATCTTTCTTACAATATTCTCTTGTTTAACTTCTTCTGTTTGGAGTGAATGTTCTTCTTCTACTTCTTTTATCCCATAGAAAAACCCTTCTTCATCTTCACTATCACTAAGATCATTATAATCTTCTATAGCAAACAAACTCTCATGATTTCTTTGACCATGCCTGTTTCCTTGATGTGTCATCTCATCTTCACTATCACTGAAGCCATTGCAATATCCTGATCTGTGATCTCTTTGACCACACACAAAGCACTGTTCTCTTTCACCTTCTATTCCTAGGAATAGATGTTCTTCCTTTTCATCATCTGACTTGTCTCTATCACTGTGATCTGAGCTATCACTTGCTTCTTCAATGTAGAAAGTTTTCTTTGTCTTACGAAAAACTTTTCTTCTTCTCATACCTGCTTTGCTTGTATTTGTCATCTTTGTCATGCTTATGCTTTCCATCTTCTTTTCTTCTGTGACCCTATTTTTCATCATCACTATTTTCTTCATGTGGACACTTGTTTGCATAGTGACCAAAATCACCACACTTGTAGCATTTGACTTTCTTCATATCCCTATAATTTCTTAAGTCCTTTTTCCTTTTGATGAAGTTAGCTTCCTCATCATTATCTGAATCTCTATCTATCTCTGGATCTTTCCCTTTATTTTTGAAGCCTTGAATGCAATTTCTTTCATTGGAACCTGATGCTTACTTATCCTCATCTCATAAGTTGTGAGAGTTCCTTGTAGTTCTTCCATTGTTAGCTTGTTGATATCCATTGTTTCTTCTATTGTTGAAACCTTTGCATCATACTTCATGGGAAGTGATCTCAAAACCTTTTGAGTAACATCTGATTCTTTCATCTCAAATCCTAGACCTCTCATGGTGTTAGTAATCTCATCAACTCGAAGTAAAAACTTTGCAATATCTTCAGAGTCTTCCATTTTCAATTCCTCAAATATTTTTCTATGAGTTTGTAGTTTTGCCAACTTTACCTTGGAATCTCCTTCATAGGTATTCCGCAACTTGGTCCACATTTCATTAGCTGAATTACATACCATGACCTTTGCAAAATCTGTCTCACGTAGCCCACTCAAAATACAATTCATTGCCCTTGCATTGATCTCAACCAATTTCTTGATAGTCTTATCTACCTCGGGATCACCTTCAACCTTATACTCTTTTGCAACCATCTACCATACCTCATATCCTTGTGATATCAAGTAGTTCTTCATTCTCATGCTCTAGAAAGCATAATTGTTACCATCAAATAGTGGAGCCTTACTTGTAGATGATCCATTCTATGAAGCCATCTGTGTTCTTGTAGAATCTACCCTCAAGTTGTTAGCCTTTTCGAAGGAACCCACTCTGATACCAATTGAAGAACACAAGCTTATACTGAGAGGGGGGTGAAAAGTATAGCACCCACTTTTTACTTTCTTTCCAAACCAATATCAATTAGTGTCCTTAATTGCAATAACCAAATATAGCAGTGTGCATTAATGACATAGATAGCAATAGTAAGCAAGAGCACAAATCACCACACATAATTGAGACACAAGATTTAACATGGTTCCCCCAATGTGGGGTAGTCCACAAGATAATCTCCTTATAATATTTCATAAATAAATAGGGATCCTTATCCCAATACAAATGATTACTTTGATCTGCTCAAAGCTAGGCTATCCACTGATCTTCTCAGGTGGGCAATCCACTGATCTACTCAGCAAGGCAATCCATTGATCTTCTCAACTAGGCAATCCTGATCTACTCAAGTAGGCAATCCATTGATCTGCTCAGCAAGGCAATCCACTGATCTGCTCAGCTAGGCAATCCACTAATCTGCTCAGCTAGGCAATCCTGATCTGCTCAGGTAGGCTATCCACTTATTTTCTTAAAACTCTAAGAACTTTTCTCAAAGCTCACCAAGAACTTGCTCAAATATGTTCAAAGCTCACCAAGAACTTGCTCAAATATGCTCAACAAGCTCACCAAGAACTTGCTCAAATATTCTTAGCAAGCTCACAAAGAACTTGCTCAAATATACTCTAAATCTATCCACAAATCTATCCCAAAAGCCTTCTCAAAGGCTCAATCAATCATGCACAAAAGTTACCTCAAATCTATCTAGAAATCTATCCCAAAAGCCTTCTCAAAGGCTCAATCAATCATGCTCAAGTAGCACTCAAATCTCATCCACAAATCTATGAAGGTAAGGCTCAATGATGAACTCAACAATGAATGGCAATGCACTCTTCAATGGATGACAACAATGATCCACAATGATCTCAACTCAACTCAAATCAAATCAATCTCAACTCAGCTCAATATTATAGAAGCATAAAGAGAATTGTTAGAGACTCAATATGTTCTATTCACAAACTCAATTTCTTTCTCAACTCAAACTCAACTCAAATCAGAATATAGAATAGTTTGTTTCATGGAACTTGAACAACCACTTCACACAATCACTTGACTAGGCTCAATCAACTCTACTCAACCAATCACCTTAAGGAATAACTTTTTCTCACAAACCCTAGTTCAAGCATGAATCAATCAACTCAAAATGTTTCCAACAATACTCAACCACAAATCTCACATAACAATGATACTCATGTTCTCCTCTAACTCAAGTTCAAGTTCTTTGTACAAGCAATGGGCTTCAACAACAATGCTTATAAAACAAGGTTTAATCACAACTCTCAAACCAAAAAACCTTGAAGCATTCAACCAATCACTTTCGAAAAGGAAACCACAATCAATCCTTTTCTCTCCAATGATATTTCAGAAATCAACCACCATAAACAAATTCAATGGAGAATATTGCTCATACCTTTTTGATGCCTTATTAGTTGTCCACTAAATCTGCCACACTCAACAAACTTTATTTTTCAACTTTCAATAAGGGTTAGAGATCTTGATTAATAACACAACAATAATATCCAAATAACACCTTATTACTCCTACTCAATAAAATACACCATGTCCCCTCATGAAAGAATTAATCCCCTTTGAAAAAGAACAAAGCAACCTTCACTTTTGAACCCCTTTACAAAATCATAAATATCTCTTTACACACACCTTATTTCTCCCTCTAAGCAAGTTAATCAAATAGCCCTCGAAATAAGCTTTCCAATGATATATAATATGATATACTTCCAAAAATAAAATCACCAGAAATCTCTCTTTTTCCTAAAGTGCATCACAACCCTTATTTCTCCTAGGGCAACTTTAGAAAAATAAAATATTAAAAAATATTAACTTGCCTTTGTCCTTGATGGGATTCGATCCCTCGATGCCTCCTTGCTCAGTGCCTTAACCACGGCCAAGCCGTCATTGGGCCACATGCCCTCACATGTTCAAAGGGGCACGAATCAAAATAAATACCTTAATATTCTATGCCCTTCGAAAACTTAAAAGCGCTTCGAGCGTTTCAACACAACAAGCATCCCCGATGAGACTCGATCGTAGGACCTCCTGCTTCATACACAGTATATGAACCACTAGGCCAAAGGTGCCTACGTGCTTGGTTATCCTCCATGAACGTTTCTTCAATAGACCCAAAATTTCGTAAACCTTTCACAAGCCTTTTTCGCACACGCTTCAAATTCAACACATAGGCTCTTTTGCTTTCCAACAATCGCATTAATTCCCGAGAGCAAGCTTAAGGATTAATAAACCTTAGGCATCCTTTTATATAGTTTTCTCCCTCATATTCGACGACGTCGATGGATTACTTTTATTTTTAATTTTAAAATTTAAATTTAAATTTTAAATAATTTAAAATTTAAACTAAATATTTAAAATTAAATATCTCCATCACCGGGGCACCTTTTTCGATGAAACGAAAAGCCAACTTGGGTTTTAAGAAAAACCCATTTCAAATATGCCATCCATGGTTTTAAATAAAACCTTTTATTTTTCCTAGCCT
This sequence comes from Wollemia nobilis, assembly GCA_028583015.1. NCBI lineage: Eukaryota > Viridiplantae > Streptophyta > Pinopsida > Araucariales > Araucariaceae > Wollemia > Wollemia nobilis. Next base: position 463,792 of record JAQPPZ010007574.1, on the reverse strand, counting down.
TGGTTTTCACAAAAACCTTGTATATATCCATGCTCTCCAAAATATCATAAATGATTATTTATGAAGTGCTTTTGCCACCAAAACTCAATGTGATCCATGTGACATCAATGACAACATAAAATAACTCAAATTGCCAACAACCCCCTAATTCTAACTACCATTTTTAGTGTCTTTGAGAAGTTGTGTTGCATGTTGGAGACACTGGATATTCAGGATGCAAATTAAAAGTAAAGACCAACCGTCAATTCAGATAAGTGTTTTTAATAGACTATTAAGTTGTTTTGTGTGTATTTTTTCTCTATTTTCTGTTTTAAAATTCAGATTATAGATGAATAAAAGGTATTCTAGTTAAATTCTTAGGCATTGAAAAATAAAGGCATATAGATTGCACCTAGGGTTTAGTTTGTTTGTGCATCTTCTGCTCTCCTTGTTTAAAATATAAAAATATTTCATTTTCATGCAAGTTAGGGTTAGACTTCATAACATCAAAGAATCATATTAGGATTAGCGATTGTATTCCTGCATTTTGTGTGTTTTGCATTGCATTTTTATTTATATAGTTCAAATATTTTAGAAAAACCAAATGTAGGTGCCTTGTTAATTCACACATTAAAACATCATTTGAATCCCTAGACTTGGAATGAGTTCTAAAATTATTTCTGGTGAACCCCTTTTCCTTTTATCAACCGAGTGTAGAGATATAACAACCATCGCGGTCACCTTGGGGTTTCCGAGTGGATCCAATCTTGAGAATTATACGCAATGTGAATATTTTCCCCCTCTACATCTTTGGTGAACCCAATGTGAACGCGCATCTATAGTGGTCAAAATTGAAAGCCTTTTTATTTTATTTTTCTCTTGTTAAAACTTTAAACAAGACCACTATTTTTTTTTCTTAGATTAGAAAAATATAAAAAGAAAATTTTAAAATCTTGTTCGATTCACATTTTTCTTCTTTTTAACATCCCTAAAAATAACACATTTGACAACTTATTTAGTAGCCTATCCTCGTGATAGGGTGTCACTTTGGTATTGGGAAATACACAGTGAAGGGGGTTATCCATACCCACAAATCTTCGAAAAGGGATTATCCTTTCATGTGTGCTCAAAAAATTGAAAACCTTTTTAATCAAGATTAAAATTTAGTCGATCCAATGTCTATCACAGCTATGGGATAGAGCATGCATTTCTCTTTAGATAAGTATATCACTGACCACAGTGAACAAAGTGAGGACTGGTAGGACTTGGGCTGCATCACAACTTGGATTTCATCACCAAGTACCTGTAAGCAGGCATCCAAGTGAAGGCCCTAATTTAAGAGAATTTAAATATACCTCTCCAACTTTTTCCTACACTATGTTTAGTTGTATAAATATAGTTATCCTTTTTTTATTTTTCTCTCTCCTATCCTTTGTCTTAGTCTTAATGGCTCCCAATCTTAGGAATAAGAAAAATATTTTAGAGCCTAGTAAGATTTTCCAAGTTGATAGGGAGAATCCCAATTTAGAAGAGGAAGAGAATGTAGAAATGGAAAATGAGGTTGATCCTATTGAGGGACCCAATGGACACCTCACCTTCAAATATTTTGATCAAATGTGGGGTTTCTATAAGAAACATAAATCTACTTTGGACAAGGGTTTAGAGGTGGAATGACAACTTGAAGAGGGTGGGACCTCCCATCATCAGAATGTTCCACCCCAAAATGTTCACATTAACCCCTTGTTCAAAGATACCCCTAATATAAATCCTTTTCATCAACCTACCTATGCCACTACTACAACCACCAACATTGGAAGGACTCCACTTGTTCCTCCAACTAGTAGTGCATCTCAGAATTATTTTCAATTTCTTCATACTACTCATCTCAACATTTCTACTTCTATTCCATAAAATGTTAGTTGTTCTCAACAAAAAGATACCACATATCACAATCCATTTCACAACATTGTCAATACCTCCAATATTAGCCAAGTCCCTTATCAATAGCCTACCTATACCCCTCCCTTAGGGAACTTAGGGGTATTGCACGACAACAATCCTGAGATGCAAAGCTTAGCAAGTGTGGTGAAACAACTAGTTTCAATAATGGACATGATTCAACCTCCTAGTTTCACCTACAATTATAGGGATATGTGCAATCAACCCCTAGACCCTATCATTACCTCTAGGTCCTACCCCAAGCATTTCTCCATACTCGTGTTGCCTATCTATAAGGGAACGAAAGATCCAATCAAACACTTAAGAATGTTTTGGACAACATGTCAAGATATCATATATGATGACATGTTGCTCCTAAAAATATTCTCTAATAGCCTCGAGGGCATGACATTATAATGGTACTATCATTTACCCAATCACTCTTTGGGAAACTTTGAAGAGACGACAAAAATGTTTGTCCAACAATTTGGGCTCTATGTCAAAAGGAATGTATCAATGAAGGATGTTTATATGCTAAAACAAGGAAAAGAAGAAAGTTTTTTTAGATTTCTTATCTCGTTGGAGGAGTGTAGTTGGACGATTAAGATATACTCTACCTCCTCGAGATATGCTTAAAATATTTATCGAGAATATACAAGAACAAATATCTTATGAGTTGGAGACCACAACTATCACATCCTTTGACCAAGTGATAGACTTAGCAAGAAGGGTAGAGAAAGCCCTTATCCAAAGAGGCCAGCTCAAGATAAAAGAAGATAGAACCACTAAGTCACAATATAAGAACAAGCATGTGATGGACAATAGGGTAATAGATAGTAGGTATATTAACAATATTTTTAATAGCCTACAAAAGATGGTGCTAAGCCAAACTCTGAAACCTCCACAAAGGAATTTCACAAGACTCAACATACCTATGATAGTGGTCCTAAAACAACTTTTGGAATCCAACATGGTTGAGTTTCCTCCTATAAGGCAACTTGATACCACAACTAATTGGTACAAGGTTGGTCAAAACTAAGTATCATAGAGTGGAGGGGCACTTAAAAAACACATGTAAGAGGTCAACACATGTGATTTAAGACCTAATTGATGAATTTTGCATTGTTATTGAAGGTTATAATCCCAATCCTCCAATAAACAGCCAACCTCCTACTCAACAAGCACCCACAACAAATCAAGACATGGATATTTTTCAAGATCCCCTCCCTAAGCATGGTCAATTGATAGCTAATTAAGTGTCATACCATAAAGTGCCCCCTCCCTGTGAATATATGGTTGGTATGATAATGATAACTACAAGAATACAAGCACAAGTTCAACATCCAACCTCCCTTAGTTTTGAGAAATAAAAGGAGCACAAGTATAGAGAACCCACCTTTAGTGTTAAAACCACAACCTAAAGTCTCCTTCAACATCCAAAAACAACTAGCTAGTACCCTAGCTAAGATTTCCCTCTTAGAAATTTTACAAACTTCCCCTATTTATAGGGAAACTTTGTTGGAGCTTCTAATACAACAATCTATCCCATAATACATTTCCCCTATTGTTATAGATAATGTTGTAGGCTCTCTTGGGATACATCACATCATATTTTTGGATGAAGATATGCCTTCCTCAGACCTATGAGGGGACTTTTCCCTCTACATCACTTCATTTATTGAGGAAATATTTTCAAGAAAATCTTTATTGACAATGAATCTTCCCTTAATCTATTCTCTTATCAATTCTTCCAAAGTTTTGGATTAAAATATGAAGACTTAACTAAATACGATGTTATGATCAAAGCCTTGAATAATGAGTACCAAGAGGCCTATGACATTATATCCCTCCCTCTTAGAGTTGGACATAATATTTTAGATACCTTGTTCTATGTGGTGTCTTGCCCTGTATCTTTCAATATTCTCCTTGGATGCCCTTGGATCCATGCGATGAGGGTTGTCCCTTCCACTTTTCATCAATGCTTGAAGTTTGAATTTAGGAATCAACTTGTCACCATTCTAGGTGACCCTCATCCATTTGAATATTGTTCAATGGTTGAAAAAGCTCAATTTGGTCTCAATATTTGTCCTTCGATCTCTATCTCTTCTTCTCCTACTAATCCTTCCTCACAAATCATTGAGCAACTTAAAAATTTAAAAGTGAGTGAGGGATCGATAATCAATGTTTCATCATAGGATCAAACCAATCCATTTCTTCAAGAACCTCTTCTATATCTTGCTTAGTTACCACCTTCACCAAGGACTCTGGGTTTACCCTATAAGAAAGGTGAAGTTGTACACATTGGCACATGTACCTTTGTCTTTGCAATAATATCCATCAAAGAAAATATTTTAGTTGCAACCCTTGTCCTATAGATAATTCTTTCACCTATTGTTGCTTGTCCAATGATTATCCACTTCTTAAGCAAATCCTATCTAGTATGGGATATATAGGTAAAGTTTTGGGGTTACAACAAAGATGTATTCAAGAACCTTTAGAAGCTGAGATTTGGCCTAAGATATGTGGCATAGGCTACATACGCAACAAAAACCAACCTTTACCATTCCATTATGATGATCATCTTATGAATTACGATTAATTCCTAGATCATCCAGGCTTGGAGTGGAGTGATGAGGATGAGGGTTCATCTTATACCTCTAACAATTTTTTTTTCAATGTCGTAACTTTGGTGCACCCTAAGCTAGTGCCTCCTTGGATGGTAAAGAACTTAAAGAACCCATGAACATAATGCATCTAAAAAAGTATTATGCATAATCATTCATCATATCGTATTTATCTTAGTAATCATATTGTATTTTGATTGTCTATTCATACTACATACTTACCTAACATATGTTGCATGATTTACCTAATATTTTGTTATGCTTACATCTCTGCTTATCATATTATTGCATGATATCTTACTCATACTTGCATGATTGCTTGAAAGGATTTTGTGACAATGGCACGTGGTGACACTTAGTTAGGTCATAGTTCACATGCATTGCACTCTCACTAAGGCCCTGATGCCTAGCGAAGTCCCCAACCTCATCACTTCTATTTTCTTCTTCTATTCCTTGACCTTGAAAGTGTTTTTACAATGACCATAAATTTCTCTCCAAAGTCAAGAAATATTATTCTCCTTCATGTATATCCTTGCCTTGTTCATATTTTTAAAATATTTTTCTCTCATCAAGACAAGGATATACATCCTTCTTTTATCTATGCATCTTGTTTGTTCACACTTTCCTTCTTGATATTTTGATTATTAAGGGATCCTTGTGAGATAGGATAGATACCATATGAATATATTTTTGGTGATTATGACCACTGACTATATTATGCACATATCTTAACTATCAAACTTTCAAAAAGGAACACATGCACATGATTCTTTAAATCTCTTTTGTCCCTATTTTTGTTATCTTTCTTCCAAAACATTGCACACACACACATACATGCTTTTCTTTTCTCACATATTGTACACACCACACCCCTATCGGGTTACACTCATCTTGATTCAGTGGATACCACATCCCATTATAGGATAAACTCCATGACCATTTCAGTAGGTCATACACATCACACATCCTAGCAGGTAATTACCCCATAATAGTCACTAGCAAGCACACACCCATAGTAGGTATCACTCCACCCTATCTAAATAAGTGGTAACTACACCACATTACAAGATACACTCCATGACCATATCAGTAGGTTATACACAACACACATCCTAGTGGATAATCGTCCCATAACAGCAACTAGCGAGCACACACCCATAGCGGATATTGCTCCACTTGACCATTTTTTGAGCATAACACCCTTTAAGGATAAATTCATGGCCACGCATGAGGGGTAGCCTCCATCTAAGTTATTTGTAAGTATACATCCTTACAAGGTTCCACTCCTTTTATTTTTTGCTTTCTTCCTTTTTACCTTTCGAAGCTTTGTTTCCCCTTTCTTCTCTCTTCTTTCCCTCTTCTTTCCCCCAAGGTTATGCATAAGGGATCTGACCTGAATGTACTTGTAAAAAATTGGTAAAATCATTTTGAAACCATGGTGAATCTTGGACAACCTCACATTGAAGGCAATGGCGACTTATCTTATATTTTAATAAAAATTTATAAAAATTTGGTGAATTGAATGTTTTCAATTTCGTTGAGCCGATGAAAAACATGATTCGGGCTCATACCGGGTGCAAAAACATGATCTAGGCTTGGACCGAGTGCAAAACACAATCTAGGCTTGGACCAGGTGCAACACATGACTTGATATGTATCCGAGGGAGGGTCAGGTGAAAAATTACATTTAGGGGAAGGTCGGGTGCATTTCTATATTTGGAGGACCAAGGTGCAAAAATACATCTGAGCAGACGGGCACAGAAATGCACCCAACCCTCCCTCGGATGCATTTTTGCACAAGGCCCCCCCAAATATAGTTTTGCACCTGGGCCTTCCTCGGATGTATTTCTACACCTAGCTCCCTCAAATACAGAAATGCACCCAGCCTTCCTCCAAATGTAGTTTTATACCCAACCCAACCCTCCATAATTAGGTATAAAATTGCATCTGGGCTAGCCAGTGTAGAAATGCACTTGGTTTGGTGCAAAAACTACATTCATATTGAACCGGGTGCAAAACTACATCTGGGGTAGCTGGTGCAGAAATGCACCCGATCCGACGCAAAACTACATCTGACTCAAGATGGGCACAGAAATGCACCTAGTATTTCCTTTGGATGTTGTTTTAAACCCAGTCCAACCCTCCCCAATTGGGTGTAAAATTGCATCTAGCCCGAACCGGGTGCAAAATTGCATCTGAGGGAGCCAGTGCAAAAATGCACTTGATCCAATGCAAAACTGCATTCGGCCTAAATCGAGTGCAAAACTACATCTAGGGTAGCCAGTGTAGACATGCACTGGCTACACTGGCATGCCTACATCCTACCTGAGATGGGTGCAAAACTACATCCTACCTGAGATGGGTGCAAAACTACATCCGACCCGAGATGGGTGTAAAACTGCACCCGATCGAGGGAGGGTCGGGTCAAGTGCAAAATTACATCCAAGGGAGTCGGGTGCAAATGCTTCCACTACTCCTCTATCGAACCACTACTCCTCTGCAACATTTTTCTCCATCGATCATCTGTTCTTCTAATAGTTTGAATGTTTTAAGTGAAAAAGTATCGTTGGCGTGTTAGTTATTTATAGTGTTATAGTTGGCGAGTTGGGTGGGATAATTTAAAATTTTTATAAATTTAAGGTGAAAATGATCCATATTTTAGGCGGGATTTTTGGCAAGTTAAAAAAAAATGTAATACCATTATCAGCAAATGGCAATCCAACACCTAAAAAACAATCCCAAAAATTTTAGGCAAAAGGATCGACGTCCAGGGTCCCCCAAACTCGTTAATTTGAATTTTTGAAAATGCAAATATTCGCCCTATTGGAAAATATTAACCACTATGAATAACCCTGCTTTCCTCTTCTTCTTTCTTCTATGCATTTCATCTTAGGTAGATTGCATTTCATGCATTAGTTAGATTTATTTTGTACCTAGTTACCATTGTCATGCTTTTGCTCTACTTGATCTATTTTCTTTTATTTTTCCACTTTGCTTTCTTTATTTACCTTTTTTGAATTTCTTAAGGAATTTTATATTCCTTCTAAAACTCGAGGGGGCATCCCAGTCTTAGAGGTATTAATAGTAGAAATGTCTCACTTTGTGTGCAAAAATTCTAGTGTCCATAGTGATACCTTTCTATACCGCATCTATATCCAAACCCGACCACCCTTTTTTGTGTTTGCCCATAGGTGTCTACATATTTATTTGACTCATTTACTTGGCCATAAATGCATCAAAGAGGGGGCACCTTATGGCGCAAAGTGGGCTTTTGAAGCCCAAACCTAGAGGTCTTGTTTTCTATTATTTCCATGTGTTCAAGCCATGCTTTATATGCATAAGAGGATTTGATCTTCTCTTCTTTACTGGCCCCATCGGGGAGGGCAAGGAATGTCAAGCATATGGAATGGTGGTTGATTGTCATAAACCATGCCTCCATAAGGTACTTCTAGATATTCCTCTTCTGGTTCAAGATCATCGTAGGCTCCATATGTTGTTTTCTGAATTGGCCTATAAGGAGAAACCAACGCCTACGAAAGGTGATCTATGTTTGGCCTAGAAGGCAAGTCTCGATTAGACCTATTAGGTCAAGGAAGCAATGTTTGGTTAGGCCTAGGAAGCCTATTTTTATTAAATGTAGGTTACCTCTAATGAACCCCCTGTCTATGAGTACTTGGGGTAGGGACCCCATTATGTAAGGTCTCTTGAAATAACTTATGGGTTTGTTGTTCAATTCTTTGTTTTTATAACTGATGTCGGTGATCCAAGTGTTTTTTATCTGGTCGAAGCTAATTGAATTGAGCTTGGCGATCAACATATATTTTAACAAGTTGGTTTATCTGATCAATCATGCGAGTTCTATTAGCCCTAGCACTATTGCCATGATGCCTATCTTTTTTAGTAGGATATGAAAGGTCAACTATGAGCTTCCCTCAATCAAGAGAGGTCATGTTCACTTGAGGCTTAGTACTAATTAGATATTCTTTACACTCAAATGGTGTAGAAGCACATCGTTCTTGCATGGAATAATGAGACCGAGGATAATCAGGATTATCCTTGGGTATTCCTTCATAAATAAGGAAGGGAAGGGTTGAATTTTCTTCTCCCGAGTGATGAGTATCATACTCATATTGGTACTTATATTGTTGAGACCTATTAGGGTGATTTAAGGGTATAGTTTGATCATTTAGCCCTACCCTTGGTGAGTAATATTGATATTGCACATAGGTGTGCAAGGTAGACCAAGCAGGTACGTGGATGCGTGGTATTGATTTATTTGTTTACGCCTCAATGTGTAGTTTTTGTTCTTGATAGAAGGCATGTGAAGTGTCTATATCTAGAAAGTATATTCCCTAATTAGGAACAAGACCTGTAGGGGTGTCCAGCATAGGGGCCCCTTGTAGGTTAGGTTCCTAATTTGAAATTCTAGGACTTGGATGAGTAGGAGGCTATCAAGGAGGTATAATCATATCCTTAGGGTCAAATTGGAGACGGTCTATGTCTCCTTGCTACTCTTCACAATTCCAGTCTTTGAATGGGCTTTGTTGTGGGTGCATACCTGTAGACACCTAAAACGCATCATGTTGAGGGTGACTACTCATATGGACATGCTACAAGACCATATGGAGGATCTTGGATAGACTCCAAGATAGAGCAATGGTTCTAACCACTCAATTTGGGCTCCTTGGCCTAATTAGTCTGAATTGTAGCCTAGACCTATGGTTTACAAGCTGAACCATGGCTAAGACCTGTAGTTTATAGTCTAGACTACATTTGTGACCTGTGATCTTAACTGAAGTTCAGTTGGCCTTCAATCCAAGCCAAATTGATTGGAATGACCATTTGATCTAGAATAATGTGGTTAGAGGATGGAAGCTTCCAATCCAACTATCCTAACCACCCCTTCTTGATCTTAGCTTCTCCATGAAGCCACCCCTAGCCTTGGGGCATCCTATAAGTATCCTTCATAATTAGGGCAAATATATAAAGGATTTTGATAGCAAAGCACTAACAAAATACGAAGAGATAGCATTAGAGATTAAGTAGTGAAGCCCTGTCAAATTGTACACTCAACTGAGTATACTAAGAGAGAGCTATTGCACTTACCCCCTACCTACTTGCCAAGATTCATGATGAATTGCATTATGGATGCCCTAGGAGCCTAGGAGAGCCAAGAAACACACATTCGGTCAAACGAAGGCCCTTCATAGTGAATAAACCACCAAATCAATCTGAGGACACTAAAGGTGACCATCGAACATCAATTTAGACAAGGAGGTCAAGCCCACTATCCTTGGAATTGAGGGTAAACCTATCAGATTACTAACCATGGCTTTCAGTCATGGTTTATAGTGCAAATTGCTCATCAGAGCTGCAGTTTGCATCAGAGGTATCACCACCTTACCCTTTTTATTTCAGTCCGGTTAATTAGCTTAGATTAGCTATTTTCATGGTTTAATTGTAGTTTAGCAAACTTCTAACCAGTAGAATTAGGTTAGATTAGTTTCTTTATGTTAAACATGAAATAGGACATTAATGGATTCTTTATGCATTTTCATGTTTTATTCTACATTATTGATCCATGCATAGTGTAGTTGTTGTCTTTCCTCATGCAATTCTATGAATATTGATTCAACTTACATAGTTTAGAAGCACTTTTCATGTTTTCTTGATTATACATGCTTCAAGGTGTCTTTATGTAATTTTCCTAAAAGGGCCTCATCATGAGAGGTTGTCTATCTTTTTTACACTCTTATGTTGTTTCTTGACTGTAGGGAATGGATTCAAAGGAGATTTAACCATCAACTTCCTTCCTCAATGCAAAGAAGAAGGCAAATCCACCCTAGAGCAATTTTTGACCAAGTGAAAAGCACTATCAGTGCGCCTACCCTATTGAGGGCTTTGACATTGTATTAATCGTATCATCATTTGGGTGACCCTAAGAGGGGCATGATTGTAATCGAGATTCTTTGTAATTATTGATACAAGAAAAGTCTATTTTGTTGAATCTATGCAATCTTGTAAATTTTATGTTTTGAATGAATGAATACGACATAGTATAGTATATGGGCACATGCTTTTTGGTTGTATCAGAAGGCGATCATGGTGGAACTCTACAATTCTAGCATCTGACTGTCATTTTTTGGTTTTTGTGACTTGCAAGTACAAACCACAGCTACCAATTGTGGGCCAATAATTGAACTGTAGGTTCAACCCATGGGACACAGTCAGAACCGTAGCCTAGACCTACGGTTTCCAACAGACATAGCATATAGCAAAGGGATAAAGCTAAATCAAATGTGGATTTGAGGTAGGACCTACTTCTCACTCTCTGTAATTTTCTTTGTCTCTGTGTTTTTCCAGAAAGCTAAATTTCGAATGCAAGTAAGAAACTAAGAAAGAAAATAAAATGAATTAGGTCTTAGTTGCATTTATCTTTTGTGTCATTAGAAAGGCACTGCTAGGAACAACGAATCTCTGATTTTAATTCGACCTAGAATCCAGCGTGCTTGATAGAATTTATGTGAATTTTTTACATGTGTGAGGCCTGATTAGTGGTAAATTATCATCGTAATGTCCATATTCTCAAAGAGCATCTAGAATAGCTTGCATTTTATGAATTTGAAACATTCTTTCATTTGCATAGCATTTAGAAAATGAGCATGAATGATATATGATGCATTTCTTTTATGTACATTAAAAGGAACCACACACACCACTTGGCACTTAAACGCTAGTGAGTTGGGCTTGACATCCAACCACTAGTAGGGTTCAACGACAATGGGCGTAACTTCCATCTGATGGCTCAAATCTCTTGAACCTTTTGGATACTATACCAATACCGGATCTGAGAACCTTTCGTACCCTAGAAAATTTGTATATACTCTCTTCAGAGGGTATAACGTTGATTGGGGGAAAACGGGTGAGGATCTGGGAGGACCTTTGATCCCTGACCATGTGTGGCATTCATTACCACACATTATAGGTTGTATTACACAACTTGGAGTTCATAGCCAAGTTGTTGAGCTACGAGCATACAGGTGAAAGCCATTAAACTGAGAATAAAATCCAATAAGTTTTACAAAACATGATAAGAGTTTCTACATTGATACAACAAATAATTGAAACACATAAAATAGTTTAGGGCTCAACTTTTAAAATGTAAAGGAGATAATCACATTGATTACTTTGTATGCTTCTTTATTTCTTAATTCATCAAGATAAGGCCCTCCTTGAGACCACAATTTTCGATAAGAGAGGAAACCTCTCGAGTCCTGTTTAGTTGGTTCATCATGACAACTAGGCATGATAGAGCTCAATCATGAGCTAATGATTCAAAGAGTTCATGGAGAGGATCTAAGCACTCTCAATGTTCTCCTGAGGATATTTTGAACCTCATACATATCCTTGCTAGGCATCACCCTCATCATGCACCTGAGGATCCAATCCTCTTAGCATGACATTCTAAGAGTCGTCGTGAGCTCCCTTCATCATGCAGGGAGTTCACCCATATAGATCATGGGATTTCTTTACATATGGAGAGAATCCAAGTCATTATGTCTCTACCTGGTGAGATAGAGAATGGTGGATTGTACTCCATGAGTCATTCCTATAGGGAATCTGAGTCTCATGCAACCCATGAGAGGCGACTACTCCAAGATCAATTCGAGGAGGCATGTCGTTAGCGTAAGCACCTAGAGCGTGAGTCCACAGATAGAAAGAGAGTGCATCAAAAAAGGCTGGATGAGCTCCAATGGCATGAAGAAAGGATTTACCAATAGAAAGCATGTGAAGAGCAATCATGTGACGTAATTTTAGAAAAGAATTTCATAACTAGAGTTCTTAGACAACAAGTCAATGTGATGCACCCAGTGCATCGTCAAGATTTGCCACTTAAGCGAGTAGATAGCCATTCTTCTAGATATATAGACATGCCTAGAGTTATTGAAGAGCAAAAAAAAGAGATGGCTAGGGATTCCATGCATAAGCGTGAGGTCGAGAGTAGTCAATTCTGATAGGTGAGTAGTGTCAATGCTTGAAAGTCATCACAACCCTTGGGGCATATACAATCTATTCCACCATATAAGGAGCCTATGATTAATTTCCATAAAAAGGAATTCAAACCTGTCCCTCTCAGGGAATCTGATCCTCCATTGCATATCATAGCGAGGATATAATATATTACGTATAAGCGAGTGTTGGTGGACACAGGATCATCGATTAATATCATCACCACCTCAATGTTCAAGCATCTCAAAATTCCACCATCCCACATCAAGGAAACAATTTTCTTATTGCAAGCCTTTAATGATGTAGAATCCCCTATAGTAGGCACAATAGTCCTTCCCATCGAGGTGGTAAAAAATATTATTTCTACATTGTGCTATGTTTTATAGGGATCAAGACAGTATAATCTATTTCTTGAAATACTGTGGATAAGATCCATGGAGTGCATCCCATAAATAGTGCATTAGTGCATTAATTACACCCATAGAGGCAAATTTCATGTAGATCCCTTCAAGTATTATAACAATGAGGATCATTCACAAGAACTTGGTGAGGCACCTATGCATCTACAAGTTAAATTGGATGAGCCTATCCAAAGTGTGGATGCAGCCTCATAGACTATGGTGGAGTTACCATCCCCACCGTTGTCACCTGTAGAGTCACATACAACCCCTGCACTCTCGACATCGCTTAGCAGGGAAGGGTTGATGAATACCCTTATGAAGTTGCTCACAGATGCTTTGGATGTATCATTAGAGGATCTTCACACTCTTATCAAGGAGGAGGAACCTAGTATGGATATGGATGCACCTTAGTGTATCACACCCTCTTCATCCATTATGTCACTATATAGTTCTCACAAGGACTATGATGAATATGAAGATATTATAGAGGCTAGCATTGTGATGCTGCCCACCATAGAGTCCACTAAGGATCTAGATCAACTTTTCATTGAGTCTCTACCTGTGGATCCTATCCTGGAGACATTGTATGAGCATGAGGAAGGTTCAGTTATCACAACTGAAATAGGACACCCTCAATATATTGTTGTGTTACCTATGATGAATGTAGTTGTGGAGTCTTCGCATGAGTTTGTGGGAATGGTTGACATTAGGCCAGATGATCAAGTGATTCCTAATCACATAGAGCAAGAGATGGGGTAACCTAGTGGTGTTCCTACATTTCTAGGGCCATAAATTTTGAGATTAGTCACTCCTGACTCATTTATCATGGCACCATATCAAGAGCACAAATAGATAGGTTCCTCACATCATATTGGGGGTACCAAAACTAACACAGTTCAACACAACAAAGTGAAACAAAAGCTTGAGCTAAGTCATAGGCATGAGCATGTGGACAATATTGACGAAGTGTGTCATCAATAAACTTCCACATCAACTCAAGTGAAGGAAATAGGTGATTTGCAATTACCTAATGGATCCATAGCATCCACTTTTCTATTTCCTTTGAATGACAAAGGAATTTAGAATCATTCATTGGAAATACACATGAACTCTTTGTCAGTCTTGCAATTCATTTTAAGTCGTCTAGAATGGATGGAGCATCGAATGGATGAGCAAGATAAGGCATTGCACTTTATCAAGAACCAGATTGAAAATTTTGAATTACAAAGGCAAACCTTGTATGAGGTCGAATCACTTCTTGTGCAAGTACAGGAAAAGCCTCAGTGAAAGCAAAAGCCCATGCGTCCAACCCAATCATTGGATTCTCAAAGCAAACCAATGCGGGGCAAGAGCCCAAAATATTCGTAGCATAGTGGGACTCCATTATAGGAGTCTATGTTTGATATATTTTAGAATCTACAATAGGCTAATGTCATCACCTTGCCTAATGTCATCCCTCTAAACCCAAATAGAGTTAAACCTATGGATTACAGGGAGCATCACTACTGTCTCCACCACTGAATAGAGGGTCATGGCATTCAATATTGTCATGAGTTTAAGAGTGTGGTGCAAAATCTAATCGATGAGGGGGTTTATCATGTAGATGGTTCTCTCAGAGTGCCCCAACATGTTGAAGTGGAGGTCACACCTCCTCAAGAGCGATCTCAGAGTCGTCAGTCACCTCACAGGTCCAATAGGTCGGTGCAACGAGTAGTTTCATTTTAGATGACTACTATAACTTTGTTCCAAAAGTTACACGAGGTACATGCATTCATATTTCCCAAAGTTAAGCATAGGGCATCCAAGACAGGGTCACCTGATAGGGGTTCCTTTTATGTGTATCATCGAGTACATGGAAATGACATTCAGAGTTGCCAGTAATTTAAGAGGGTCATAGAAGACCTAGTAGAATGGGATGATATCCATGAGGATGGTTCTCTCGTTCACCCATGCCAAAGCATAGGCACACCGGTGAGGTCCAATATTCACTTGGGGGAGTCAATTTTTGTCACTCTTCCTAAACAAGCTGATTACTTTTCAATAAATAGCATGCACACTGGGGGTCTTCAAGGTAGCATACCTTTCCCACCAGCCACGCCACATTTGATAAGGAAAAAAGATGAATTGAGAGGTATTGTACCTCCCTCACCGTCTTCGAATGGCACACTCACTAGGGGTATATAAGGCAGTATGCCCTACCCAAAATGCTCCAAGGGTTCTAGAAACCGCTTGGTCATGTCAGTTAAAGGCTCTAAGGGTTTTTTTAAAACTACACGGTCATCCCAAAAGGCTCCAAGAGTTCCTAAAACCTCTTGGTCATGTCATTTTAAGGCCCCGAGGGTTTGCTTATAACCGCTCGATCATCCTAAAAATCTCCAAAGGCATCTGTAATCCCTTTGGTCAAACCCAAAAGGCACCAAGAGCTTCTGAAAAATTGCTTGGTCAACCCAAAGGCTCCAAGGATTCTCAAAATCGCTTGGTCATCCCAAAACGCCCCAAAGGTACCCATAATCCCTTTGGTCAATCCTAAAATCTCCAAGGATTTTTAAAAAATACTTGGTCAATCTAAAGGCTCCAGAGGCATGTACTCGTCGTTTGGTCAGTTATGAGGCTCAAAACCCTTAAAATTATAAAATCAATAAAATCCAAAAAAAATAGTAAAGCATATAATCCAAAAACATTTGCATTTTGCATTTGAATTTTGCATTCTCATTTTACATTCACACATGCATTCACTGTATTACTACACTGCATCTGAGGGTCAGTGACCAAAAGAGAAGCATAACAACCCTCCAAAAACCTATTTTATTATACGCCTAATTTATCTGTAAGGATGAGATATTGCTAATGTATCTATGGATGCAGGAGACAGGTATTGTTACTAGTGGGGCAATGCAAAGGAAGGAGGTCTCCTCAATGGGCAGAAGGTTTATTCGGTGCAAGGTAAGTCAAGGGAAATGATGAGCGGTGGTGTATTCGCCAGTTGATAGGGGTAAAGAACCCTATAGGCAATGCATTCGCCAACGGTCCATGTAGAATGCATATCATGTAGTTGCATTTGTAGGAGTGTTTGATGTTTGATGATTTGTGAATTTGTGATGTTTGGTTGGCAATGAAAATGCTTAAATGCATGGGAGCCATAGTTTAAAATTAATGGGATAAATATGGAATAAATATATGATTAATATTGTTCTAAAGTCTGAAAGGGAAATGTGTATTTTTGAGAAATTTATTTATTTAAAATTAATATATATATATATATATATATATATATATATAATTAAATGAATAAACATCAACATATGAGTGTATTGAAAACAAATAATATTTAATGTTTTATTGTTGCTTTTGAGACAAGGTAAATAAAGTAATTTAAGCAATGGTATATTAAAATATAATAACAATAATAATACGATTGTTATGGAATATTGCTTTGCATTCTTTATTATGGAAATATTGCTTTGCATTCTTTGAATGGGGTAATTAGGGAATTATCGGTATTTTTTGGAGATTATTATTATTGTGATGGTTGTTGAACGTGGAAGAAGTGGATACCACTTGGCACATTTAGAATAGATGGGTTTCAAAACAAATGCCAGTTTTCCATGCGAAGGAGAAGGAACCATCTTCTAGATTGGGGGGAAAGAAGTGAAGGAGAAGGTAGATGGTGGTCGACATGGTTGCGGGAGCGCGTAGCGAATGCAACGAAGGAGAAGGACTTAGGGAGGCAAGAAGTGCAGATAGTGCTAATCAGTAAGTCGAACTGGCTCAATCTACAAAATAAAATGGGATTAGTGGGAAAAGTGGAATTGTTCAATGCATTACTTGATTCTATCCTGTGTAAGGAATTAGTTGATTTTCATTTGGTGTGTTGAAATGGAAGTGATTACTTTCAGTGCATATGTGGAAATTAATATGTAACACATGTTTGTGAATTTAGTTGAAATTGCTTGGTAAAACTGTTGATAAGCTAAATCTTTCCAAGCATGTATGGAATAGGACGCATGTGATAGAAAGGAACTGTTGAAAAATAAAAATAAAATATGGTTGTTGTGAACCTATGATGAATAAGCTTTCCGTTTTGCCTCTGCGTGCTATGTTGGAAAATTTATGTGACATTTGCATGTTGTTTTAAAAGCTCATGGTGTATGATGGCTTTTGAGTGACTGCACCTCTGCGTGCTATGTTGGAAAGTTTATGTGACATTTGCATGTTATTTTAAAGCTATGGTGTATGATGGCTTTTGAGTGTCTGCATGTTGTGTTGGAAAAGAAAACGATGTATGCATGCTAGGATAGCTGCATGTCAAGTTAGAATGGCCGCTCTGATTCCTTGAGATATTATCGAAAAAACCACACCAGGACTGAAGCTCTATGGAGAAAAAAAAATATATAACCAGTCTTTGACTTGCCAATGGAAGCATTAGTCTACATCCGGACGTCAAAACTAAGACTGGAAATGCTTTGTTGTAAACTATCGAGATTTAAGAGATTCACTCTGATGAAGTTTGATTTAATAGAAATTCAAATCAAATGCTGAGAGATTAAATAATTGTATATCAAAAAACGTAGTCCAGGAAGAGTTGCATGCTAGCACACCGTGAAACTTCAGATGTAGTGAATCAATTCAGTCTTATATTTGATGTATATTGAAGAATAGACCTACGTTCGGGGTGAAAGACTTGTGTCTTTTATAAATGTTGTACTAAGATGATAAATCCTTTGATATGTGGAATAGTTTTTGAATTAAAATCATTTTAAAGTTTTTCTTTTCCATATGGCGTCTGTCGATTCAAATGTTTTTAAAACAAATATGCATGTGTTCATAGAGCAATTGAATATAGATGATATTTTCATTGGAAAACATAGATCTGATGAGTTGCCAAAGAAAATTCTAGTTATAAGTATAATTTGCCTATGAGACAAGACGTTGGTATACTGGTTGACGTAAAGCTTTTCAAATAATTTTTACAATCTCAAATTAAGTTTTAACATGAACCAACAAATGTGCATAGTAAGAACCGCCTGTTCGGTTACTAGATAGGAAGGATATGCCCTGAAATAAAAATATTTAGCAAACCAAACTGGGATGGACGGACAGTTAGAGTGTTAGTAGAGCTTTTACGATGCTTCAAGAGGACCATCATCCATATAGAGATAAACCAAACATGAGTTTAGAGTACAATGTATGTTATAGTATTATTTAGTTAAAATCCACCAACCGAGCCTAATATTAGAGGAATTGTATGGGGAAAATATTTTACCAAACAAATGATGGCAGTATAGCTTTCGAAAATAGAGGAGTCAATGAAAACTCAGATCTAGAACATGTTTACTTAGAAGACTTGACACTATAATGTTTCTCCGTGTATAAAAGGAATTAAATAGAAATGAAAGCAGTCTTAACATTAAATTTTAAAGTGTGGGAGTGTAATCTTGGGTTCATTTTAAATTAAGCTTGTATGGCTGAATGATAGTGTAGTTTTGAGATTCTTTAATTAAAACCTGCATAATGGGTAGGTAAATCAATGTGAGTTTACCCATAGGAAATGTAGAACGGTATTATTTCAGATCTTATATTTAAAGAGAAATAGACCATATATTAAAATAATACAATAGTGTGGTTGCATTGTGATTAAACTTATAGGTTAAACCTGCTCTATTTCAAGGCTACGTAAAGAAAACTCTTAAGATTATTGTAGAGGGGAAGTGATTTAAGGTTTTATGATGTTGTTTTCAATATTGTTTTTCATAGTCTCTCTTCTGTTACTCTTTTAAAATAAAGTATACTTGTAACCAAATGATTATTAGTAAACTTATAATGTACATATAGTTAAGCTTATGAAATTTTGAGGAAATTGTTACGTTGGCAAACCATTGCATAGATAAACTTTACTAAACAAACAAAACTTAGATAAACCTTTGAATGGGAGTTTTCAAGATTGTGGGAAGGACAATCTTAACTCGCAACCTAAGGTTGTGGGTAGGACAACCTTAATAATATATCAGGGTTGTGGGAAGGACAATCCTGTGAGATAATTATTAGTGATGCTTGTGGGTAGGCAACCATCATAAATCAGGGCTCTAACTGTACTTCTGATGGGAAAAGGTCAGAATGGGAGGTAACGAAGGGTTGTATGGGCATCTCTTCTAGGTTATCCCTACTAGTGATGAGTGGTGAATTGTGCTTGACTAGGTAATACCGACAACACGATGGTATGGGACATCATGTTGGTTAATCAACACAAAATATTGGGTGGTTACCAGGGTATTGGTAAGACCCTAGATGATGCTCCATGGAGATTGGATGATCGCCTAGCTCGAGCATGTATGCACTAAGTCTTACATGATATAAGTACAAGATATAAGTTTTTGGATTCATGTTAAGACATGGGAAAGTTATGCATCACACCTCTAGGTGTTATGGGCCCTAGAGGAAAAGAAACCCACTGCCTAAACTTAGGATCTCGGGAGGAGAGTGAAGTTCAAAATGGGCAACTATACGAGATTTGGCCAATCTCGATCTCATGAGTATTTTGACTACAACGAAATGACACTCATGAAGATAGATTTAACATGCTCATACTAGAAAATGAATTAGAAAAGAATAAAATAAAGAAAAAATTCTCATAATGAAACCTCTGATATTGGACAACCAAGTGGGAAGACTTGGGGTGATTGGACAACCAAGTGGGAAGACTTGGGGTGTTACATTTGGTATCAGAGCAAAGGTTGTGAATATTTAGGTGATAAAATTTTAGAAAACCTATGTCAAATCTAAATTGATGTTACCAATGTGTTCACCTAAGACTCAAAAATTTGACAAGGCTCTTTGTTTTGTTGGGCAAGCAATGGCATCTGGACAAAAATCTAGTTCCTCAAAAAGAACTATGGTGGTTCAGTGGGAAGGGTTGATCGAGAACCCTAGAAGGGTCATTCAAAAATTTATGCAGATTGGGGCATCAGAGGAAGCCGTAGAACATCCTCGAGAAAAGAGGAAGGAAAAATAATTGGTTATTAAGGAGGATAAAATGGTCCGGATGGTGCAATTATTATGGGAGCAAGTGAGCCAATAGAAAGAGAAAATGGAGCAGCAAAGTGCTCAAATGGCTGAACACATAGCTCAACAAAAGACCCAAATGATAGAACACATGGAGCAACAAAAAGCTCAATTGGCTCAATAGCAAGATATGATTTCCCATCAATAGAAAATAATAGAAAATCTATCCAAAGGAAAAGAAATGGTAATAGTTGAGGATGAGATAACTATTGACCCAGGAAGGAAACAAGTAGGTTCAGAGTTGGACAAGGATATGCGAAGAATTGATATAGCTAAATTTGATGGCAAAGGTGATGGGGAAGAGGCTGAAATATGGTTGAATAGTGTGGAGGTGTACTTTGTGGTTAGGACCCTTTCATCTAAATCGAAAACCTCATGGGCAGTTTTTCATTTGACTAGAGTTACCATTGATTGGTGGGATACCTATAGAAAAACTCACAATGTGGAGGCTGCCGATGTTCAATGGGATACCTTTGTTTTGGTATTCAAGGATAGGTTCTTAACACCACAATTTTACCTTGAAAGGATAGTAAAATTTTCAAGGTTAACGTAGGGTAGTATATCCGTAATTGAGTACTATCAATGATTTGTGCAATTGCTCAAATACATGCCCGAATATGAGTAGTGGAATGAGATTAAAATTCAGAAATTTCTCCTAGGGTTACATCCAAAAATTGGACACCTGATTCTTATGTTGAAACCTGCTACCCTAACTGCTGCCTGTGACTTGGCTCGATAGGAAGAGGATAATTTTAAGGCCAAGAAAGCTTATTATCAACAATATTCTAAAAAGGAAGAACCACAGAAAAAGAAAAATGTGGGTCCAACCAAAGGAGACAGGGGTTGGAACAAGAATCGTGGTAATGGGAACAGAAACAGGTTTGACAAAAATAAGAATAGGTACCAAGGAAATAGGGGAAATCAAAACTATCGGGGTGGCCAAAGAAATTTTAGGGATAGGTTTGATCAAAGAGCTAATGCACCAAGAGTTGGTACTCAGGAAGATAATGAGGGAAATAAGAAAGAGAGAGCACCACGAACTGGTTGTTGGATTTTTCAAGAACCTCATTATGCTGATAAATGTCCTTTACGAGCAGATAAGAGAAAAGAACCTGTGGAACCTGCTCATAAGATATATGCAACAACAGGTAACTCTAAACTCAATGGTCAAGCAACACCTTTTCTATTGAAAGGTAAAATTTATAATAGAAATGTTTGTATTTTGGTTGATTTCGGAGCAACTGATAGTTTTGTTTCACCAAATATTTTGAGGGACATAACGGAAGCACTTGGATTTATGGCTAATGGGTGGAAAGTCGAGTATGGGTCTGGGCAAACCTATACTATTAACCAATGTCTATTTGACCCTCAAATAATGCTACCTCAAGGACAAACCCGATGGCATTTATATGTAGCACCATTACATGCCTTCGATATAATTCTAGGTATGGATTGGCTCAAGGCACATAAAGCATTGCTAAATTTTGAGGAAATATGGATGGAATTCACTGATAACACCAAGCAGAGGATTCAAATTTACTGTGAACGTGAATCAGTGGAACCACATATTTTGATAACAATGCAAGTAAAAAGAGCATTGAGAAAGGGTAGTAGAGTCTTTGTGGTCAAACTTAATAAAACGGAAGAAAATGAATCCAGAGCAAGTCTTTTCCAAACTTATCTAGTGTTAAATGATTTTTGAGATGTCTTTCCTAAAGAATTACCTGGTCTTCCACCCCAAAGAGAATTTTATTTTACTATAGAACTTTTACCAGGAGCAACTCCGATAGCTCGAGCACCATATAGGATGACTACAATAGAGTTGCAAGAACTTAAGACTCAACTTCAGGAACTTTTAGAAAAAGGACATATTAAACCTAGTGTTTCACCGTGGGGTGCACCAGTATTGTTTGTGAGAAAGAAGGATGGAACACTAAGGCTATGTATTGATTACAAAATGTTAAACAAGATGACTGTTAAGAATAAGTACTCTCTACCCAGAATAGATGATTTGTTTGATCAATTAAAAGGAGCCACAATTTTCTCCAAAATTGATCTTAGATCTGGTTATCATCAGTTGAGGATTCGAGAGGAAGATACCCATAAAACTGCTTTTCAAACTAGATATGGCCATTATGAATTCACAGTGTTACCTTTTGGATTGACCAATGCTCCAACAACTTTTATGAATTTGATGAATAGTGTGTTTCGAGAACAACTAGATCGGTTTGTGTTGATATTCCTGGATGACATACTGATCTACTCCAAAAGCAAAGAAGAGCATGATCTTCATATGAGGACTATTCTTGAAATACTTAGAAAGAATCAATTATATGGAAAAATGTCCAAGTGTGAGTTTTACGCAACCCAGGTACAATATTTGGGTCATGTAATTTCTGCTGAAGGGGTGTCTGTTGATCCAAAGAAAATTGAGGCTATTATTGATTGGCCTGCTCCCACAAATGTTTTTGAAGTGCGAAGTTTTATGGGGATGGCTAGATATTATCGTCGTTTTATCCAAAAAATTCTAAAATAGCTTATCCAATAACCAATCTCCAAAAGAAAGGAAAAGCTTTTAAATGGATGGAACGGTGTGAAGAAGCATTTAGAACTCTTAAAGAAAAGTTAACATCAACACCTATTCTTAGAATAGCAGATCCCAAACAACCATTTGTTGTATGCATTGATGCCTCATTGGAAGGATTAGGTGGGGTTCTCATGCAAGAGGATGGTGTTATTGCTTACGAGTCACGCAAACTTAAGAAGCATGAATTAAACTATGCCACACATGACTTAGAATTGGCTGCGGTAGTGCATGCTTTGAAAATGTGGTGTCATTACCTACTTGGTAAATATTTTGAGCTGAGAATAGACCATCAAAGCCTAAAATATATTTTTACTCAACCAATGCTCAATGCTAGACAAAGGCGTTGGATGGAGTTTCTGGTAGAATATGATTTTGGCATAGAGTATATAAAGGGGAAAGAAAATAAATTAGCAGATGCTCTAAGTAGAAGAAGACATATCAATGCTATGTCACATTGTCAATATGCTATAATTGATCAAATAAGAAAACTACAGATTCAAGATGAGTGTTCTCATAAGTACCGAGAACTGGTTCAACAAGATTCTAACAAAGCAAAGGAATTTAGAATCTGGGAGGATACATTATTCTTCAAAAATAGAATGGTAGTGCCTAATGATCAGAACCTGAGAAATGTGATACTGCAGGAGGCACATATTGCTCCTTATTTTGCTCATCCAGGCTATGTAAAGATGTATGAAACCTTGAAAAAAGAGTATTATTGGCCAGGAATGAAAAAGGATATCGCTGAATTTGTGGCTAGATGTTTAGAGTGTCAACAAGTGAAGGCGGAACACCTACATCCAGCTAGACGATTATTTTTGCATGACATTCCACAATACAAATGGCAGGTTGTGACTATGGATTTTATTGTTGGATTGCCTAAAAATCATTTTTAGCATGATGCCATTCTGGTAGTAGTGGATAAATTGACTAAAGTGGCACATTTTCTTCCTAGAAATATAAAATATGGAGCTCCTGCTATAGCCCAAAAATTTTCCAGGGAAGTGGTACGACTACACGAATTCCCTAAAATAATTATATCAGATAGGGATTCTCGATTCACATCTGAGTTTTGGCAGATATTGCATCAGGCATGGGGAACAAAACTCAATATTAGTACTGCTTATCATCCTGAGATAGATGGACAAACAGAAAGGGTGAATCAAGTCTTAGAGGATATGCTCCGCATGTATTGTATGGACCATCAAATGAAATGGGAAGATTACCTTTTTCTAGTTGAATTTGCTTATAATAATAGTTACCATACTTCTTTAGGTATGGCTCCATTTGAGGCTCTGTACGGGAGGAGGTGCAGAATGCCATTGTCATTATCACATCCCTGCTACTTGATATCTTTTTATTTGGAAGAATGTGATGTTGCGTTGAGTTTTTGTGATGCAGGTATAGGTTTACGCATGGAGGCGTAAGAGAGTAACCACCCCTGACGGAGACTGAGGTTGAAAGGCATCAGGTAGGTGGGACATGATGTTGTGCTTCATTGCACCTTGGCCAGTGGATACATGGAATTCCACCATAGAATTTGCATATGAAATCATCCTGTCTGTTGATGCATTTGGGCATGTGTGTGATTGCACTTTGTACAAGATCGCTATTGCATTTCTTACTTGTCCTTTGATGTTGTGTGCATTTCTTGTGTGCTCCTTGTTATGGTGCAAATATCAATGCTAAGTTTATTCAAAAGGGGGAATAAAAAGAAAAAAATGGATATGTTGCTTGTTTGCCTTTGAGGGAAGAAACTCATGTATTGCAAGATAATACAAATAAATAAATATAAATATAACAAAACATAATGTGTAATTTAAAAAAAATGTATTTAATAAATATTTCCTTGATAATTGCTTACATGGAGTTTAATTAATAATATGAATCCATTAGATAGGTGTCTTTGCAATCATTACGTTTAATGATGATAACCATCAGTAAGATCACTTTGTTTTCATTCCATTCAAAGAAAAAAATATAATAAATTAAAAAATATTTGGTTGTGTATGGGAGATGATTTGGCATAGCCATTATGTGAGGCATCACCCATGGATAGTGGAGTAAGTTTTTAGTAATTATGAAGCAAAATGGATGCATGTCATCGATCGAGCATTAAGGAAGGAGTAGTTGGAGGGAAAAGGGAGGCATGCAAAGGAAATTGAAGGAGAAGTGTCGAGCAGGGAGAGCAGCGGAAGGAGCGAATCTGCTAGTGGAAGAAAAATAAACAGTTAGTGGGGAAACATTGTGTAACCAGGTAGACTTGAGCTCCAATGTAAAACGCCTTCTGTGTGTTATAATTTCCTATGATTGAGATGGATTAAAATTGTATGTTTTTCCTATTGTTGTTATGTGATAAACCACTGTAGTTTTATCGCAAATGAAAACTTTTAGTTTGAGAAAACTTACCATGACAAAACATGGTCAATTCTGGAAAACATAGCAACCGTTAACAATGATTTGATGAATCAAAATTTTGAGAGATAGCCTTAATAAGCCAAAAATCTTACATGTGGAAACAATAACATCAAATCTGAACCATTAATAGTTGTATGCCTATGTTTTACATACGTAGAAGCCATTTTTATTTGGACTTCAAGAGATTTTTCTTTTTAAGAAAATATATATATACATAAACTGCATGCCCTGTATATTAAGTAAGTGAGTAAACTTCATTTTGAATTCCTGGAGAGTTCGAATTTTGCATGCCTGTGTAATGCATGTTGAGCATTGTTCTTCTTAACCTGAGTCGAGCTTGATAAAATACATGCCTAAGCGATGCATGAATGAGGAATCTTTAATGGGTTCATCAAATTGCTCAATGCAAGAATGGGAAATATTTATTGGAAAGAATTGGAAACCATGCATGTTGTGTGTTGGACATTTTTCATACTTCATGTTTGAATCTTGTATGCTCTGTGTATGGATTGTGAATAAAACCATCAATTAATTGGAAAAGGAGTCAATATTTTACATGCATTGTGAATTGCATGAGAAGGGAATTTTATTTCTTTTATTCTGAAAAGAGATTCAGCTTGATTGCTCTGTGAGAGTGTGAATATATATCTGGAATGATTTTTTTTATTCTATAGCATGCGTGCTTGCATGAGTACTATTTGCATTTAGATGCATAAATGGCCAAGCTGATCCCATACTCTCACCTTTAAACTCATTCTCCTGATGGGTAGTCTGAACGGGTGATTGAACGTGTGGTTCAAGGATGGCAATGGTGAGATTGTTGAGCTATGGTCTACACATAATGTTTCGGCATTATAGCCATTTTCCCAGAATGAGCAGTGAAGTGTCTCATTTATACCAAATGCATTCTCTGGCTATGTTTATATATAGTGTTAGTAAGCCAAGGGTGGTTGTATATTGTCTTTCGAAGTGAAAGAAAACTAAAATGTATTATTATTATCCTGTAGAGTTTGAAGAGATGCAAACTTTAAATCTTTCAGACTTAGGAAAGTCTTTTGAGGTGTTTCATATAGTCTTTTATGACTGCATTAAATCATGTAATGTATTTATTTATTAAAAAAACTCCTCAATCAAATCGCAAGATCATTTTATGTGCTTTTCTAAATTCTGAACGATGTAAAATATGAACTCTATTGTTTAAAAGAAAATGTAGAATGTTATCCTGTTGGAGACAATATCTTTTTATGGATAATACATTGAAATTTTAGTAGAAAATGAAGGGAATGTGTGGCTACAGGATAGATTAAATAAAAAAAATCATAGTTTTATATAGTCTCTAAGTAGAAGACAGTCAATTCGAAAAGGGTAAAGAGTGCTTAAAAGAAATACATATGATATTCTTTTGATAAGAAGTGAATAGAAAAAAAAGCCCATGAAAAAGAAGTGAACATGATTTGGATGTTAGATAATGTTTGAAGTTCTAGAAAGAACAATTAATGCGATTAATGTTTTCTTTAAAAAATAGTTTTTATCATACTCTTTTCATAGAGTCTTTATATTTGAAGAATGAAAAAAAAAAAAGATCTTAATAAGTTGATGCTTGAAGTTAGACTTTTTGAGTTATATTGTGTAATTATATGTTTATTTTTTTGAATAAAGTAAATGGATTGTTATGATGCTATTTTAGAACTATTTAGTCAACATCACAAATTTTCTAGTTGTATGACTGTGCAAAAGAAGAGACTTCAATATTATGCTATATGAAAACTTGTGTTTATGTGATTGGAAAATATCATATACCCAAAAGAATTCAAGCTGAAACTGAGCATTAAGCCAAAAAGAAACCTTTTCCAGAGAAACAAAAGATATTTTGAACGAAGTCAAAGTGAACAAGACTTCATTCTTACAATGAGAGCAAGTGTTCATCGAGGAGGATAACACTAAATGAATTTCGGTAGCCAGTGGTGGTGGCAACCATGAATATGTATACATATATAAAGTGCTTATCGAGAAGGATAGCACTAAATGATCTTCGGTAGCCAGTGGTGGTGGCAACCATGATTATGTATACCAAATGAAGTGCTTATCAAGGAGGATAGCACTAACCCAACTCTAGTGGCCAGCGGTGGTAGGCAACCGGGTATATGTGTTCCAATATTCAGCTAAGAGGTGAACTAGAGGTTCCACGTTGATGAGAGTAAGAGATGATGGTATGGGACATTGTCTCTAGAACACATGGATGGTACATGAGGATTTTTACTACTTGCTTCGATTGTGGAATTGTCAATAGGACTCATAACCAGGGAGTTGGTATATGAGGTTGAAAAGTCTAATGGTAGATGGGATGGGCAACATTACCACCAATCGAATATGGAATTGAATAATCTGGTTCAGAAGCCATGCGATGGTGAACCCTGACTATACTTTAGTAGAAATTCAATGGTTAGTCACAGGCTTAAGCACGCCAGTTCCAAAGTGATTATCTAAAATGTGTATGAGTCGGTGGACTCTCATGGTCATGAGTGGGATTGTGAATCCTTTCCCGAATTTGGAATAGGGGAGTTAAGGTGTTCCTCCTTTCAGGTGATATGGGCCCTATAAGGACAAACCCCATGCCGAGAATGGTAGATACCCATGGTGGGGTAAAGTTCTATTTATGGCAAATATTGTGGGAAGTTGGTCGGTCTCGAGCACTTAAGACACCAGTTGTAGTGGTGGAAATATTGAAGTGTGATACCCTTATGCCTAGTACAAATATTAAGTTGGGTGTATATAATGTAAAAGTGAAAGTTTGGTTATGCTCTCATTTAAAAAAAATTGTGTGTGTGTTTTAACAACCGGTGAGTAGGTCGGGTTGTTACAGTTGGTATCAGAGCCTAGGTTGTGAACCTTGGTGAATGAACATGCATAGTTGTTCTGACATAACTCTTTTGATGCCAGGTATGGTGGGTACCTCACGGAGGACCAATGAAAATCTGCAAGAGGAAAATGCAGAAGTTCCATGAGTGGGAACAAGAAGACTCATGAGGGAGTCTGAAATAGAAGTTCCATGAGTAGGAACAAGAAGAAGACTCATGAGAGAGTCTGAAAGGATGCAAGCTGCCAATACACCATGACGAGTGGTCAGAAGAGAGAAAGAGCCTGTAGTTGTGAGAGCTACACAGAATGATGAAAATATGGCTCAAATGATTCAGATGATGCAAGGGCAACTGAATCAATAGAATGAAAAAATGCAAATTCAAAAATCTCAAATGAATGAGTATATGGATCAACAAAGGGCACAAATGACCCAACAACAAGAATTAATCACCCAACAACAAAAAGTCATTGAGAATTTGACTAATAGAAGGGGAGCTAAAAATGTAAGTGAATTTCCAGAGGGTTCCTCGAGGAGGAAAGTGGGTGAAGAATTGAAAAAGGAAATCAAGAAATTGGATATATCCAAGTTTGATGGAAGAGGTGATGGCGAAACCACTGTTAATTGGCTAAGTGAGGCCGAAGGATATTTTATGATCCAACCTCTTTGTTCTGAATCCAAAACCACATGGGCAGTGGCTCATTTAGAAGGTCCTGCAAGAGACTGGTGGACCACATACAAGAAAATTACTCAGAAGGAAGTAGCAGATATACCTTGGGAGGAATTTGAAAGAGAGTTTAAAAATCACTTTCTTACTAAACAATTCTATATTGAGAAACATGGAGAATTTACCAATTTATGACAAGGTAATATGATGGTAATTGAGTATTACCAGAGGTTTGTACAACTTCTTAAGTATGCTCCAAAATTTGATGGGCAAGAAAAGTTCAAAGCTCATAAGTTTGTTATGGGGTTGCACCCAAAATATAGTCAACCGATGGGTAGAAAAGTACCTCAAACATTGTTAGTGGCCTATGATGCTGCCCGATATGAAGAGTCAAGCCAGAAAGAGGTAAAGGCTTACTATCAACAAGTTGAGAAAGAAAATTCTAAGAAAAGAAGGTATCCCAAGAAAAATAGAGGTAAATATCAGTATAAGAAATTTAGATATGGAGGGCGAAATATAAATGATAATAGAGGCAAGGGTAAATTCTAGGGGAATAGAGGGCAGCCAGATCGAAGGAATTTCCAGGAAAGGAAAAACAATAATAAAGAACAGGGTAAAAATGGTAATCAGAATAGGGAAAGTGATAAACCAAAGAATGATGGACCAAACACATGCTTTACTTGTGGAGCACTAGACCATTTTTCTAGATAATGCCCTAATAGAGCTGATCGTAGGAATTCCACTGAGGAAGCACCACATAGAATTTTTGCTGCCACAGGTAACCCTAATATTTCGGGACAAGCTACTCCATTTTTTATAAAAGGAAAGTTAGGCAAAAGAGATGTCCAAATTTTAATTGATAGTGGTGCTACAGATAGTTTCATCTCCAATAGTATATTGAGAGACATACCAGTTAAACCTGGGATTATGGCCAGAGGGTGGCAAGTTGAGTATGGTTCGGGATAAACTTACTTAGTCAACCAGTGTCTATTTGACCCACAAATAGATTTACCCCAAGGAAAAATCAATTGGCATCTGTATGTGGCTCCTTTGCATTCATTTGACATTGTCCTAGGAGTGGACTGGCTTAAAGCTCATAAGGCCCTTTTGAATTTTGAGGAAATATGGATGGATTATACGGATGATGTAAACCAGTGAATCCGCATTCACTACAATCGAACATTCTTTGAGCCTCATTTGATGACCGCCATGCAGGTCAAAAGAGCTTGGAGGAAAGGATGTAAACTGTATGTGGTTAAATTAAACAAAAAGGAGGAAACTGATTCAAGCTCCACAATATTTCAGCAATACCCAGTGTTGAATGAATATAGGGATGTTTTTCCTGAAGATTTACCTGGGCTACCTCCAAAAAGAGAATTTGATTTTTCAATCGAGCTTATACCAGGAGCAACTCTAGTAGTTCGAACTCCTTACCGGATGACATCTCTTGAATTGCAAGAACTTAAGATGCAACTACAGGACTTGTTAGAGAAAGGGCACATTAAACCTAGTGTTTCACCCTGGGGAGCACCAGTGCTATTTGTTAAAAAGAAGGATGGATCCTTGAGATTATGCATTGATTATAGAATGCTCAACAATATGACAGTTAAGAATAAGTATCCCTTGCCCAGAATTGATGATCTATTTGATCAACTGAAAGGAGCTACAATCTACTCAAATATTGATTTAAGGTCAGGATATCATCAGTTGAGAATCAGAGAGGAGGATACTTATAAGACTACCTTTAGAACTTGGTATGGACATTATGAGTTCACAATGTTACCATTTGGATTAACAAATGCACCAGCTGCATTTATGAATTTTATGAATAGTGTATTTCGAGAGCAGTTAGATAAATTTGTGCTAATATTTCTGGATGATATCTTGATTTATTCTCAAAGTAGAGAAGAGCATGATCAACACATGAGGATAGTGTTGGAAATCCTCAGGAAAAATCAGTTGTATGGTAAACTATCCAAATGTGAGTTTTATACATCACAAGTTCAGTATTTGGGACATATTGTCTCCACCAATGGAATAGTTGTAGATCCTAAAAATATTGAAGCTATAATGGATTGGCCAGCTCCAATCAATGTGTCAGAAGTAAGAAGTTTCATGGGAATGGCCGGATATTATCGATGATTTGTTAAAGGGTTCTCGAAGATTGCATCTCCTATTACTAACTTGCAAAGAAAAGGGAAAGCTTATAGGTGGATGACTCAGTGTGAAGAAGCCTTCAGAATACTTAAGGAAAAGTTGACAACTGCACCTATATTAAAAATAGTTGACCCAAGCAAATTATTCACAGTATGTACCGATGCTTCATTGGAAGGATTGGGTGGTGTGTTGATGCAAGATGAAGTTGTAATAGCATATGAGTCTAGAAAACTCAAGAGACATGAAATAAATTATGCTACCCATGATTTAGAGTTGGCAACAGTAGTTCATGCTCTTAAGATATGGAGACATTATTTGATAGGCAAGCCCTTTGAGCTTAAAACCGATCATCAGAGTTTGAAATATATTTTTACTCAACCTCTACTAAATGCCAGACAACGAAGATGGATGGAGTTTCTGGCTGAGTATGACTTTGGTATTGAATATATCAAAGGAAAAGAGAATAAATTGGCAGATGCTCTCAGCAGAAGAAGGCACATAGCAACAATTACAAAATGCCAATATGATCTAATGGAACAGATCAAGGAAATGCAAAAGAGTGATGAGTTTTGCAATCAATGTCGCAATAAGGTTGAGCGAGAACCAGGAAGGCACAAATATTATAATATTAAGCAAGATCTGGTATATTTTCATAATAGAATTATAGTACCTAATGATGAGGGACTAAAAAGAGCTATCTTGCAAGAAGCCCATTATCCACCATATTCTGCTCATCCAGGGGTAATTAAAATGAAAGAAACCTTGAGAAAGGACTATTTTTGGCCTGGAATGAAAAAGGACATGGTACAATTTGTTGCTAAATGCTTGGAATGTCAAAAGGTTAAGGTAGAGCATCAACATCCTGGGGGACAGTTGCATCTGTTCAATGTGCCAAAACAGAAATGGCAAGTAATATCTATGGATTTTATTGTTGGCCTTCCTAAGATGTGATTCCAGCATGATGCCATATTTGTTGTGGTGGATAAATTAACTAAAGTAGCACATTTTATACCAGGAAACATACGTGATGATGCATCAGCCATTGCACAAAAATTTGCTCATGAAATTGTAAGATTACATGGCTTTCCTAAAATAATAATCTCGGATAGAGATTCAAGATTTACCTCTGAGTTTTGGCAGGCTTTACACCGAGCTTGGGGAACAAAGCTCAATATCAGCACCGCATATCATCCTGAGACGGATGGACAGACCGAGAGAGTCAATCAGGTGCTAGAAGACATGTTGCACATGTATTGTATGGATCACCAGAATAAATGGGAAGAATATCTCTTCCTGGTGGAATTTGCTTATAATAACAACTACCATACCACGTTGGGCATGGCCCCTTTTGAGGCTCTATATGGGCGTAGGTGTAGAACACCTTTAACGTGGGATAATTTGGATGATCGAGAGGCGATCGGTCCTAAAGTTGTCAAAAGGATGGAGATCCAACTTAAAGAAGTTTGTCAACGACTTCGTGAAGCCGTTGATCGCCAGAAGAGTTATGCCGACTTGAAATGAACCCCCCAAGAATTTGTTGTAGGTGATAAAGTTTTTCTTAGAGTCAAACCGACCAAAAGTTCAATCAAATCCACCAAATTAAGTTCTAGATATGTTGGTCCTTTTGACATTGTTGACAAGATTAGTCCTGTCGCCTACAAACTTGCTTTGCCACCAAATCTATCCAAAATCCATAGTGTTTTCCATGTGTCTCTCCTTCGCAAATATGTTGTTGACCCATCACATGTTTTGGATGTGTCACATTTGTAGACGTCGGACCCGCAGCTCATCGAGGTTCGACCAGTTAAAATTTTGGGGTTCAAAACTAAAAACTTGAGGAAAAGAACTGTGGAACAGTGTAGGGTTCAGTGGGACCACTACTCTGAGAAAAATGCCACCTGGGAAAATGTTGCAGACATGAAAAATCAATTTCCATACTTATTTGAAAACTGTTAACCAAAAGATAAATTGCTATATGCATTGAGTTGTATATATTTTATATGTTGGCATGTCGAGATTTGATAGGGCATATTTGACTATTGTGTAATTTTTGAT
The DNA here is from genome assembly GCA_028583015.1 of Wollemia nobilis. Classification (NCBI taxonomy): domain Eukaryota; kingdom Viridiplantae; phylum Streptophyta; class Pinopsida; order Araucariales; family Araucariaceae; genus Wollemia; species Wollemia nobilis. Next base: position 431,040 of record JAQPPZ010007574.1, on the reverse strand, counting down.
ATTGTATATATATATATATGACAGATGTTGTGGATATCTACATTTATGTTTTCTAGTTAACACAGGGACTGTGTTAATTCTTAGAGGGGGAGTATGTCACATCCCTGCTACTTGATATCTTTTTATTTGGAAGAATGTGATGTTGCATTGAGTTTTTGTGATGCAGGTATAGGTTTACGCATGGAGGCGTAAGAGAGTAACCACCCCTGATGGAGACTGAGGTTGAAAGGCGTCAGGTAGGTGGGACATGATGTTGTGCTTCATTGCACCTTGGCCAGTGGATACATGGAATTCCACCATAGAATTTGCATATGAAATCATCCTGTCTGTTGATGCATTTGGGCATGTGTGTGATTGCACTTTGTACAAGATCGCTATTGCATTTCTTACTTGTCCTTTGATGTTGTGTGCATTTCTTGTGTGCTCCTTGTTATGGTGCAAATGTCAATGCTAAGTTTATTCAAAAGGGGGAATAAAAAGAAAAAAATGGATATGTTGCTTGTTTGCCTTTGAAGGAAGAAACTCATGTATTGCAAGATAATACAAATAAATAAATATAAATATAACAAAACATAATGTGTAATTTAAAAAAAAATGTATTTAATAAATATTTCCTTGATAATTGCTTACATGGAGTTTAATTAATAATATGAATCCATTAGATAGGTGTCTTTGCAATCATTACGTTTAATGATGATAACCATCAGTAAGATCACTTTGTTTTCATTCCATTCGAAGAAAAATATATAATAAATTAAAAAATATTTGGCTGTGTATGGGAGATGATTTGGCATAGCCATTATGTGAGGCATCACCCATGGATAGTGGAGTAAGTTTTTAGTAATGATGAAGCAAAATGGATGCATGTCGTCGATCGAGCATTAAGGAAGGAGTAGTTGGAGGGAAAAAGGGGGCATGCAAAGGAAATTGAAGGAGAAGTGTCGAGCAGGGAGAGCAGCGGAAGGAGCAAATCTGCTAGTGGAAGAAAAATAAACAGTCAGTGGGGAAACGTTGTGTAACCAGGTAGACTTGAGCTCCAATGTAAAACGCCTTCTGTGTGTTATAATTTCCTATGACTGAGATGGATTAAAATTGTATGTTTTTCCTATTGTTGTTATGTGATAAACCACTGTAGTTTTGTCGCAAATGAAAACTTTTAGTTTGAGAAAACTTACCATGACAAAACATGGTCAATTATGGAAAACATAGCAATCGTTAACAATGATTTGATGAATCAAAATTTTGAGAGATAGCCTTAATAAGCCAAAAATCTTACATGTGAAAATAATAACATCAAATCTGAACCATTAATAGTTGTATGCCTGTGTTTTACATACGTAGAAGCCATTTTTATTTGGACTTCAAGAGATTTTTCTTTTTAAGAAAATATATATATACATAAATTGCATGCCCTGTATATTAAGTAAGTGAGTAAACTTCATTTTGAATTCCTGGAGAGTTCAAATTTTGCATGCCTGTGTAATGCATGTTGAGCATTGTTCTTCTTAACCTGAGTCGAGCTTGATAAAATACATGCCTAAGTGATGCATGAATGAGGAATCTTTAATGGGTTCATCAAATTGCTCAATGCAAGAATGGGAAATATTTATTGGAAAGAATTGGAAACCATGCATGTTGTGTGTTGGACATTTTTCATACTTCATGTTTGAATCTTGTATGCTCTGTGTATGGATTGTGAATAAAACCATCAATTAATTGGGAAAGGAGTCAATATTTTACATGCATTGTGAATTGCATGAGAAGGGAATTTTATTTCTTTTATTCTAAAAAGAGATTCAGCTTGACTGCTCTATGAGAGTGTGAATATATATCTGGAATGATTTTTTTATTCTATAGCATGCGTGCTTGCATGAGTACTGTTTGCATTTAGATGCATAAATGGCCAAGCTGATCCCATACTCTCACCTTTAAACTCATTCTCCTGATGGGTAGTCTGAATGGGTGATTGAACGTGTGGTTCAAGGATGGCAATGGTGAGATTGTTGAGCTATGGTCTGCACATAATGTTTTGGCATTATAGCCATTTTCCCAGAATGAGTAGCGAAGTGTCTCATTTATACCAAATGCATTCTCTGGCTATGTTTATATATAGTGTTAGTAAGCCAAGGGTGGTTGTATATTGTCTTTCGAAGTGAAAGAAAACTAAAATGTATTATTATTATCCTATAGAGTTTGAAGAGATGCAAACTTTAAATCTTTCAGACTTAGGAAAGTCTTTTGAGGTGTTTCATATAGTCTTTTATGACTGCATTAAATCATGTAATGTATTTATTTATTAAAAAAAACTCCTCAATCAAATCGCAAGATCATTTTATGTGCTTTTCTAAATTTTGAATGATGTAAAATATGAACTCTATTGTTTAAAAGAAAATGTAGAATGTTATCCTGTTGGAGACAGTATCTTTTTATGGATAATACATTGAAATTTTAGTAGAAAATGAAGGGAATGTGTGGCTACATGATAGATTAAATAAAAAAAATCATAGTTTTATATAGTCTCTAAGTAGAAGACAATCAATTCGAAAAGGGTAAAGAGTGCTTAAAAGAAATACATATGATATTCTTTTGATAAGAAGTGAATAGAAAAAAAAACCCATGAAAAAGAAGTGAACATGATTTGGATGTTAGATAATGTTTGAAGTTCTAGAAAGAACAATTAATGCGATTAATGTTTTCTTTAAAAAATAGTTTTTATCATACTCTTTTCATAGAGTCTTTATATTTGAAGAATGAAATAAAAAAGATCTTAATAAGTTGATGCTTGAAATTAGACTTTTGAGTTATATTGTGTAATTATATGTTTATTTTTTTGAAGAAAGTAAATGGACTGTTATGATGCTATTTTAGAACTATTTAGTCAACATCACAAATTTTCTAGTTGTATGACTGTGCAAAAGAAGAGACTTCAATATTATGCTATATGAAAACTTGTGTTTATGTGATTGGAAAATATCATATACCCAAAATAATTCAAGCTGAAACTGAGCATTAAGCCAAAAAGAAACCTTTGCCAGAGAAACAAAAGATATTTTGAACGAATTCAAAGTGAACAAGACTTCATTCTTACAATGAGAGCAAGTGTTCATCGAGGAGGATAACACTAAATGAATTCTGGTAGCCAGTGGTGGTGGCAACCGTGAATATGTATACATATATAAAGTGCTTATCGAGAAGGATAGCACTAAATGATCTTCGATAGCCAGTGGTGGTGGCAACCATGATTATGTATACCAAATGAAGTGCTTATCAAGGAGGATAGCACTAACCCAACTCCGGTGGCTAGCAGTGGTAGGCAACCGGGTATATGTGTTCCAATATTCAGCTAAGAGGTGAACTAGAGGTTCCACGCTGATGAGAGTAAGAGATGATGGTATGGGATATTGTCTCTGGAACACATGGATGGTACGTGAGGATTTTTACTACTTGCTTCGATTGTGGAATTGTCAATAGGACTCATAACTAGGGAGCTGGTATATGAGGTTGAAAAGTCTAGTGGTAGATGGGATGGGCAGCATTATCACCAATCGAAGATGGAATTGAATAATCTAGTTTAGAAGCCATGCGATGGTGAACCCTGACTATACTTTAGTAGAAATTCAATGGTTAGTCACAGGCTTAAGCATGCCAGTTCCAAAGTGATTATCTAAAATGTGTATGAGTTCTCATGGACTTGTCACAAGGTCATGGGTAGGGGGTGTCCCCCTTTCAGGTGAGGCCTTTCAGGTGATATGGGCCCTATAAGGACAAACCCCATGCCGAGAATGGTAGATACCCACGGTGGGGTAAAGTTCTATATATGGCAAATATTGCGAGAAGTTGGCCGGTCCCGAGCACTTAAGACACCAGCTGTAGTGGTGGAAATCTTGAAGTGTGATACCCTTATGCCTAGTACAAATATTAAGTTGGGTGTATATAATGTAAAAGTGAAAGTTTGGTTATGCTCTCATTTAAAAAAAAATTGTGTGTGTTTTAACAACCGGTGAGTAGGCCGGGTTGTTACAGTTGGTATCAGAGCCTAGGTTGTAAACCTTGGTGAATGAACATGCATAGATATTTTGACATAACTCTTTTGATGCCAGGTATGGCGGGTACCTTGCGGAGGACCAGTAAAAATCTTTAAGAGGAAAATGCAGAAGTTCCACGAGTGGGAAGAAGAAGACTCATGAGAGAGTCTGAAATAGAAGTTCCACGAGTAGGAACAAGAAGAAGACTCATGAGAGAGTCTGAAAGGATGAAAGCTACCAATACACCATGATGAGTGATTAAAAAAGAGAAAGAGCCTGAAGCTGTGAGAGCTATGTAGAATGATGAAAATATGGCTCAAATGATTCAGATGATGCAGGGGCAACTGAATCAATAGAATGAACACATGCAAATTCAAAAAGTTCAAATGAATGAGTATATGGATCAACAAAGGTCATAGATGACCCAACAGTAAGAATTAATCACCCAGCAGCAAAAAGTCATTGAGAATTCGACTAATAGAAGGGGAGTTGAAAATATAAGTGAATTTCCAAATGGTTCCTCAAGGAGGAAAGTGGGTGAAGAATTGAAAAAGGAAATCAAGTAATTGGATATATCCAATTTTGATGGAAGAGGTTATGGCAAAATCAAAGTTAATTGGCTAAGTTAGGCCGAAGGATATTTTGCGATCCAACCTCTTTGTTCTAAATCTAAAAACCACATGGGCAGTGGTTCATTTAGAAGGTTCTACAAGAGATTGGTGGACTACATACAATAAAATTACTTAGAAGGAAGTTGATGGCAAGCCGAGATTCACACAACAAAACTTGAAATTATTTCTCTGTAAATTGCTTAACACAGTCTTACAATACCGTCCATCGACATAATTCTTCCCCCTCTCAATCTCGAACTCACCATCCCTTCCCTTACAATTTCTTGAGTTTTTATCGAGGTCTCGACCCTCTAGGCCATTAATGCCCCACCTGAAAGAACCCATTAAACTAAATCTGAAATTTCGCTTCCTCGGCCAAGTTTTCAAATTTCCTTCCATAAATGGGCAACTGCCCCGATCCGCTATGAAAGCTTGCATTAAAGACCCCTTGACCTGCAACCGCCATTTTGGTCAGACTGTCCTTCTAAACTACTATCTCATCCATAATGTCCATGGCCTGCAACTGTCGCCTTGTCAGAACATTCATTTGTGATCGCTGCCTCTTTTCCCGTGCGCAGGGTCGTCCACGTGTTCATTTCTGATTTGCCTTCAACTGGTCACGATATCGCGACATGTCACGATATCGCGACCGTTTCGCCTTCGAGCCCAAATTTTTGGTTCTTGTTGCGATATCGTGACATTGCGATATCACGACAACTCTTACCTTCGCCTTGCCTTAGCTTTTGAAGTCACGATATTGCGACAACTCTTGCCTTCGCCTTGCCTTAGTTTTCGATGTCGTGATATCGCGACAACTCTTGCCTTCGCCTTGCCTTAGCTTTTGAAGTCGTGATATCGTGACGTCGCAATATCGCGACAAAACTTATGCCTTGCCTTGGTTTCCTTTGGATGCCGCAATTTTGCGACAAAACTTCTTCCTTGGGAAAGAAAAGAAATAAACAAAATACAAAATACTTAGAAAAATTTGGTGGATGCAAGATTGCTCTACTATCATCGGATGCTCCTGCATCAGACACCCGGGGTAAATTAATAAGTGATCCTCACTTCTGTTCTGTTAGGGGAAGACCCAGGGGGTCAACCTCTGTCTTCGACAATCAAGTTGCATCTTCTACAGGTCTTCCCTTCCACTTTATCAAATATTTAGAATATTGTTTGTTCCTGGTGCTTCTGCCTTCACGAGCGTCTAATATTTCCTCGACCTCGTTTGTGGTTGGAGTAGATGCTAGAATTTGCCATAATTCTATACTTGGTGCCTCTGTACTCTCTCCCTCATGGTATTCCACTAAATCTAAAATGTTAAAAATAGGTGAAATGTCAAGCCAACTTGGCAATTCTACTTCATATGCATTTCCTGAATCTCGCTTTTCCATTATTCGACATGGTCCAAAATTCTTCATCTTCAGTTTGTTATAGGTTTTGGCAGGAAATATTTCTTTCTTGAGATGGACCATGACTTCATCTCCTACTTTGAACTCTTTGAACCGCCGCTTCTAGTCTGCTCTGGTCTTGTATTGAGTATTCATTTTTATAATTTGTTTCTTTACTTCTTCATGCAGACTTTTCATATGTTCTGCAAATTCCTCTGCCTCGGAACTGCACTTTTCCCCTTTATCCAATTGTCTCAGCTCAGAAACATTTCTTGGGCTCTTTCCATATATGACTTGGAATGGAGATTTGTTTGTACTCCTGTTGACAGAATTGTTGTATGCAAATTTCTCCTGCGGAAAAACCAAATCCCATCCCTTGGGATTATCTGCTATCAAGCATCTTAATAAATTACCCAGATTTCTATTTACCACCTCTATTTGTCCATCAGTATGTGGGTGGTACGCAGAACTAAACTTCAGATCTGTCTTCAACTTCTTCCACAATGTTCTCCAGAAGTACCCAACAAACTTTGTATCTCTGTCAGAAACTATGCTTTTTGGTAGACCGTGAAGTTGTACCACTTCCTTGAAAAATAACCCTGCAATGTGAACCGCGTCACTTATTTTCTGGCAAGGAATAAAATGTGCCATCTTGGAGAATCTGTCAACCACCACAAATACGAAATCATTTCCCCTCTGTGTTCTCGGCAACCCAAGGATGAAATCTATGCTGATGTCCTCCCATGGCCTCTCAGGTATAGGTAACAGCTGATTCAATCCTATGTTCTGCTTCACGCATTTTTCCATCTGGCATACTCTGTAACTTTGCACAGACCTTTTCACATCCTGCTGCAGTTATGGCCAATAATAGTTCTCACTCACCAGGGCAATGGTCTTATCCTGGCCAAAGTGTCTTGCTAGTCCTCCACTATGTTTCTCCTTGACTAATTTTTCCCGCATGGAACTCCTTGGAATGCATAATTTACTTCCTCTGAACAACATTCCATCTTGGATAAGAAAATCCAACTGTTTTGTCCTGTCCAAAGTAACGGGTGCCAAGCAAGTCATCCAGGCTTCTGCAAAATCAGGATCTTCAGGGTACAAACCCTTCAGTTCTTCAAACTCGACTACTTCCACTGTCATTTCAATCAGCAAATTATGCCTTCTACTTAAGGCATCCGCAACTCTGTTTGATTTCTCGCTTCTGTGCTTCAACACAAAGGTATAACTTTGGATAAACTCAACCCACTTCAAGTGTCTCTGATTCAGTTTTGTTTGGCTGTTGATATACTATAAGGCCTGATGATCAGTGTATAGGACAAACTCTTTTAGCAGTAAATAATGTCTCCACTTCTTTAGAGCTTGAACCATAGCATAAAATTCTTGATCATAAACTGAATACTTTTTTCTGGTATCATTGAGTTTCTCGCTAAAGTAAGCAACAGGCCTACCTTCTTGACTCAAAATAGCTCCTATGGCACTCCCACTAGCATCAGTATCCACCTGAAATACCTTATTAAAATTTGGAAGTGCCAAAATAGGTTGTTCTGTGACCTTCTTCTTCAACATATCAAAACTCTTATCTGCTCCTAAGGTACATTTGAACTCTTTCTTATCCCCTCTCATTTTTTTTGTAAGGGGTGCACAAATGCTGCTGAAATTCCTAATGAATTTCCTGTAAAAACTGGCCAGATCATGAAATGATCTTACCTCAGTTGTGCTTCTCGGAGTAGGCCATTCGATGATAGCCCTCACCTTTTCTGGGTCCATTTTTAGACCTTCTGCTGAGATAAAAAATCCCAGGTACACTAACTCCTTCTTTACAAAATTACACTTTTTTAGATTGATTAATAATTGATCCTCCTGCAGCTTCCCAAAAACCCTTCTGATGTGCATCAGGTGTTCTTCCAGGGTTCTGCTAAATATTAATATATCATCTAAATAGACAATGACAAATTTGCCTAAAAAATCTTTCAGTACCTCATTCATCAGCCGCATGAAGGTACTTGGGGCATTGGATAGCCCAAATGGCATGACCAACCACTCATACAGGCCCTCTCTGGTATTGAAGGTTGTCTTCCACTCATCTCCCTCTCTGATACGGATCTGATGGTAACCACTTTTGAGATCAATCTTGGTGAAATACTTGGCTCCACTTAAACAGTCCATTATGTCATCCATTCTTGGAAATGGAAATCTATATTTTATTGTGATCTTGTTGATGGCTCGAGAATCTGTACACATTCTCCACTCTCCATATTTCTTTGGCGCTAGCACTGCAGGTACTGTGCATGGACTCAAACTTTCTCGAATCAGTCCCTTCTCTAGCAACTCCTGGACCTGCCTGTTTAACTCAGTTTCTACAGGCGTCATTCTGTGTGCATCTTTATTTGGTAAGCTCGATCTTGGCACCAAATCTATATGGTGGATGATTTTCCTTACTGGGGGTAAACCCTTAGGCACATTATCAGACACAATATCTAGAAATTCCTCCAACAGATCTAGGACTTCTGTTGGGGTATCTTTGCATTCTTTCTCCCTAACTCTCGGAATTATTGCATAACACAAATGTTCATGCTTCAAACCATCCAAAAATTTTCTCCCTTCAACTAAACAGATTTTGGAGCTGTTACATACCTTTTCATCCGCCTCCTTCATGGGCTTCAGCTTATGGCGCATGCCATTCTTCGTCAATGAGTAGGTGTTGGCACGGTCATCATGCACTGCACTCCGATCAAACTGCCAGGGCCTTCCCAGCAATAGATGGCAAGAATCCATAGGTAGGATGTCGCATAGGACCTCATCACAATAATTCCCAATATTAAATTTAACGGAGCATTGCTCACTGACCAAAGCCCTATGGTCCTTCTGTAACTATGCGATCCGATATGGATGCGGGTGCTTCCTCCTCTTTAAATGTAACTTGGTAACCATTTCCTCAGAGACCAAGTTATCAGTACTTCCATTATCAATAATGACATTACAAACCTTACCCAAACTTCTACATCGTGTGCGAAACAAGTTTCTTCTCTGGTCTGATCCTTCCTCTTCATTCAACAGAGCTCTTCTTGTTATCATAGCTTCTCCTCCTTTCGCCTCCTTAGAATGTTCTGATTCTGCATCTTCATCTATTACAGTAGCTCTAGTTGGACCTTCAGGTCTCTTATTCATCCTTTCCTGGTGTTGTGGGCACTCGAATGCTCGATGTCCTTCTTCACCATAGTGGAAACAAGTCCCATGAAATACTCCTCTTCCAAACCCTCGTCCAGATCCACCCCGTCCTCTTGGGTAGTTGTTCTGATCACGGGGCTGATAACTATCCTCTTCCTTTTGATCCTGGTTACTACTTGTTTCACCAGTATTTTTTAGATCTTTGTATTTTTCTCCATTGGTCCTCCCACCAGTTCTTCCACCACGGCCCCTTCCTCTTTGCTTGCCTTCAAACTGTCTATTCAGTTTTTCTTCCACCTTTAGGGCGAACTAGTAAGCATACTCAATGGTGCTTACCCGAACTAGGCTCAGCTCTTCTTGGATACTGAGTCTCAACCCATTGATATAACGGGCCACCTTCTCCTTGTTTGCCTCTAAATTTCTGGTTCTAATAGAGATCTTGTAAAACTCCTCGGTGTATTCTTGGATAGTTTTGTTTGTCTGTCTCAAACTCTGCATTTTCCTTAGCAGATCCAACTCGTAATCTGCCAGAATAAACTATCTTTTCAGCTTTTCCACCATCCTATCCCATCTTGTTATTCTTTCCTTCCCTCTTCTATTCCTTTCCAGCTGTATTCCCTTCCACCAGATTTTGGCATGACCCTTCAGCTTGGTCTTAGAAAATCTGACCCGATTAGGGTCTTCAACCTCCTCATATTCAAAATATTCTTCTAGGTCATTTATCCAGTCAATCACCTCTTCTGGATTTAGGTTCCCAAAATATGTAGAAACCTCTATTTTTGGTGGCTTTCCAATCTGAGAGATGGCTTTGTACAACCTGGCTTGTGCAGGATCTACAACCTCTTCTTCTTCCTCAAAATGGTCTTCTTCATCAACTTCGTCTTCACTTCCTTCATCCCTTTTGGGTTCGTGCCTTCTGTGTAGCCCTTCTTGCAGGGCCTGAACTTGCCTCTACAAGGCTCGGAAATCTTTCGCTGGCACCACATTTCTTACTCCACCATGGTTTCTTCGTGGAGGCATTTTTCTTTCTTCCCTTACAAACTCTTCCACAGATCCTGGTGTAACTGCCTCTCTTTCGACGATCTGTTACACACTCAGGAACTCCCGCTCTGATACCACTTGATGGCAAGCCGAGATTCACACAACAAAACTTGAAATTATTTCTCTGTAAATTGCTTAACACAGTCTTACAATACCGTCCATCGACATAATTCTTCCCCCTCTCAATCTCGAACTCACCATCCCTTCCCTTACAATTTCTTGAGTTTTTATCGAGGTCTCGACCCTCTAGGCCATTAATGCCCCACTTGAAAGAACCCATTAAACTAAATCTGAAAGTTCGCTTCCTCGGCCAAGTTTTCAAATTTCCTTCCATAAATGGGCAACTGCCTCGATCCGCTATGAAAGCTTGCATTAAAGACCCCTTGACCTGCAACCGCCATTTTGGTCAGACTGTCCTTCTAAACTACTACCTCATCCATAATGTCCATGGCCTGCAACTGTCACCTTGTCAGAACATTCATTTGTGATCATTGCCTCTTTTCCCGTGCGCAGGGTCGTCCGCGTGTTCATTTCTGATTTGCCTTCAACTGGTCACGATATCGCGACATGTCACGATATCGCGATCGTTTCGCCTTCGAGCCCAAATTTTTGGTTCTTGTCAAGATATCGTGACGTCGCGATATCACGACAACTCTTGTCTTCGCCTTGCCTTAGCTTTTGAAGTCGCGATGTCACGATATCGTGACAACTCTTGCCTTCGCCTTGCCTTAGTTTTCGATGTCATGATATCACGACGTCGCGATATCATGACAACTCTTGCCTTCGCCTTGCCTTAGCTTTTGAAGTCATGATATCACGACAAAACTTATGCCTTGCCTTGGTTTCCTTTGGATGCCGCAATTTCACGACAAAACTTCTACCTTGGGAAAGAAAAGAAATAAACAAAATACAAAATACTTAGAAAAATTTGGTGGATGCAAGATTGCTCTACTGTCGCTGGATGCTCCTGCATCAGAAGTAGTAGATATACCTTGGGAGGAAGTTGAAAGAGAGTTTAAAAATTGCTTTCTCACTAAACAATTATATATTGTGAAACATGGAAAATTTACCAAATTACGACAAGGTAATATGACGGTAATTGAGTGTTACCAGAGGTTTGTACAACTTCTTAAGTATGCTCTGAAATTTGACGAGCAAGAAAAGTTCAAAGCTCATAAGTTTGTTATGGGGTTGCACCTAAAATAAAGTCAACCGATGGGTAGAAAAGTACCTCAAACATTGTTAGTGGCCTATGATGCTGCCCGATATGAAGAGTCAAGCCAGAAAGAGGTAAAGGCTTACTATCAACAAGTCGAGAAAGAAAATTCTAAGAAAAGAAGGTATCCCAATAAAAATAGAGGTAAATATCAGTATGATAAATTCATAGATGGAGGGCAAAATAGAAATGATAACATAGGCAAGGGTAAATTCCAGGGGAATAGAGGGCAGCTAGATCGAAGGAATTTCCAGGAAAGAAAAAACAATAATAAAGAACAGGGTAAAAATGGTAATCATAATAGGGAAAGTGATAAACTAAAGAACGATGGACCAAATGCATGCTTTACTTGTGGAGCACTAGACCATTTTTCCAGACAATTCCCTAACAGAGCTGATCATAGGAATTCCACTAAGGAAGCACCACATAGAATTTTTGTTGCCACAGGTAACCCTAATCTTTCGAGACAAGCTACTCCATTTTTTATAAAAGGAAAGTTAAGCAAAAGAGATGTCCAAATTTTAATTGATAGTGGTGCTACAAATAGTTTCATCTCTAATAGTATATTGAGAGACATACCAGTTAAACCTGGGATTAGGGCCAGAGGGTGGCAAGTTGAGTATGGTTCGGGATAAACTTACTTAGTCAACCAGTGTCTATTTGACCCACAAATAGATTTACCCCAAGGAAAAATCAATTGGCATCTATATCTGTCTCCTTTGCATTCATTTGACATTATCCTAGGAGTGGACTAGCTTAAATATCATAAGGCCCTTTTGAATTTTGAGGAAATATGGATGGATTATACGGATGATGTAAACCGATGAATTCGCATTCACTACAATAGAACATTCTTTGAGCCTCATTTTATGGCCGCCATCCAGGTCAAAAGAGCTTGGAGGAAAGGATGTAAACTGTATGTGGTTAAATTAAATAAAAAGGAGGAAACTGATTCAAGCTCTGCAATATTTCAGCAATACCCAGTGTTGAATGAATAGAGGGATGTTTTTCTTGAAGATTTACCTGGGCTACCTCTAAAAAGAGAATTTGATTTTTCAATCGAGCTTATACCAGAAGCAACTCCAGTAGTTCAAACTCCTCTTGAATTGCAAGAACTTAAGATGCAACTACAGGACTTGTTAGAGAAAGGGAACATTAAACCTAGTGTTTCATCCTAGGGAGCACCAATGCTATTTTTTAAAAAGAAGGATGGATCCTTGAGATTATGCATTGATTATAGAATGCTCAACAAGATGACAGTTAATAATAAGTATCCCTTACCTAGAATTGATGATCTATTTGATCAACTAAAAGGAACTACAATCTACTCAAATATTGATTTAAGGTCAAGATATCATCGATTGAGAATCATAGAGGAGGATACTTATAAGAATGCCTTTAGAACTCGGTATGGACATTATGAGTTCATAGTGTTACCATTTGGATTAACAAATGCACCAGTTATATTTATGAATTTTATGAATAGTGTATTTTGAGAGCAGTTAGATAAATTTATGCTAATATTTCTAGATGATATCTTGATTTATTCTCAAAGTAGAGAACAACATGATCAACACATGAGGATAGTGTTGGAAATCCTCAGGAAAAATTAGTTGTATGATAAACTATCCAAATGTGAGTTTTATACATCACAAGTTCAGTATTTGGGACATATTGTCTCCGCCAATGGAATAGCTATAGATCCTAAAAATATTGAAGCTATAATGGATTGGCTAGCTCCAATCAATGTGTTAGAAGTAAGAATTTTCATGGGAACGGTCAGATATTATCGATAATTTGTTAAAGCATTCTCGGACATGAAATAAATTATGCTACTCATGATTTAGAGTTGGCAGCAGTAGTTCATGCTCTTAAGATATGGATATATTATTTGATAGACAAGCCTTTTGAGCTTAAAACCGATCATCAGAATTTAAAATATATTTTTATTCAACCTCTGCTAAATGCCAATCAACGAAGATGGATGGAGTTTCTGGCTGAGTATGACTTTGGTATTGAATATATTAAAGGAAAAGAGAATAAATTGGTAGATGCTCTCAGCAGAAGAAGGCACATAGCAGCAATTACAAAATTCCAATATTATCTAATGGAATAGATCAAGGAAATGCAAAAGAGTGATGAGTTTTACAATCAATGTCACAATAAGGTTGAGCAAGAACTGGGAAGGCACAAATATTATAATATTAAACAAGATTCGGTATATTTTGCAGTAGAATTATAGTACCTAACGATGAGGGACTAAAAAGAGCTATCTTGCAAGAATCCCATTATCCACCATATTCTGCTCATCCAGGGGTAATTAAAATGAAAGAAACCTTGAGAAAGGACTATTTTTGGCCTGGAATGAAAAAGGACGTGGTATAATTTGTTGCTAAATGCTTGGAATGTTAAAAGGTTAAGGTAGAGCATCAGCATCCTGGGGGATAGTTGTATCTATTCTATGTGCCAGAACAGAAATGGCAAGTAATATCTATGGATTTTATTGTTGGCCTTCCTAAGACGTAATTCCAGCATGATGCCATATTTGTTGTGGTGGATAAATTAACTAAAGTAGTGTATTTTATACTAGAAAACATACGTGATGATGCATCAACCATTGCATAAAAATTTGCTTGTGAAATTGTAATATTACATGGCTTTCCTAAAATAATAATCTCGGATAGAGATTCAAGATTTACCTCTGAATTTTGGCAGGCTTTGCACCGATCTTATGGAACATAGCTCAATATCAGCATCGCAAATCATCTTGAGATGGATGGACAGACTGAGATATTAAATCAGGTGCTAGAAGACATGCTACGCATGTATTGTATGGATCACCAGAATAAATGGGAATAATAGCTCTTCCTAGTGGAATTTTCTTATAATAACAACTACCATACCACGTTGGGCAATGCCCCTTTTGAGTCTTTATATGGCCGTAGGTGTAGAACACCTTTAACATGGGATCATTTGAACGATCGAGAGGCGATCGGTCCTGAAGCTATCAAAATGATGGAGATCCAACTTAAATAAATCCATCAGTGACTTCGTGAAGTTGTTGATCGTTAGAAGAGTTATGCTAACTTGAAACAAACCCCCCAAGAATTTGTTGTAGGTGATAAAGTTTTTCTTAGAGTCAAACCTACCAAAATTTCAATCAAATCCACCAAATTAAGTTCTAGATATGTTGGTCCTTTTGACATTGTTGACAAGATTAGTCATGTCGCCTACAAACTTGCTTTGCCACCAAATCTATCCAAAATCCATAGTGTTTTCCATGTTTCTCTCCTTCGTAAATATGTTGTTGACCCATCATATATTTTGGATGTGTCACATTTGCAGACGTCAAACTCGCAACTCATCAAGGTTCGACCAGTTAAAATTTTGGGTTTCAAAACTAAAAACTTGAGGAAAAGAACTGTGGAACAGTGTAGGGTTCAGTGGGACCACTACTCCGAGAAAAATGCCACCTGGGAAAATGTTGCAGACATGAAAAATCAATTTCCATACTTATTTGAAAATTGTTAACCAAAAGATAAATTGCTATATGCATTGAGTTGTATATATTTTATATGTTGGCATGTCGATATTTGATAGGGCATAATTGACTATTGTGTAATTTTTGATATTGTATATATATATATATATGACAGATTTTGTGTATATCTATATTTATATTTTTTAGTTAACATAGGGACTATGTTAATTCTTAGAGGGGGAGTATGTCACATCCCTGCTACTTGATATCTTTTTATTTGGAAGAATATGATGCTACATTGATTTTTTGTGATGCAGGTATAGGTTTACGCATGGAGGCATAAGAGAGTAACCACCCCTGATGGAGATCGAGGTTGAAAGGCGTCAGGTAGGTGGGACAAGATGTTGTGCTTCATTGCACCTTGGCCAGTGGATACATGTAATTCTACCATAGAATTTGCATATGAAATCATCTTGTATGTTGATGCATTTGTGATTGCACTTTGTACAAGATCGCTATTGCATTTCTTACTTGTCCTTTGATGTTGTGTGCATTTATTGTGTGCTCCTTGTTATGGTGCAAATGTCAATGCTAAGTTTATTCAAAAGGGGGAATAAAAAGAAAAAAAATGGATATGTTGCTTGTTTGCCTTTGAGGGAAGAAACTCATGTATTGCAAGATAATACAAATAAATAAATATAAATATAACAAAACATAATGTGTAATTAAAAAAAAAATGTATTTAAAAAATATTTCCTTGATAATTGCTTACATGGAGTTTAATTAATAATATGAATCCATTAGATAGGTGTCTTTGCAATCATTACGTTTAATTATGATAACCATTAGTAAGATCACTTTGTTTTCATTCCATTCAAAGAAAAATATATAATAAATTAAAAAATATTTGGTTGTGTATGGGATATGATTTGGCATAGCCATTATGTGAGGCATCACCCATGGATAGTGGAGTAAGTTTTTAGTAATGATGAAGCAAAATGGATGCATGTCGTCGATCGAGCATTAAGGAAGGAGTAGTTGGAGGGAAAATGGGGGTATGCAAAGGAAATTGAAGGAAAGTGTTGAGCAGGGAGAGCAGCGGAAGGAGCGAATATGCTAGTGGAAGAAAAACAAACAGTCAGTGGGGAAACATTGTGTAACCAGGTAGACTTGAGCTCCAATGTAAAACGTCTTCTGTGTGTTATAATTTCCTATGACTAAGATGGATTAAAATTGTATATTTTTCCTACTGTTGTTATGTGATAAACCACTGTAGTTTTGTCGCAAATGAAAACTTTTAGTTTGAGAAAACTTACCGTGACAAAACATGGTCAATTATGGAAAACATAGCAATCGTTAACAATGATTTGATGAATCAAAATTTTGAGAGATAGCCTTAATAAGCCGAAAATATTACATGTGGAAACAATAACATCAAATCTAAATCATTGATAGTTGTATGTCTATGTTTTACATATGTAGAAGCCATTTAAATTTGGACTTCAAGAGATTTTTCTTTTAAGAAAATATATACATACATAAACGGCATGCCTTGTATATTAAGTGAGTAAACTTCATTTTGAATTCTTGGAGAGTTCGAATTTTGCATGCCTGTGTAATGCATGTTGAGCATTGTTCTTCTTAACCTGAGTTGAGCTTGATAAAATACATGCCTAAGCGATGCATGAATGAGGAATCTTTAATGGGTTCATCGAATTGCTCAATGCAAGAATGGGAAATATTTATTGGAAAGAATTGGAAACCATGCATGCTGTGTGCTGGACATTTTTCATACTTCATGTTTGAATCTTGTATGCTTTGTGTATGGATTGTGAATAAAACCATCAATTAATTGGGAAAGGAGTCAATATTTTACATGCATTGTGAATTGCATGAGAAGGGAATTTTATTTCTTTTATTCTAAAAAGAGATTCAGCTTGACTGCTCTGTGAGAGTGTGAATATATCTAGAATGATTTTTTTTTATTCTGTAGCATGCGTGCTTGCATGAGTACTATTTGCATTTAGATGCATAAATGGCCAAGATGATCCCATACTCTCACCTTTAAACTCATTCTCCTAATGGGTAGTCTAAAGGGGTGATTGAATGCGTGGTTCAAGGATGGCAATGGTGAGATTGCTGAGCTATGGTCTGCACATAATGTTTTGGAATTATAGTTATTTTCCCAGAATGAGCAGTGAAGTGTCTCATTTATACCAAATGCATTCTATGGCTATGTTTATATATAGTGTTAGCCAAGGGTGGTTGTATATTGTCTTTCGAAGTGAAAGAAAACTAAAATGTATTTTTATTATCCTGTAGAGTTTGAAGAGATGCAAACTTTAAATCTTTCATATTTAGGAAAGTCCTTTAAGGTGTTTCATATAGTACTTTATGACTGCATTAAATCATGTAATGTATTTATTTATTAAAAAAAACTCCTCAATCAAATCGCAAGATCATTTTATGTGCTTTTCTAAATTTTGAACGATGTAAAATATGAACTCTATTGTTTAAAAGAAAATGTAGAATGTTATCCTATTGGAGACAGTATCTTTTTATGGATAATACATTGAAATTTTAGTATAAAATGAAGGGAATGTGTGGCTACAGGATAGATTAAATAAAAAAAAATCATAGTTTTATATAGTCTCTAAGTAGAAGACAATCAATTTGAAAAGGGTAAAGAGTGCTTAAAAGAAATACATATGATATTCTTTTGATAAGAAGTGAATAGAAAAAAAAAATCCCATGAAAAAGAAGTGAACATGATTTGGATGTTAGATAATGTTTGAAGTTCTAGAAAGAACAATTAATGTGATTAATGTTTTCTTTAAAAAATAGTTTTTATCATACTCTTTTCATAGAGTTTTTATATTTGAAGAATGAAATAAAAAATAAGATCTTAATAAGTTGATGCTTGAAATTAGACTTTTTGAGTTATATTGTGTAATTATATGTTTATTTTTTTGAAGAAAGTAAATGGACTGTTATGATGCTATTTTAGAACTATTTAGTCAGCATCACAAATTTTCTAGTTGTATGGCTATGCAAAAGAAGAGACTTCAATATTATGACTCGTGTTTATGTGATTGGAAAATATCATATACCCAAAAGAATTCAAGCTGAAACTGAGCATTAAGCCAAAAAGAAACCTTTGCCAGAGAAACAAAATATATTTTGAACGAAGTCAAAGTGAACAAGACTTCATTCTTACAATGAGAGCAAGTGTTCATCAAGGAGGATAACACTAAATGAATTTCGGTAGCCAACGGTGGTGGCAACCATGAATATGTATACATATATAAAGTGCTCATCGATAAGGATAGCACTAAATGATCTCCGATAGCCATTGGTGGTGGCAACCATGATTATGTATACCAAATGAAGTGCTTATCAAGGAGGATAGCACTAACCCAACTCCGGTGGCCAGTAGTGGCAAGCAACTAGGTATATGTGTTCCAATATTCAGCTAAGAGGTGAACTAGAGGTTCCACGCTGATGAGAGTAAGAGATGATGGTATGGGACATTATCTCGGGAACACATGGATGGTATGTGAGGATTTTTACTACTTGCTTTGATTGTGGAATTGTCAACAAGACTCTGACCAGGGAGTTGGTATATGAGGTTGAAAATTCCAATAGTAGATGGGATGGGCAGCATTACCACCAATCAAAGATGGAATTGAATAATCTTGTTCAGAAGCCATGCGATGGTGAACCCTAACTATACTTTAGTAGAAAGTCAATGGTTAGTCATAGGCATAAGCACTCCAGTTCCAAAGTGATTATCTAAAATGTGTATGAGTTTGTGGACTCTCATGGTCATGAGTGGGATTGTGAATCCTTACCCGACTTTGGAACATGGGAGTTAAGGTGTTCCTCCTTTCAGGTGATATGGGCCTTGTAAGGACAAACCCCATGCCGAGAATGGTAGATACCCACGGTGGGGTAAATTTCTATTTATGGAAAATATTGCGGGAAGTTGGCCGGTCCCGAGCACTTAAGACACCAACTGTAGTGGTGGAAATCTTGAAGTGTGATACCCTTATGCCTAGTACAAATATTAAGTTGGGTGCTTATAATGTAAAAGTGAAAGTTTGGTTATTCTCTCATTAAAAAAAATTGTGTGTGTTTTAACAAACGGTGAGTAGGCTGGGTTGTTACAGTCATGGAGTAATTCGAAGTATCGGGTGATGTTCGGGCCGAATATGGTTAGAGAAATGGAAGGCCAACTCAATGAAATCCGTCAAAGGCTTAAAGAAGCCTTGGATTGATAAAAGAGTTATGTGGACCTTAAGAGAGCACCAAGGGAATTCACTATGGGAGACGAGTATTCCTAAGAGTTAAACCTACCAAAAGTTCTATCAAATCCTCTAAGCTTAGTCCACGATTTGTAGGGCCTTTTGAAATTATTGATAAACTAAACCTAGTTGCCTACAAATTAGACTTGCCACCCAATTTGTCAAAAATTCATGATACATTCCATGTATCCCTTCTCAAGAAATATGTTCTTGACCCCTCACATGTTTGGAATGTTGATCAACTGCAGATAGACGATCCCCTACGCATTGAAGTACGACCAATTAAAATCCTTGGATATCGAACGAAACAATTGAGAAAGAGGAACATTGAATAGTGCAAGGTCCAATGGGACCAGTTTTCTAAAAATAGTGCCACGTGGGAAGATGTGACCATCATGAAAAGATAGTTCCTGTTTTTGTTTGATTATTGTTTGAACATTGTTATCGTTATGTCAATTTTATTTATGATTGAGTAGTAAAATTATCATATCTTGGTTTGTGAAGTATGATACATATACTTGATATTTGTGCATATTTTGATGATAAATGATGAATCAGTCTTAGAAAATGTAAATTTGTTCATGTATTGAAATTATTTTCAATTATCATGGTAATGTTATTTCATATGCTTGAATGGGAAATACAAACACAGGGATTGTGTTTAATCTTAGGGGGAAGTATATATATATATATATATATATATATATATATATATATATATATATATATATATATATATATATATATATATATATATATATATATATATATATATCGAGAATAAAATGGGGTTAATGGGAAAAGTGGAATTGTTCAATGCATTACTTGATTCTATCCTATGTAAGGAATTAGTTGATTTTCATTTGGTGTGTTGAAATGGAAGTGAATACTTTTAGTGCATGTGTGGAAATTAATATGTAACACATGTTTATGAATTTAGTTGAAATTGCTTGGTAAAACTGTTGATAAACTAAATTTTTCCAAGCATGTATGGAATAGGATGCATGAGATAGATAGGAATTGTTGAAAAATAAAAATAAAATATGGTTGTTGTGAACCTATGATGAATAAGCTTTCCATTTTGCCTCTACGTGCTATGTTGGAAAGTTTATATAACATTTGCATGTTGTTTTAAATTTCATGGTGTATGATGGCTTTTGAGTGACTGCACCTTTGCGTGCTATGTTGGAAAGTTTATGTGAGATTTACATGTTGTTTTAAAGCTATGGTGTATGATGGCTTTTGAGTGTTTGTATGTTGTGTTGGAAAAGAAAATGATGTATGCATGCTAGGATAGCTACACGTCAAGTTAGAACGGTCGTTATGATTACTTGAGATATTACCAAAAAAACCACACCAGGACTGAAGCTTTGTGGAGAAATATATATATATATATATAACCATAATATTTGACTTGCCAATGGAAGCATTAGTATGCATCCGGATGTCAAAACTAAGACTGAAAATGCTTTGTTGTTAATTGTCGAGATTTAAGAGATTCACTCTGATGAAGTTTGATTTAATAAAAATTCAAATCAAATTTTGAGAGATTAAATTATTGTATATCAAAAAACTTAGTCCAGGAAGAGTTGAATGCTAGCACACCATGATACTTCAGATGTAGTGAATCGAATTAGTCTTATATTTGATGTATATTGAAGAATAGACCTGTGTTCAGGGTGAAAGACTTGTATCTTTTATAAATGTTGTACTAAGATGATAAATCCTTTGATATGTGGAATAGTTTTTGAATTAAAATCATTTTAAAGTTTTTCTTTTTCATATGGCATCTGTCGATTCAAATGTTTTTAAAACAATTTTGCATGTGTTCATAGAGCCGTTGAATATGGATGATATTTTTATTGGAAAACGTAGATTAGAGGAATTGTATGGGAAAATTTTGGATAAAATAATGAAAATATTTTACCAAAAAAACGATGGTAGTATAGCTTTCAAAAATTGAGGAGTCAGCAAAAACTCGGATCTAGAACATGTTTACTTAGAAGACTTGACACTATAATGTTTCTTTGTGTGTAAAAGGAATTAAATAGAAATGAAAGTAGTCTTAACATTAAATTTTAAAGTATGGGAGTGTAATCTTGGGTTCATTTTAAATTAAGCTTGTATGGTTGAATGATAGTGTAGTTTTGAGATTCTTTAATTAAAACCTGCATAATGGTTAGGTAGGTCAATGTGATTTTGCCCATAGGAAATGTAGAACGGTATTATTTCAGATCTTATATTTAAATAGAAATAGACCATATATTAAAATAATACAATAGTGTGGTTGCATTGTGATTAAACTTATAGGTTAAACCTGCTCTATTTCTAGGCTATGTAAAGAAAACTCTTAAGATTATTGTAGAGGGGAAGTGATTTAAGGTTTTATGATGTTGTTCTCAATATTATTTTTCATAGTTTCTCTTCTATTACTCTTTTAAAAGAAAGTATACTTGTAACCAAATGATTATTAGTAAACTTATAATGTACATATAGTTAAGCTTATGAACTTTTGAGGAAATTGTTATGTTGGCAAACCATTGCATAGATAAAATTTACTAAACAAACAAAACTTAGATAAACCTTTGAAGGGAGTTATCAAGATTGTGGGGAGGACAATATTAACTCGTAATCTAAGGTTGTGGGTAGGACAACCTTAATAATATATCAGGGTTGTGGGAAGGACAATCCTGTGAGACAATTATTAGTGATGCTTGCGGGTAGGCAACCATCATAAATCATGGCTCTAAATGTAATTCTGGAAAAAAAAGGTCAGAACATGAGGTAACTATGGGCATCTCTTCTAGGTTATCCCTACTAGTGATGAGTGGTGAATTGTGCTTGACTAGGTAATACCGACAACATGATGGTATGGGACATCGTGTTGGTTAATCAACACAAAACTTTGGGTGGTTACCAGAATATTGGTAAGACCTTAGACGATGCTCCATGGAGATTGGATGAACACCTAGCTCGAGCATGTATGCGCTAATTCTTACATGATATAAGTACAAGACATAAAATTATGGATTCATGTTAAGACATGGGAAAGTTATGCATCACACCTCTAGGTGTTATGGGTCCTAGAGGAAAAGAAACCCACTGCCTGAAATTAGGATCTCGGGAGGAGAGTGAAGTTAAAAATGGGAAACTATACGGGATTTGGCCAATATCGATCTCATGAGTATTTCGACTACAACAAAATGGCACTCATAAATATAGATTTAACATGCTCATACTAGAAAATGAACTAGAAAAGAATAAAATAAAGAAAAAAATTTCTCATAATGAAACCTCCAATATTGGACAACCAATTGGGAAGACTTGGGGTGATTGGACAACCAAGTGGGAAGACTTGGGGTATTACAAGCAAGAAGGGCCAAGGACCCAAAGGCACTGATTGACTTGCCTGATTCAAGCAAGGATATCACACTAGACTAGCAGCGGGAGGTGGAGAACGTAATGATATACAGTTTTGATCCAACAGAGAAAGATAACCATCATCACCCTACTCTGCTAAGGGGTCTATTTATGAGGGCACAAAGATACATTAGTGAGTTGAGCCTTGTATGCAACAAATGGGCTACCAACCTTGGTAAATTAACTTGCCCTAGAGTCTACCACTCCTCGAACCGCCTAGCATGGATGGTAGTAGCATATGACCCCAAGAAAAAGACTATTATAGATCACACAAATCAAGTGGTGTTTAGGTTGACAACTGATAGAATCAGAAGTGTATTCAGGATCTCCATAGCCTTACGAATATTGGACTTCTAGACATTGGTTCTCAAGTCCAATTTCATGCTCAAAACCACCATTTTAGGTATGCTTTTGAAGAGAAATAAGTGTATACCTCCAAGTTTCCCTATTCATAAGTTCATTCTCTATCCCTGGGCACAGGATTATGCAGACATGATCAACCTAGTGTTGGGCACGAAATACTTGGAGCATATTACAAAAGATGTCCTCTTCCTGATACTGTAGTGCAACAAAATCGATAATACACCAATGTACCGATGGGAAGAGGTCATCAATAAAAATATGAACAAAGAATTGATAGAGTTGCAGGAATCCATACTAGTTGATAAAGAGCAATTTTTTCCTTTTTCCTACTACTCATTTTTTATTCATCTAGTTTAGAGCCAACTGGAGCAATCTTTGATCGCTCGAATGGGGGGATTCTGTGTTGCCACAATCCAGGATAGATTATTGTATGTACAGGAGGGGTGCTCAAGCTATGTGGCTTTATTCGAGAATGTCCTCCTAGTGATCCATGCTCGCCTATGTTGAGAAGAACCTAATAGATTTGGGGTCGAGGTGAGGACATTCTTGCATGAAGCAAAAGCAGGAGACTTCTTCTATACAGAGGAATATTCTTACATTAGATTGTATGGGTCTAAGTTGCCACCAAAAGCATTGCCTAAACATTGCCCAACATTTATAGCTATTCTAGATATAACAAGACATATAGCAGAGGAGGTACAAATCCGTTCTATAAGGAAGAAGGGAGGAGTTACGTGGTTGTCGATACCTTGCACAATGGGCCCCTATACATATCTAGGCCACTTCTCTTTGCTTTGAGCTATCTAGAATATGGACACATATTGTTTTCAAGAAATTACTTGGAGACCCTATGACCCTCATGGTTATCATAAATAGACTGTCTCCTCAAAGCTCTCTCTCTTGCAAGTTACACACAGGGAAGACCATTTTGAAGATGAAATGCAAAAGGCTTTCAGCCAAAACTGGTCATTAGAATTGGTGTGGAAAATGGATAATAGACCACACAACAAATTGGAAGCAGTAGAGGATTATAGCTTCAACTTGAGGTTACACAAGGAATTTTTGGTTGATAAGGTGGTCCCTCTGGTCCATGTTGCCCCTCTAGAAGAATTTCATGACCCCACCTTACAGGTTGTCCATCAGAATACAAATCTATTCAAAGTCATGATGAAGATAGTAGATGAAGCTTAGCAGGAATAGGTGAGGCTCCCCGCATCTTCCAGCTCTCCCACTGCTACAACAAAGGGAAATAAGTTGGTCACTCACTCATCAAGCCAAGTGCAAATCTTTGCATCATCGACCCAAGCCTTGATGTCTCCATCCAGTCAAACTGATCTAGCGGTTGGCCAATCCAGGTTGTTCTTCGCCACCCTGGTAATCAATCAAGAATAACATCCAATCTCTCCCAAAGATTTGAAGAAAATACAAGAAGCGAGGGGATTTTCAAGCATACTCAGGGAGTATGAAGTCCAAGAAATAAGGCCCTCATAATCTCCCACTAGGAAGAGGACTAGGACTGAGTCATCTACTTTAAACACAGAGAACTTCACACTATCTAGAATGAGAGACACACTCTAGTTCACTACCGATGAAGAGGATCAAATACAAGATATGGAGGAACAAAGATATCCTAGTAAAGGAGTAAGTAAAGCCAAAGGGATAGTAAGACAAGAGATGTGTGACGTGTCCACTACTACATTTGCCATCCCCCTACCACCAATTCTAAAGAAAGCCATGATCGATCTTGGCAAGGGAGTTATGATGGCTGAAGCTGGCCAAGTGGATATGATAAAATCATGTGTGGCCTCCCAAGTGCAGGTGGTAGAAGCTGTGGATAAGGAAGTTGTAATTTTAAATACCAAGTCCATAGTAGCGGAGCAGTTATAACATAAGGTACAACAATTGCAAGCTGAGATAGACTAGTTGAAGCAAATGTTGACTCTCTCTCAGGATGTCACCATGCAAGCCAACGATCACTTTGGAACCATTGAAGAGTTCAAGTAGGAGATGAAGGATAAGATATAGGAGAGAATGGATGATCTCTCGATGATATTTTACAATATTTATGCTACCAGGCATACTATTGGTATTCTAAAAGACCTATTGTAGCAAGCTAATCAGAGAGTGAATCTGATATACCTTGTGTTCCAAAAATTCAAAGAAAATTATGTGGATGTCAATGCAGGGGTAGTTACCTTGAGATATGGTTTTGTTTATTTCTTTGCAAAAGAGTATGCGAAGGTTTTCATTTATCTACATAATAAACCAAATTGGCTTCACTGGGACCAAGAGATCATCAGCTCCAAAGAGGAAGTAGAAAATGAGCTTAATGACTATGGGTTCATGTTGGATGAATTTATCCAAACCCCTGATATTAAGGATTTTGTTTTTAATAAAATACAAGAGTTTGACTTTGGTCAAAACATAAAGCTGACAAAGCAGTTTACCTCCTTGGTGGAAATGGTGGATCGCCTATGTGTCTTCTCTAAGAACACCATGGAATGGTCCAAGGAATGGGTAAATAAAATCACATAGGATGTCAACTTGGTAACGTTCGCCTTGACCTTTCATGATGAGGCATGGGTTTATATTGATCAAAATCTACAAAATCTTGGAGAAGATAGAGTGGGGCCCAGCATGCCAAAGGAAGCTTTATATCAAAGCACGACAGAGCTGCCTACTCAGGATAGCAAGAAAGATGACACACAACAACAACAACACCTGTAGGAGGAAAGACGTGGGCCACCTATCCATTTTTGCTCCTGCAACATTTTGGTATGAGAAAGGAGATCAGGCTAGGTGGAGGATTGATGAAAAATAGTTACAGCCCAGCTCGAGCATCTGGATCTATATATAGAAGACCATTACAGCAGTGCATTTTTTATCAAACATTAGAGAGCAAATTTGAGTCCGAGCATAGTTGTATCGAAGAGTTAGTCATATTTTCCTTTCTATGTGTGTTATATCCCTTCCTCTCTCACCTCGCCCTTTCTTCTGCTATTTTCCAGGAACTATCCAGGAAGCTTTATCTGTTGAGATTATTTCTTGTGGACGCGCTAGAGTTTAAGACTCTCACATCACTGCAATTAGGATGGAGAGAAATAACCCCCTGTTGCAATATTCAAACAAGGGTGGCATTGTATCTATCGTCATATAAGATCCGAGCATTCTATCAAGATTTTCATATGTAGATCTTTTAAATGAATATAAACTCCAACTCTATTCCTAGCATTTCTCACGTTCATGGTTATGTGTCTACTTATTTACATATTGCAGTAACCTTAATGAGTGAATGACGATTTCCCTCGCTAGTTAATCATTTTCATTGATTACATCATTTGAATGAATGTGGATGAACTAGTTCTTCTTTCTTGTTCTTTTCTTAGTACATGAAAAATATAAATCTGCTACGACTACCCAATGGACATGGCATCGGTTTGGTCTTAATGGTTTTAATACTGCTTGGTTTGGTCAAAAAGAACAAAAACTAATATAATATCATTGAATCTGGTAAGATATGGGTTATAGCATCATAGTGGAAAATATCTAAACCCATTGTTTGGGGTTTCCTTACCTGACCTAGTCTATCTAGAGTCTCGTAGATAATCTATTCCTAGGTCAAAGAGGTAGATCCACCAGAGTCTACAAACTAGTTGTGATTCTCGGGATCCCTACGATGTGACATATTTTAAAAGAGGTAAGCTAAAAATCTCCACAGCAAATATCTCAATAGAGAAATGAAATTATATATAAAAGTAGATACAAAATCATGATTTAAAATTTATATATGAAAATAAAAATCTTTAAAGCATATTTTTATAATAAAATCATGACCGACAAGGACACCACTTGCATTATCAATGATGTGACCGTGCTTCAATCCACATGGTGGATGTGTATAAGAAGTTTTACTCAATAAAAAATAAAAATACTTAACATTTTAATAAATGAAAAATAAATAATATAAAATGTTTATATATATTTATTGGAGTAAATGTTTATATTTTTAATTAAATGGTATTAGTTTATTCAGTTGAATATTCCTGGATTCTTAAGGAGGAAACTTATATTCTAATCTTGTTAAGCATTACATTCATAATTGTTAATTTTTTATAATAGCACTATGTTGTCATCATGTAATATAGATGGAAATGTTCCAAATCTATATAATCAATTAAAAAAAAGCTTTAATTTTTTTTCTTTTATTGAAGTAATGCAAAGGTTTATTTATTTATTGTTCCAAATCTATATAACCAACGGTATGTTGTTGGTGTTTTATGTGGTGACATGTTGTTGTAACGTGAGTTCCAATCATAAGGAGGGAGATCCTCTCTTGCTATGCCCTCAAGGAGTGTGGTCCCAGTTGTGCCACCCGTTGTACTTCACATTACTTAATTAAAAAAATGTGTTTATCAAATTTCAAGTAAGTGTCTAAAATTTTCAATCCTATAAATAAACCTTAAAAAACAAAGATATAAAATAAATAGTTGAAAGTGAAGAATTTCACACCATAAACCAAAGTTCAATCTCATACATAAACCTTAATATTTTAAGAACCCAAAAAAATGAAATAAATGATAGAGTTAAAGTTTCAATTTTATAAATAAACCTTAAAAGGCCACAAGATACAAAACAAATAATTAAAAGTACAGAATTTCACACCATAAACCAAAGTATCAATCTCATAAATAAACCTTAACATCTCAAGAGTCCAAAATTTTGAAATAAATGGTAGAGAGAGAAGTTTCACACATAAACCAAAAATCTATTCCACAACTAACAAGTGTTCCATAGTTACAAATATAAACTTTCAATACAAGGGTTTAAGTTCAAATCTTGGTAAGTGGCATGCATACCATCATCTTATCTAGATAGTATTTTACATAATTTAAAGATAACATCATCTTATCTAGATAGTATCTTACATTATTTAAAGATTTGAACTATTATAATAAATTTCCTTATTTCGAATGTGTCTAGCATAATATGAAGATTTGATCTAAGTCATGCTTATACAATTACTTTAAACTTAAAATTTAACAAGTTAAAGTTAGCATTTAAATAAAGTTCATAAAAAAAATGGTAATTAACTTGTATCCCTAATATGTTGGTTTTAAATATATCCCCTTCACCCAAATATCCTTATAAAATATTTATTTTTAAAATTAAAAACAGGGATTATAGTATAAAACTCCTCATTTTCAATAACTCAAGACCTGCTAGACTTGTGCAATAAATTGTTATTATCATACCAAACCAAATGCAAATTACTTGTTATATAAATTAACTTTTGAAAATGATAAATTATAACATTTATGTTCGTATTATATTCCAATTTATATAAAGCATATTGTAAACAAAGTAATTTTTAAAATTAATTTAGTGTTAATATACATATAATTTAAAAAGATAAATATGTTGCAGCATTTGTTAGTGGACTACCTCACATGGTAAAAAGGTGTTAAGATATTACTATACAACTCAAAAAAAAAAAAAAAATTATCCATTCTATGCGTGTTGGTTGTAAGGGTTTATCACACTACCCAAATAAAATAAAATAAAAAGTGTTTGTCCAAAGGCTACCTCATATAATAAAAGATATTAAGATGTTACCAATTCCCTATACCAAAAAAAAAAAAAAAATTCAACCCTGCTTGGTTAATAAGATAAAAAGTGTTTGTCTCTCATGTTGTTAAAGATGCTACCAATTCTCTATACCAAAAAATAAAAAAAATAAAAAAAAAATATGAAAAGCACATGAGTTGAATTAAACCAATAAAAGGTTAAAATATTTTGCACTTTAAAAAGTCACATGAAAATGTATTATATACAAATGCATTTTGTTGAAGGTGGAAAAGAAATACATGTCATGTTTTTTTGTTTTTAGTAAGGTGAAGTACAATGGGTGGTATAATTAGGGTCACACTCTCCATGGATATAATGGAAGTTTCTTTTCGCGTGATTAAAACTTGGATAAAGTGAGGGGGGCATTAAGGGGTTACCCTTCCCATAAATCTTCATTAAAAGTCCAATAACCTTTACCATGTCTAGACATCATTTTATAAATATTTTATATTTAAAAACATTATGCAAAATTTATTGTAAACTAATTTTTTATTTTTAAGAAAAAAACTTTTACAGGGTGCTGTGGTCTAAGAGACCACAACAAGGGGGTTTTACACTTCAAATTCACCGGAGCCGTGACCGACGACGAGGGATGTCGAAGATTTTACACCATCAAAATCACCCGGAAGTCATGCCCGACAAGGAGGTTTTACACTTCAAAGTCACCTGGGAGTCGTGACCGACGACGAGAAGCGTCGAGGGTTTTACACCATCAAAATCACCCGGTAGTTATGTCCGACCCTACCTGCACCAACATTATCAATTGAATTTCCTCTTGGATGCTGCCTCTACAAACCTAGAGACAGTCAACTAGTCAACCCTCCCCAAACCAATGGGCAAACACAAGTTTCACTGTTGCATGCTGCCTCTACAAACCTAAAGGCAGTCAATTAACCCTCTACAAACTTAGGTAATCAGCCAGTCAACCTTCAAACACTTAATAAATATCATCAAACCTATCCCTTAATGTGATTTGAACCTTGAACCTTTTAAACCAAATTAAAACTTTAACCAATACACCATGACACCATCTTTACATATTAAACCACGGCTGAAAAAAACTTAGAGTTGAGTGTCTAAATGACTTGTCCGTAAATTTTGTAAACATATCTTTATGTCCGAGGGACATATTCAAGTGAGAATTTCGATCCGCTTTAAAGTAAATTGAGTTGTAAAGGAACAAATTGTAATGTGTCCTTATAATAAGAACTCACATGAGGAAAATGGAGAATCCAAGTCATTTATCAGCACCACTAAGATAACCGCTAAGAGATAATGTTGTTTTATAGGAGAATGAGAACAGATTGCATATATTATATTAAAAGAAATGAGAGATTCTCATGTTTATCTTTTTTTCAAAAGGAATTTTGATGATTTTCCATTCAATTAGAAGAATAGGCATATTTTTATGGATAACAGTTGAACCACCATGTGACAGTTGAACCTACATGTGATGGGTGTCAAGTACATATAATATTACACGACAGTTTTTTTTATTTTATTTTTATGCATACGAGGTTTTGTATTGGTGTTCCATGCTGTCTCTCACAAGTAATGGGAATTTTATCATACCAAAGCTCCAACTGATTGGTTTCCCATCCCCACATGCAATCAATTCAGCCAATAATCCATGAACAAGTTCAATCTTCCAGGAAAAGCAATGCCCAATAGCTCAGAATTCCCATCTATATACAGACTCCACCTGCAGTGGGAAAATGTTGTTTGTTGTTTAAGATATTAAGATTGCAAAGATGGAGTACAAGAGTATGAGTGTATCTCAGGCTTTTCAACTCATTGCATTGTTTTCACTGATCACATTGCATTTGGTTCATGGAAAGGTAAACAACACACAAGGGTGCTACAGAGCAATATACAGCTTTGGGGATTCGTTGACTGATACAGGGAACCTCCTCATCTCTGGTCGTGCCCTGTTTGCTCCTATCAAATCTTTCCCCTATGGGCAGACTTATTTCCAAAAACCTACAGGAAGATGCTCTGATGGTAGACTTTTAGTTGATTTTCTTGGTATGTCCCAACTTTGCCACATTGTTTCATTTTGCTTTCTAGTTGATAAAATATCATCCATCCGTCAATTATTGTGTCGCTTTAAATATTTTAGTCCTAAAGGATACGTTTCTGCCTAAGTTTTTACTGGCAGCATAGGAATCGAGAGCATTGATTTTGGAGATTTTATCCTATACTCTGATGGTAGGCTTTTAGTTGATTTTCTTTATATGTCCCAACTGTGCCGATTGTTTGCTTGTGCTTTCTGTTTTGATAAAATCTCCTCCATCCATGCACTTAATTCTTGTGTCTAAAAAGATCTTTTTGTGCCTATTTTTTTAAAATCAGCCTAAGAATTGAGCATATTGATAGTGGAGCTTTGTGAATTCATGTACTCAATTCTCTTGACAGACACAACCACTATTATGCACTCATTTTTTGTGCCACTTCAAGAATCTCAATTCTAATGGGTATGTCTGTACCCAAGTGGCTAAAGGATTGAGTGCAAGGATGGATTCCATCCTCTATTTTTGAGCTGTGATACTTTATCTGTACCCAAGTGGCAAGGGAAGAAGGATAGAGTGCATATATAGTAGAGGTTTTATCCTATTCATTCAAAAGGAATGTTTTTGTGTTGGCTGATTGTTTTATGTTTTGTTCATTTTACTGTGTATAGCTGAAGCATGTGGGCTGCCATACTTGAATCCAACTTTGGACAAAGATGCAAACTTCAGCTCTGGTGTGAACTTTGCTGTTGCAGGGGCAACAGCTAACAATGCTTCTTTCTTTGTGCAACGAAGCATAACTATCAACATCACACCCTTGTCACTAGATACTCAAATCCAATCATTCAAAGATTTTAAGAAGAGTTACTGTGATGGCACACCAGGTGAATTGTTACCCAGAAATGTTGAAGTTAACACTGGATATTGTTGATGGAGGCTCGGCATTTAAAATTGTTTTCTAATCATAGTGTGGCGATATTGTTGTTGTAGATTGCAAGGATCACTTTGAAAATGCATTGTTCTTAGTTGGAGAGATTGGAGGGAATGATTACAACTACCCCTTTTTTGCAGGGAGTTCCATGAAGGAAATCAAAACTTTTGTCCCTTTTGTCATTCAAAGAATCAGAGCAGCCATTGAGGTAGGTTAGAATTTTCTTTTTGGATTATTTTGCAGCTTTAGTTTTGTAGTCCCTGTTAATCCATCTTTCACAACAAAGTCACAATCCTTCAAGAAAAACAAAACATTTATTGCCTTTGTATACTGTAAATGTTTCGTGGGCATAATTGAGTTTTACTTAATTCATCTATATTTTGTAAATGGGATCTTCATGTTTTGCAGACACTGATTCAAGAAAATGCAAAGAAGTTCATAGTTCCTGGCAATTTACCCATTGGTTGTTCACCTTCCTACTTAGCAATACACCAAGGCAAATCTTCATCTGATTTCGACAGTATTGGATGCTTGATCAACTTTAACAACTTTTCTCAATATGGTAACAATCTTCTGCAGACCATGCTAAAAGATATCCAAAAACAGTACCCAACTGTTTCAATTGTATATGCAGATTACTATTCAGCCGCCATGGAAATTTTTAAAAACCCTGGGAAATATGGTAGGCTCTACAAACTTGGATTTTATCGAAGACCCTGTCTTGTTTCTCTAGATTTGCTTTCAAATTAAGAAAATTGGTAAATGAAATCATGTGCCATCACATGAAATTTTGATTTGGAGTATTGCTCCTTGATGGTGCAGGATTTCAGCGTGATATTCTCAGAGTGTGTTGTGGCAAAGGAGGAAAGTTCAATTACTCTCCTCCTCTGAGTTGCGATCTGAATGCTGATTTGTGTACAAATCCGAACCAATATTTCAACTGGGATGGCATTCATCCCACGGAAGCTGCTTACAGAACCATTGCCAACATGTTCCTAGATGGCACTTTCACAACTCCACCGCTCCATTTGGTAGACAAAGATGTGTACAAATTTTAAGGGCAAAAACTGATGAAACACTTCAATTGAGCTGTATTATATGGAGTAAATACACAGAAGCACGTATATACTTCAATGTGTTTTAGCATGCACTAAACACTATAATTTTGACACCATCACATATGATATATAAAGCAATTCAAAGGATGAATCTTGATCTCTTTTACATAACTATACCATTCTTTCAACAATATTAAAAACTTAAATGATAGTAAATTCAATTTCCTTCTGCATTTCGTTATAGATAAAAGTTATACCCTTATCCTAAAATATTCTCTATGTTCAAGGGCCCCTTCATCTGCCTATGTATGTGCTGCATCTCCATTTATAGCCAGACCAATATATATAACCATGCTCTTAACCATGCTTAGAAGAAGAGCAGAGATATTAATGTGGAACAAAAGAATGATCTATGAAAAGGCAAATTAATAAAGATGTACAAATCTGAATCCGTCTCTTAGAAATGACAAGCTCTAAATGTTCAAAATTTCATGAGAACATGTTCAATGATATTATAAATAGCATTTAATGGATGGAGGATGAAGGGGCATAAAAAGAATTAAGGTCCAAATTTCATGAGAACATGTTCAATGATATTATAAATAGCATTTAATGGATGGAGGATGAAGGGGCATAAAAAGAATTAAGGTCCAGCATCTAAAAGCTATTTTCAATTTAAATGTTTTTAAAAATTTTAAGCTAAAGTGCATTGCCATTATGGAATTCTCACATATACAGGAAATATTGTGTTTTGGTATATATGAAGGATAAAGTTAGGATGGAATTATCACCTACAATGGAAGTTGGCATTTTCATAGCTGAAGGGTGGTGGCAGTGCATCTTAATAGATGGTTATCTCTGGTACATCAACGTAGCCTCTAGTTCCATTATAAGACAAAAAGTTATCAATGTGGTTGGTTATCACTGGTATATCAACGTAGCCTCTAGTTCCATTATAAGACAAAAAGTTATAATGTGGTTGTGAAAATAAAAATTTGTATGTAAACATTTTTTATTCAAATGGGAAGAGCTATTTGCAGGAGTTATGCAGGCAATAGAATATTTTTTGTAAATAATAATTAAGAAGATCCTTATATAATTCATCCAAAAACTCATTCACACAAGCACTTAATGTTTAAGATGCTTGCCAATCTAAGAGCTGTCACTCCGTCCAATTTGTGATTTACTTATATAAGAATATAATATTTTATTTAAATAATAGTTTATTTTTTTTATTTTTTTTAATAATATTTTTTATATACATCTATCATGGGATTGAACTCGGGTCTTTTGATATTTTTAACATATAAAATATATTTATATTTTAAAAATATGATATTTTTATTTTATTTATATTGTATTAAGTAAATACTTTATCATTATTTATTATTTATTATTTATTATTGTTATTTATAAAACATATAATCTAATATTTAAAGAATCATTGGCATAAGTTAAAATAATAATTTATTTTTGTAAACATAAATTTGTCCTTGAGTTTAAAAAATCAAATGTACATACACATAAAAAGGCAGGATATATATTTATTATACAAACTTCGTAATGAATATTATGTATAAAACCTATACATATCTAAATTACATAAAATTTACTATATAATTTTATGAATATAAAACAACTATAAACATGGTGAACCATCCTATCTAGAATCAAATAGTATCATTTTTAAGCCATATGTCACCATGCGAGGAGATACTTAATGCTCTTCAAATGGAACATAGATATATAACAAGTTCAAATGTTCTATTTTTAAATAGGTTAAATGGGATTGAAATATACTTCACCCATATTACATCACTGACTATATAATAATATTCTAACAACTTTACAATTTGGTATGTATAGCTTGACAAGAATCAAACTTTGAAAGTTAAAGAATGTAATTGGTTAAGTTAATATTATTTAATATAACTAGTTTACATGTTAATAATTTGATAAGATTGATTAATTAAGTTGTTTACATGTAACTAAAAATTAATAATATAATGTAAATCATCATCAATGATCGTTACTTTATTCATTGCGATTATTCATTTCCTAAGAAATTTTCATGTAAAGTTGAATGCATTTTAAAATGAAATTTAAGATGTATATTGAGTATAACAAAAGTAATTTCTACAATTTTTTTTTTTTTGAGTAATACTTCTTATACACATCCACCATGGGGATTGAACCCGGGTCACATCACAGATAATGCAAGTGTCGTCCTTGCCGGTAGACCACACTCAAGTAATTTCTACAATTGATCAATACATACCAAAATGATAGTCTATATACTTAAAAGACTATGTTTACCAAAAAAACTAGGACTCATAAAATTGGTGGTTCTCCTAATAATCCCTTAAGAAGTTGGACATATGTGCTTATAATTAAATGCTAATCTCAATCCAACCTGACCTAATTTGAATTTTAGATTACAATAAAATAAATATATTAAAACATTTAATCAAGGTTAACCATAGAGGTGGTTTAACCAATATCACTAAGGGTGAATATATCAAATTTGCCTATAGGCTTACATAAAGATGCTCATAGGCTTACATAGAAGAATGTTTGTAGGCTTACATATAGAATGTCCATGGGCTTACATAGATAATACCCAAAGGACTATATAACGCTTGCTTGTAGGCTACACCAAGAGCACCCATAGGTACTTTATCATTGTTGTATTTCCCTAATACGATCAAATTACAAATATTTTAACACCCCCATAATCTAAATTGAGGGACAAGGAGAAAACTCATTAGAGATGATATATCTCCTCCCCACAATGAATGCTTGAATGGGATAATGAATCCTACTATCTTCTCTTACCAAAGGTACATGAATTGGATCAACCCCTCCACAAACATGAAGTTGTGATTGCACCTTTTGGCTCAAGATGTGCTTCCTATGAAAATATATTCAACATGCAGTATGATGACCATAATTTATTCTCGAATATTAAGAGAAAGTAGCTAAATCATGAATCAATAGACAAGCCTTTGAATAATCAACCCCAATGGCTAGAAATGGACCCATAGGAACAAGGTGTACCTTGCCTTGGTCATCCAAAACCTACACCTCTTGTAGCCCAAAATATTACCAACCATCATGCCAATGGGTTGTTGAAGTTTAGGGTGAACACCCACTATGAGAGAAGGGAAAGATAAATATAGGAATTGAACTCTTAATATTTTAAATACAGTAAAACTAACCAACCACCAAACTAATGAGCTCAGTGGGAGTTAGATGTTTGGTGGTCCTTGAACACATCAAACATTGAGCACTACGATAAAAGAAATGAGAGAAATGAGTTTTGAACCTATGACCTTCTTGTTGAACAAGGGTTTTAGAATACTTACACTAGTTGAGGTAGCAAGGGATGATGTTGGGTCTTATGATGCATGATTAATATGAAAATCTTACGAATACATAAGTTGGAGAAGTAAACATCGACAAAATTCAACCTTGTTGCCTATGTAGATTTGAACTGTACATGTGTTGGATATGAGTAAGTTTACCACCTACCATGATAATGGGACTATTGGAGTTAATATCACACCAGAGCTAAAAAAGGAGAATGCTAATTGGGTACATTTTACACAAAAAGTCTCACTAAATAGTAATAGGTCCTTGAGATAATATCATTAGTCTGTAGAGCTCAAAAAATATGCAATATAAAAAAGGGCCTGAATTATGGCCTCCAAATGTTTAGTTATATTAGTAGTGAAAAATTAAAAAAATATTTAGGCTTTGTGAAAAACATGACCAATTGAAGGCCACAACTTATAACTTCCTAAAGCGCCACCTTTGTTGTTCAAATCATCACATTAAGCTAGGGATCGATGAATAGAAATCTGACAACTAACTATGAAATATATGGTGAAATCCATATATATATATATATATATATATATATATATATATATATATATATATATATATATATATATATATATATTATAGATATGCTTAAGGTTTGAGCTATGTCATCTAAAAAACATTATTGAGAATGAAATTTAACACCTCCCACTTATGATGTGAGGCCCTAATTGTTGTGTTATTAGTGCAGATACGCTTCAAAATAAGGGAACTCCCCTAAGAAGAGCTAGTGCAACAAAACCAGGGTTATGCATAAGGGGTCGGACCCAAAATGTAATTATAAAAAAAGGTGAATCAATTTCAAAATCCAAGTGAATCTTAGCCAAATTCATGTAGGAGACATGGCGAATTACCTTAATTTTTTACCAAAAATTATAAAACAATGGTGAATTTGACAATTTTGATCAAACCAGGTGCCAAGTAGGACCTAACCGTAAACCGATTGTAAAATAGGGTTCGATCGTAAACCGGGTGCAAAAAAGATCCCAGATGTGGATCGGGTGCAAAATAGGGTCCGAATGAACTTGGCTTACAACCTAGGAAAAAAAATAGTTTAAAGGGTGCAAAATCGAGACTTCCCAGGAGGTCACCCATTCGATTACTACTCCAATCGAGCATGCTTAATTGTAGAGTTTTTTATGGGTTGGAAAATTTCAAGTCATACTGATTTTTTGAATTTTTGGTTGTGGTTGTGAGGTCTCAAAAAATAAAAAATAAAGAGTCATTTTTTTTGTTACCTTGGAACCCTTGAAATTGTACCCCGGATACTTTTGCATCCCGATTTTGGGCTAGTGAAAATAAAATGCCTTGCATGCGGTTTGGGTGCAAAAATCACCTCGAATGCACTTGGATGCAAAAGTGCCTTCGGATGCATTCGGGTTGCTTTTTGCACCTGACCCGCAATTCGAATGAAAAAGTGCACCAGGGTCAGGCCAAATGCAGAAGTGCACACAGATGCATTCAGACCACTTTTTGCATCCAACTCGATCTGGGTGCACTTTTGCATCTGGATTGAGGGTCGGGTGCAAAAAATGCCCCAGATTTACCCGAAAGCAAAAAAACACCCCAAATGTGCCCAGATGCAAAAGTGCACCCAGACGCATCTGGGCGCTTTTTGCACTCAGACTGCATCTGTGGTACTTTTTGCACCCAACTCGCAATTCGAATGCAAAAGTGCACTTGGATCAGGTCGGATACAGAAGTGCACACAAATGCATCTGGAGCACTTTTTGCACTCAGACCGCATCTAGGGTACTTATTGCATCAACCCACGATCTAGATGCAAATGTGCACTCGGATGCAGTCTAGGTGCACTTTTACATCTAGTCTGATCCGGGTGCATTCTTGCATCCATATTGTTGGTTGGGTGCAAAATGTACCTTGAATACAATTTGGATGTAAAAAACACCCTGGATGAGTTCGGGTGCGCTTTTGCATCCGGACGTATTTTGGGTGCTTTTTGCACCTGAACTGCATCTGGGGAACTTTTTGCACCCGACCTGCAATCTGGATGTAAAAGTACACCCAAAATGTATCCATGTGCAATTTTGCATCCATATTGCAAGTCGGGTGCAAAAAGTACCCCGAATGAGGTCTAGGTGTAGAAAGCGACCCAAATGTAAAAAAGAGCCCCACAATAAGAGGCATCCAGGTTTATATACTACTATAAGAGGTGAATTTGGTGGGATAATTTCAAGACGAAAAGGGTCCTTAGTTTAGGCAGAAGTGTTGGCGATTTAAAAAAAAATGGTAATTTTATTATCAATGTGCGATGAGCCAACCCCTAAAAAGTTTTGGACCTAGAAATTTTGGGCAAATGGGCTGATGTCTAGGGTCCCCAAATTTTTCCAATTTGTATTTTTGAAAATGCTAATATTCATGAATTTACGAAGATTCACCGCTATGCATAACCCTAAACAAAACAAAGAAGCAATTAGACAACACCATAAAACAAAAATTACCTTTGGTAGGAATCCACAAGACCTCTCACAAGTGATAAACATCCAATAATACTACATTATCACAAAAGACAAACATGGTTTGCTTCTACTTTGATATTGCAATATGCAAGGTAGGGTTATGCATAAGGGGTTGGATCCAAAATTTACTTGTAAAAAAATGCGAATCCTAATCGAAATCAAGGTGAATTCTAAGCAAATCAAATCAATCATCTTCACACCAAAATTTGGGGGTATTTGAAGCTCTAAAAATTAAGGTCATATTTGGGGCTAATTTTGACCTATTAAATTACCTTATAACTTCATAAAAACACCACCATTAGATCAGGATCGAAAAGAGCTTTCCAACGAGTATAAATATGCCTATGTTTGGATATATATTATGGTGAATTGACCCTAAGAAAAAATTGGTCCCAAAAATTTCAGGCGAATGGACCCACGTCGAGGGTCCTCATATTCACAAATTTTAAATTTTGGAAATTCTTAAATTCGCCCAATTTACGAATATTCACCACTATGTATAACCTTGATCCAAGGAAAAAGAATTAAAAATAACTATCAGGAGAACATGAATCTTATCATCGAAGGCACTATTTAGATTTGTACCATGACAAGGAAAAAAATGGAGATAAAGCAATTTGAACCAAAATCCTTCCATGCCCAATGCACTTACACTAACCAAAGTTCCTTATGCCACCGGTTGAGAGTAAATTGAATGCTTGTGATAAAAAATAATTGAGTTGTGCTTGAATGAAAAACAAAAATAGTTAAATTGTCATGATTGTATCCCACAACCATAGGCCTATTGCAAATGCACCTAATCAATGTGTCACTTGTCATAGATAATATTTGAAACTTTCTTACTCTATTTTTTTTAAATTGTTGCATGTAAATTTATTGCCAAGAAGAAACTATGTCATTGTCCTCTCCCACCACAAAAATAGAATATTCCATGGAATACTTATGTTTTAAAAATTCAATTTTTTGAATTTTGGAGGGGAAAGAGTGAATTATTTGGAAGTAAAAATGAGACATCATATGATAAAATCATGAAATGTGTTGAATTGGGACCTATGAAATTTTGCAAGGAATCCAACAAAATTGATAGTTCATTCATATCTTTTATGGACTATCCTTTACAATATTTCGTATGATTGAGCAAAGTTGTTTTGTGGCTCTAATACCATGTTGGAATTCACAATACTTTTTAGAAATATTTTGAAACATACATTCACCACAATCATATACATAAATATAAAGAGCAAAATAAAAGAGCATATAGACAAAAATAGGGAAAGAGATAAAAGTGACTAACTGATATAAGGAATAAGGGATGGGTGCCTATAGGTACCCCTACAATCTTACATATCACAAATTATTGCAATCAATAAGTCATTAGGGGGCAATTATAGTGATATCAAATCCCCAATTAAATGTTAACCTCAAGAGGATATAATATGATTTAAAGGTTAAATTACAATATGATAATATATTAAACCATTTAATAAAGGTTAATCATAGATAGTTGCAAGATTATTGTAGTGGTAAGGGCTTTGACCTCTCTTTGAAAGGTCTAAGGTTCAAAACCCACTTAGTATGAGAGGACTAGGATCCCTCATAAAAACTTGTATAAACTCATTGAAAAATATTTAATAGAGTTGCAAGCTTACTACAATGGTAAGGGATTTGGCCTCTCTTTGAGAGGTCCAAGGTTCAAACCCCACTTAGTATGAGGATATCGGGATCCCTCATAAAAACCTATGTAAACTCATTGGCAAAATAAAGGTTAACCATAGAGGTGGTTTAACCAATTCACTAAGGGTAAATAAATCATAAAGATGCTCGTAGATTTGTGTAGAATTATACACATAGGCTTACATATAGAATCTTCATAGGCTTACATAGAAGAATGCCTATAAGCTTACATAGAAAGATATTTGTAGGCTAACATATAAAATGTTTGAAGGCTTACATAGCACTTGCCCATAGGTTACATCAAAAGTATCCATAGGCTTTTCATCACTATTGGCCTTGGACTAATAAGATCATATTATATTTATTTCAACACTAAACCCACCAAAAGGCAATCTGTTGATATGTATAGAGTGTTTAAAACAAGACAACTTGGCCACCAAGGGAAATGACTCATAAAAAAATAGACAAAAAAATATTTTCTACACTTGATTCCAAAACATGATGTAATAGGGACTATTACTTTTTCAAGGGGACAAATGATTTAGGCATGTGACCTTGTTGGGGTATGGCTTTATACCCAAAAAATTTTAAAAACTTGTTTTTATGCTAACCACATTGTCAAGGGCTTAACTTTGTGGTTGGGACTATGTTTTGATCTATTCAAGAAGCATTGCAAAACTTGAAGGGAGAACATCAATTTTGAATAGGCAAACATGTCATAGACATGATTTAGAAACTACATTGAAAAATGCTCTAGAAGCCCTAAAAGTTGCAAAACAAAATATTTTTTAATTGGTCCTATGGGATTGAAATAGATTCGACTCGTATTACATCATGACCATATAGTGGTATTAGGACAACGTGGCTATTATGCATATATTACTAGCAATATTTGAACCTAGTTCTTCTCCTTCAAAGTCAAGGAATTTAGCCAATTGAGCTAATGCCATTTGATAAAATATTTACTAAAAATTATAATTTTCTATTTTTAGATATTTACAGCCAAAATGCATCTCTAGCCATGTTATCACATCGATGGAAGACAAATCCATAAGAATAAGTAATACATATGTAATGTTTATTTAATATACACTTTGTAACTCATGGAAGGTGAACCACCACATTTGCATACAAGTGGCCTTCCATATTCAATGTGGTGGATTTCTAACCTACCAAATATTGTATAAAGAGAAATGCATCCTTAATTGTAAAAAGATGAATAATGGATACAATGTTATAGCCTCACATCTCTTCTCAGAGATTGCTTGCATTGTTCTCTATTTTTTAACAATGAAATCATTTTGTTATTTTACTTATATATCTATTCTAATTTCTTATACTATGTTATTTTTTAATTGCACTCTTTCTAGATCTTCCTCAACTCAAAATTTAAGTTTTAGATCTGTTTGATGATGAAATATTAAAAACTATCCACCATTGCTTCCAAGAGTGCTAAAACATGCCCAATTATATGTACATTAACATACAAAAGGATGTTTAATAATTTTTGTTAATGTCCCATATATTATTAAGTATAATAAAATGAAATTATCTTCTCTCTCATTTTACTTCTTAGGTTTTGCACATCATTATATGATTCCCATATCAATCTATCATCTTACTCTTTGATCTCTATCTAAAAAACATCAATTTGACCATAACTCTCATCTGAACAATATCAAGTAGTGTAACAACCCAAGTCTACTCACTTGGTTGTACAACTCAGTCTAGCTCACTAGTTCCAAGAGATGAAAATCTTTGTTAGGTTTTGTTAACAAGGCTCATACTAAACGCAAATGTTTTAGTTAATTGGTTTGATGTTCGCCTAACGTTTAATTTAGTACAAGATATATTCAACCACATTTGGGTGTTAATCACTGCAAACAATTTCTAAGTGGACAATATTTGCCAAATCCTATAGATGGTTCCATTTTGTGGGTCTATATTCTCATCCTCTTGTTTTGGCATGAGCATAGATCCATGGATGAGGTTATCCTCTAGGGCCCATAACACCTAGAGGGTGGACACATACTCTCCCCATCTCTTAACATGTTGAACCTCGGCTTAAATTGATGTACTTGTTCTAGACTTAACATGCAATGGGGTTAGCATAATATGCTTAGTGCCTAGCTGATTTTCCACTCATCTAGAGTTAGCTAGGGCCATATCATTACCTTGACTCTAGGCTTGGTATCACTTGCGTACTTATGACTAACGACGGGTTATCCCATTCTAATCATCGTTGACTAGACTAGTTCCTTGGTCATACTATCATTCTCTTAGTCATAAATGGTGCAAGGACCTATCACTATACTACTCGCACAATGACCTAGAGGAGATGTCCCATACTGTCCCTTATCACCTTCACATCCTAACTTCTCTTGATAGGAAATGATCATTTTCGAGTTGCAATAATTACCAACTTGTAAACACCAGTATTGGGCGTCTTATTTTCTCTTAGCTACTCACCCTCTACAATGAGTAAATTTTACGACTTAAGTGTATTTTGGTCTAAATTAGTGATTTTTAAATAAATTCCCTAAAAACACCTTTATACTATACTTCTTAAATTTTTCTCAAATCATAAGAGTTTTCTAATACTCATATCATATTAAGTTATTCGTATGAATTTACTCCTTCAAATAAAAGGTTGAAGGAAGGCCACATTGTTTTTAGATAGAACATTCCACACCTAATTTTTCATTCAACTTTAAAAGAAACATATAAACGCAAACTTCTAAATAACCTTGGGTTTCACTTGTCCATAAGCTTTATTAATATTTTTTAAAAAGAATATTTTAACGAGTTCATTACTGAGAGTATTATCATCTATATGCGTCAATGAGGTCGACTAAAAAGGTCTATTTAGTACCCCATTTAAGTTTCTTTTATCCACTTCCTTTAAACAACAAAAGTATAAATTTAAACTACATTTGGGTTGCTTTTCATACACCTTATTTTGCATATTCTAAAAAGGAAAATTACAAAGTAATTTTAAAATATTATTTCAAATCCAATAAGCGCATACTTTCCTCGAAAAGCTATACGTCCATATAATTACAATAATTCCTATGAGATATCTTAAATAATCAAGAATATTCTTTGCTAAAAATGATTCCATATAAAATCCAATGAATTCTCTCATATCCGTAAGAAGAAATTAAACAACCTGCATTTTTAAATTTTGGAAAACAAATAAGTAATACTAACAAGGGATTATCGAAAAATAATATTCATCATCTCACACAGGAATATACATATACCCATATAGAAGCTATAATTAATGAGTCTACCGGTCCAATACCATACTTTGTTCACTGATGGAAGTAAACATTACGAGTTTGCTTTCCCCAACGTCTTAAATTAGTACAATGAGAAAACTAATGAACTGAAATGATAATATTTCCAGTACGTTGTATGCGTTATCTCAATTCTCGATAATACATCAGTCATAACACCCTGCTCGATGAGAGATTTTTTAGAAAATAAGGCACAAAAAAGATATTGGTTAGGGTTATGCGTAAGGGTTCAGCCCCAAAATATATTTATAAAAATTTGGCGAATCAGTTTCAAAATCCAGATGAATAGTTTTGAAACACATTAAAAAGGTTTACTATTATTAGGGGCAATGTTGAAAATTTAAACCTAAAATGATCAAATTATTATAAAATTAGGGTGAATCGACCAAAAAAAAATTTGCACCCAAAATTTTTTGGCTAATGAACCTTGGTCAAGGATCCCAAATATTAGCCAATTCCAAATTTTGAAAATCCTAATTTTAGCCAATTTTGCGAAAATAGCCACTATGCATAACCCTAATATTGATTGCAGAGAACCAAAAAATACGGAGCTACAGAGGGAGTCCTGCGCAACACGCATATATGATATCTCCTCTCAAAAAAAATATATCGTATCTAAGAAAAAGATATTAGAAATAAATGCATAGAGATGGTGGGCAAAGATGGAGGCCATACTGGCCCAAACCCAAAAAACATGATACACCACGCCATACATGTCGTAGTTGATAGAAGATTTGCCAACAACTTCAATCGTCACCATTAAAGTAGCTGCAGGGAAGATCTG
Organism: Wollemia nobilis; assembly: GCA_028583015.1. Taxonomy (NCBI): domain Eukaryota; kingdom Viridiplantae; phylum Streptophyta; class Pinopsida; order Araucariales; family Araucariaceae; genus Wollemia; species Wollemia nobilis. Next base: position 386,776 of record JAQPPZ010007574.1, on the reverse strand, counting down.
GAAAAGAAACTATTTACATTACCATGTAGACTATATACATATTGTCAACATGCTCGAAGGGAATTAAAGAATGACACAATGGCAAAACGTACACCCATGAGATCAAACAGACTTTTCAATCTCCCCCTTGAGTGAAATGGGATGTACGCATAGGCAGTCTCTGATATAGCAAAAGCAAGCTTTTGGCAGGGGCTTGGTGAAGATGTCTGCTAACTGAGCATCAGTAGAACAAAAGGTAAATTGAAGGAAACCATCATCGACCAAGTCTCTCATGAAATGGTGCCTGATATCAATATGCTTGGTTCGACTGTGAAAGACGGGATTCTTTGTCATTGCAATTGTGCTTATATTATCACAGTGAATAGAAATGGGTAGCCCAAGCTCCATACCAAGCTCACCAAATAGATGCTCCAGCCAAATAGCCTGAGTACAAGCTGAAGATGCTGCAATATACTCTGCCTCCACTGTAGAAAGAGCTACAATCTATTGTTTCTTGCTACTCCAAGAGATAAGAGATTCACCAAAGAAGAATGCATACCCGGAGGTGCTCTTCCTATCATCAAGAGACCCGACCCAATCAACATCGGTGTAAGCAGTAAGTAGATTGTTGTCAGTGAATTTATACCACAATCCATGGTCTTTGGTGCCACGAACATATCTTAAAATGTGTTTGGCTGCCCTCCAATGAGACTCATGAGGAGAATGCATAAACCATGCTACCAAACTCACAACATACATGATGTCAGGACGAGTAGCAGTCAAATACATCAAGCTACCAACTAAGGAGCGATACAAGGTTGCATTGACAAGTGGTGAAGAATCATCTTTCATGAGTTTACAACCAACAACAGCTGGAGTATCAACAGGGTGGCAATCCTTCATGCCAAATTTGACAAGCATATCCTCAACATACTTGGATTGTGAAATGAAAATGCCAGAAGAAGATTGTTGAACTTGCATGCCAAGAAAGTAACTCATCTCCCCTAAGTCACTTATTTCAAATTCATTAACCATGGCACTCTTAAACTGATTTAACAAGAAATCAATTATGCTCAAGAAGATAATGTCATCAACATAAAGGTAAATAATGATGAAATCATTACCTTCAACCTTGGTATACACCGTGCTCTCCGTTGTGCATCTCTGATAACCATGTTGCCTAAGATAGCCATCAATCCGAGCATACCAAGCCCGAGGTGCTTGCTTCAAACCATAGAGAGCCTTCTTCAAGCGGTATACCTTGTGTTGTTGGCCAGCCACCGTGAACCCTTCTGGTTGCTCCACAAAGACCTCTTCCTTCAAGTAGCCATTCAAGAAGGCAGACTTGACATCCATTTGATAAACCTTCAAACCAAAATGAGATGCAAGTGCCAAGAGAGAACGAACAGTCTCCAAGCGAGCTACAGGAGCAAATGTTTCATCATAGTCAAGTCCCTCTTTCTGAGCATAGCCTTTAGCAACAAGACGTGCCTTGTGTTTTGCAACTGTCCCATCAACATTATGCTTTATCTTATAGATCCATTTTACACCAATGACCTTTCTATTATTGGGAGCATCAACTAGTTCCCAAGAGTCATTCTTTTGGATCTGTGTTATCTCTTCTTCCATGGCCCTTTTCCAAACATCATGAGCAACAACTTCTTGAAATGATGAAGGCTCAAAAAATGAAGGAGAGATAAGAGCATATGTGATGTTTACCTCTTGATTACCCCCTCTAGTTTGAGACCGAGTCACTCTCTTGTTGAAGTCTTCATCCAACATTAGTGATGGAGGATGATACCGCTCGCTAATCCATTTATTCTTAGTCGGTGGGAATGTAGGAGCAGTAGGGGGACTGTTTGGCTGGGCTTGTTGTGGTGAGGTGGTGGCCTGTGTGGGAGGTGATGAAGGCTGAGGTTGAGAGGCCGAATCAGAATCATCAGGAGCAACATCATCATCAAATGTAAATGTAGGAGGATTGTCAACAACAGTGTCCTCCCCCTTCTTGTAGACACCCCCTTCATGGAAAATCACATCCCTGCTAATATGTAACTTGCCAGTAATAGGATCGAAGCACCGATATGCCTTAGACTCATCAGAGTATCCAAAAAAGATACATTTGATGGACTTTTCATCAAGTTTCTTCCTGTTCTCCTTGGGGACATGAACGTAGCAAGTGGATCCAAAAATTTGGAGGTGGGAGATGCTTGGTTTCTGGCCAAACCAAGCTTCATATGGAGTGGAATTTGTGAGAACTTGAGTAGGACAATGGTTAAGAATATATACCGCAGTATGAATAGCCTCCCCCCAAATATTGTTATGAAGATGCATCTCTTTGATCATGCATCGAGCCATCTCCAAAATAGTTTGGTTCTTTCGCTCAACAACACCATTTTGTTGCGGTGTGTAAGCAGTTGTGTACTACCTCTGAATCCCATGTTTGCTACAATATTCTTTAAATTCATTGGATATAAACTCTCCCCCTCTATCAGTCCTAAAATTCTTAATGAAATAACCAGATTGCTTCTCAACATAAGCTCTAAACTTAACGAAGCAATCAAAAGCATCTGACTTAGTTTGTAGCAAATAACACCAGCTCATTCTGGAGTGGTCATCAGTGAAGAGTAGCATATATCTGCACTTACCTCCAAGAGTAGGAGTCTGCATTGGTCCACATAGATCAGCATGCACCAGCTCAAGAGGAGACTTTGCCCTATAATTATGCTTTGGAAAGGACTCCCTGTGTTGTTTACCAGCAATGCAACTTTCACACAAAGGATGAGAGGGATGGGAAAGGGTGGGCAAACCTTTAACCAACTTCTGCAAACTAGTCAAGGATTTAAAGTTGAGATGCCCAAACCGTTTGTGCCACAACCAAGGAAGGTCTTCAGTGGCTTTCAAGCAATTGGCATCGGTTGCATCCTCAACATGTACATTCTATTCTCAGACATGAGAATAGTAGCAATCACCCTATGATTTGTCTCATCCGTGATCTTGCAGCTCCTCTTTTCAAAGACAACCTTGTAGTTTTTATGGCAGAGTTATCCAATGCTGAGAAGATTATGCTTCAGCCCAAGAACATAGTAGGTGTCATGCATATACATAATCTGACCGGATCTTGCTCTAAAAGCAATTGTTCCTTTGCCAACAATCTTTACCTGGTTGTTATCTCCAAACTTGACATGACCACCAGTCATTTCCTCAAGTTTGACAAACAAGTTTCTATTGCCAGACATGTGATTAGAACAACCACTATCGAGGTACCAAATACAGTCATCTACAACTTCAAAGTTGTTATGACTGAGCAAGAAAACATTGTGGTTACCTTCTCCTTCAGTGTAGTGGGCTGACTGTTGTGTTTTCTTCTTCTTCCAACAGTATTGCTCAGTGTGGCCATCCTTACCACAGAAATCACAATGTCGGGGAGTCAAGCTCTGAGATCTGCCACCAGCAGAACGTCCTCCCCCATGACCTCTACCACGGGCTCTTCCATGCCCAGATCTGCCATGACCTCTGGAGGAAGATGTAGAACCAGAGGGAGGAGCTTCGTTTCCTGATGTAGACCCCTGATCACTAAAACGAAGCTTCCCCTGAAATGCCTGATCGAGGGCCTCAGCTCTATCACGAATTTTGTGCTCATAGGTAGTCAAACTACCAAGCAACTCTGCTACAGTTAGCTGAGAAAGATCTTTTGATTCCTCAATAGCTATGGTGATGGGGTTGAATATTCTAGGTAGACTACGCAGTACCTTTTCCACGATCCTGGTGTCGCCCAGCTCCTCTCCATGAGAGTGTATAGCATTGACCAAGTCCTGAACCTTTGCAAAGAAACCATCAATGGTCTCCTCCTCAGACATGCGAAGAGATTCAAAATCCCTGCGCAGCATTTGCAATTTAGCCACACGAACTTTGGTCGATCCCTTGTAAGCAACTTCAAGGGTATCCCAGGCTTCCTTAGAAACCTTGCACTCTATAATCTTGGGAAAGATAGCAACATCAATCCCACTCTAGATAGCAAAAAGAGCCTTAGCATCCTTTTTTTGGGTCTCCAGGAGCTCCTTCTTCTCATCCGCAGTCATACCAGCAAAGACAACTGCATCCACCTCAGTATAGCCCTGTGAAACCAAATTCCATAGGTCTTGAGATATCAAGAGGGTCCTCATACGAATACTCCAGTATTCATAATGATCTCCACTGAACATGGGTATTTGCAACTGCAGAGAACTAGGTTTTGCATCCATTTAACCCTACATATCGAGAAGCTCTGATACCAAATGAGATATTTTTTAGAAAATAAGGCACACAAAAAATATTGATTGTAGAGAACCAAAAAATACAGAGTTACAAAGGAGTCCTTCGCAACACGCATATATGATATCTTTGAAAATAAAAAAACTATCGTATCTAAATAAAAAACATTAAAAATAAATACGTAGATATGGTGCGCAGAGATGGAGGCCATACTAGCCCAAACCCAAAAAACATGATACGCCATGCCATACATGTCGTAGTTGAAGAAAAACCTACCAATAACTTCAATCGTCGTCATTAAAGCAGTTGCAGGGAAGATCTGGCGAAGAAACTATTTACGTTACCACGTAGACTATATACATATTGTCAAAATGCTCAAAGGGAATTAAATAATGACACGATGGCAAAACGTACACCCAAGAGATCAAACATACTTTTCACTCAAAACTAAAGAGAGTTGTTATTTTCGAGAGAGACACTCTTATTAATTTTTACAGGACTATTGCATAACAATTTTTTTAGAAATACTCAACTATTTATGCAAGGTGTACTTAAGAAACATCTTAGCAATATTAAGCATTATCAACACCCATTAATTTAGTTGTAAAAAAAGCAACGTACTCTCTTTGATTCTTAAATAATCCAAACAACAATTACTACATACAATTATAACATAGATAAAAATTTTAAAGCATTGATCTCAAGCTCTCTAAAAACATGTTCGTCTCCATGACAAACATCAAATAACAATTTTTAAAGCACAATGAAGGTAACCAACATATCTATTGATTTAAGAGAATTAAGACACCACAACATCGAATATCTTCTAAGAAATAATAAGGGATAAACCCTAAATAGTGCCATCCAAAATGGATACGCTCACTCGCAGTAGGTGGTAGCCTCAAAATATATGTACATATTCACAGTGGACTTAATAAGATAGTTTAAAAGAAAATTCTATAACCTTGGGCCCTTCAAGGAACATTGTAATTATAGCAGACATGTACCAAAATTATAAATTAAACTTCCTATAAGGAAAACACATTTTGTACAGCTACTCAGGAATGCAGATCATTATCTTAGTTGAACTTTAGGTATTTTTTACTTTAATCTGGTAGTAGATATAGAAAATCATCCTCAACCAAAAAATCAACCAAAAAAACTTGATGGAGAACTCCATTACAATGCATACATGGAATTTATCTCCATGATTTGCCATATTTTGGTTTTCCAAGAGCTTCCTTCCAACCACCATGTTTGACGACCGAGGCATGAGTGGCACCAATAGGAATCAGGATGGCTCTCTAAGTCTTATGCAGTGTATGGTAGTATGTATGCAGTGCATGGTAGGACCTTGCATTGATTGATATTTATTTTCCTTAAATTCTTGGTTTAGAAAACTAGTATCCTAATTGGATAGACCTCAATGTGCAGGGGATATGACATCTACAAATTAGAAACATTCCAAATGTGAGTAGGATCAGTAACATATTTTCTAAGGAGGGACACATGGAAGGTATCATGGGATTTCGACAAACTAGGTGGCAGAGGAAGTCTATAGGCAACAAGATTGATTTTGCCAATAATCTCAAATGTTCCCACAAATCTAGGATCAGGTTTTGAATATTTTATGGAACTCTTGGTAGGTTTCACCCTTAAGAAGACTCTATATCCCATAGAGAATTCCCTCGATGTCCTTTTAAAGTTTGCATAGCTCTTTTGGTGATTTGAGGTCTCTTTGAGCTTTTGGTAAATTCTTTTTAATTGTTCCTCCATATCCTTTACAGTATCCAACTAGATCACTACTCGATCCTCCAGATTATCCTAAGATAGAGGAGTATGGCATCTTCTCCCATACAGAGCTTCAAATAGGGCCATACCTAATGAAGCATGATAACTATTATTGTAAGCAAACTCAAAAAAGTAAAGGTAGTCCTCCCATTTGATGTGTTGGTCCATACAGTATATACACAACATATCTTCAAGGACCCGATTCACCATTTTATTTTGTTCATCTATTTCAGTATGATAAGCATAACTAATATTGATCTTAGTACCCAAATCTTGATGTAATGCTTACCAAAATTTTGATGTAAAGTAGAAATCCCTATATGAGATAATAACCTCATAAAACCCATGTAAATGAACAATCTCTCTAGTAAATTTATTTGCGATGGCAGGTGCATCATCCTATACATTTACAGGTATGAAGTGTGCAACTTTGGTTAGCATACCCACCACAACAAGTATTGTATCATGTTTAAATCTATTTTTGGGTAAACCAACCACAAAGTCCATCGAGACAACCTATATTTTTGTATAGGAATATCATGTGGGTACAATCGATCAGTTGGATGTAAATGTTCTACTTTGACCTTTTGGTATTCTATATATCTAGCCACAAAGTTGTTAATATTCGTCTTCATCCCTGGTCAATAAAAGGCATTCCTTAGATTCTCACATATTTTTGCCCCACCTGGGTGTGTGAAGTAAGGAGTATAATGCACCTCCTTTAGGATAGTGTCTCTTAATCCACCTAAATTTAGAATGACTAATCTATTTCTGAAACATAGCAAATCATTCCTAAGTATAAACCTTGTATCCCTATCAAGTTCTTACTCAATATGAACTTGGCATTTCTTGCAAAAGTCATCCTTCTATTGAAATTCTTTAACATGATCAACTTATCATAGTGAAACTATGACATAGCGGCTATGTGCCCTCAACTACTCAAGACATCAGCTATTTTTTTTCTTTACCCTTAATATATTTGATACCAAAATCATATTTTACCAGAAATTCCATCCATCAATGTTGTTTGGCATTCAATAAGGGTTGTGTAAATATATACTTTAAAATCTGGTGATCTGTTTTGAGATCAAAGGATTTTCTGAGCAAATAATACCTCCAAATATTTAGAGCATGTACTACTACCAATTCTAGGTCATGAGTAGCATAATTTACCTCACGCCTATTAATTTTTCGTACTCATAAGCAATAATTACTTCATTCTGAGTAAGAATTCTTCCTAATCCTTCAATAGAAGAATCGATGAAAACTGTAAATTTTCTAGAAGGATCAGGTATTTTGAGAATTGGGGTGGTTGTTAACCTCTCCTTCAGAGTTCTGAAAGCTTCCTCACACTAACTCGTCCACTTGAAAACCTTCTCTTTTATTTGGAGATTTTTATGGGTTGAGCAATTTTTGAAAAATATCTTACAAAACACCTATATTAACCTACCATTCCCATGAAACTATGTATTTCTATTATGTTAGTGGATGCAAGCCAATTAATAATAACTTCAATTTTAATTGGATCAATAACAACTCCATCAATGGAGACTATATGCCCCAAATATTGTACTTGAGGGGTGTAAAACTCATATTTTGATAACTTTTCATATAAGTGATTTTTCTTGAGTGTCTCAAGTACAATTTTCATGTGTTGGTTATATTCTTACTTGGTTTAGGAGTAAAGTAAAATATCATCAAGAAATACAAGCACAAAATGTTCTAGTTGATCCTAAAAGATACTATTCATGAGGTTCATGAAAGCAACTAGGGCATTTGTCAGACCATAAGGTAGGAATGTGAACTCATAGTATCCTTTTGGTCACAAATCTGCCTAAGTACAAGATTTAATCACTTGTGCGCCCTAGACTCGGCCAACATGGAAAGGCCAAGAGAAAGAGAAGTCTCCCGGGCCAATCTCCAGAGAGAGCTGGCTCCCAAACTAATCTAAAAATTGGTTTCAAGATAAAGATGCAGGAAAGAAATGGGAAAATACGAAAAGAAATGGGAAACAATAGAAAGAGATGGAAATATGGCCGAAGCCGATAGTCGATGGGGAGAACAAGCTTAGATAGCAAATAACTTCAACAAGATCCTAGAAACAGGCAGCAACCGACTCTTAGAATGCATATACAGAAATTGGATCACACATTAGCCGTAAGTTCGCTTCCAATTGTACTTCAAACATTTAGATGAAAATACAGCCAAATTCAAGACAACAGAATTTAACTTATATTTTAATACTGGACTAACAGAAGTGACTCAGACAGAAAGCAAAACATGCACAACAATTTGGATCACCAACTCCAAGAAGACACTAAGAATAGAGCAAAATGCATCTAGGATTTTTGTCTTAATTTTTGCAAAAAGATCCTCCTCCTTTTGCTTGAGATTTTACATTGGTATTTATAGAGGCCTTCCCTCTTCCTTTCGTATTACAACATTTAATACATGAAACATATTTTGAAGAAATGATCCCCTTAATCTGCCTCGGAGAAATGATAGTCCCTGTTTTAATGGATCAAAACCAAAAATGAAACAAAAACAAGGGCCCATATTTCTTCATTAAATGACCATTATCAGGGGAAGCTGGAAGTTGTTAAGAGACCAGGAACAAGAACTTTTAATGCTAGGAGGCATCTTTAATTTTGGTGGCATCGAAAATTGCCTCAGGTTCTTCCATCTAGTGCACATCGGTAATCAGCAACATTTAATCTTTGAGCCTCTTTGACCACGATCTCAAAATTAGTTGGAGAGCTTTTACTTGATCCTTATCTTCTCTTCACGTTCTCCTATGCAATTTTGAAGGAAAATGCAAACAGAACTGTATCGGGCCTTTGTTGTTGCTTCTATCGCAAAAATGTGACAGGTCATGAAAATGCGACATGTCACAAAATCATGACACTTTTACCTTACTACCTTCTATTTCTGCCACCAGTCATGAAAATGCGACATGTCACGAAATCACGACAATTTTCTCTGTTCAGCTTTGTCTCCATGACATGTCATGAAATCGCGACATTCTCCTCTATTTTGGCTTCTTCGCTACTCCTTATCGCGAAAATGAAACATGTCGCGAAATCACGACATCTTTCACTCAACATTGTCTTGTCCAGCTTGTTCACCACAAAAACACGACAGGTCACGATTTTGCGACAATTTCCTTTGCCTTGTACTTTTTTGACTTTGTTCCGCAAAAATGTGACAGGTCGCAAAAATGTGACATGTCGCGATATCGCGACGTTTTTTCCATTTGGCTCTTCGGTCTTCAACAAGTCGTGAAATCGCGACATGTTTCTCCATTTGGCTTTATCTCCACAATATGTCGCGAAATCATGACATTTTCTCTCTTCTTGTACTTTACTGCTTTTAGGCCGCGAAAGTTTGACATGTCGTGAAATCGTGACATTCCGTACAATTTGGTTGCCTCCGTACTTCCTCCTCGCGAAAACATGACATGTCACGAAATCATGACATTTCTCTACGCTTTGCCCTTCCTGTCCAACATGTCACGAAATCATGACAATTTCTTGCCTTCTCTGTCGTTGTCGCTTCCTGTCGTGATATCGCGACAAGTTCCTCTTGCTTGGCTTCATTTTCAAAAATGTCACGATATCGCGACATCTTTCTCTGCCTTGTGTTTATCTTTCAGCCCTTCCGCGATAATGCGACATGTCGCGATATCGTGCCATTCCGTACCATTTGCTCCTTTTCTATTTTTCTGTCATGATATCGCGACAAGTTTCATTGGCGCTCCCCTTGGCTGTTGTATGTCGCGATATCGTGACATTTTCTATCACTCTGCTCTGTGGCCACCACAAGTCACAAAAATGCGACATGTCGCGATATCGCGATAATTTGACTTCCTTGCTTCCGTTGACTGTTTTGACCGTGAAAACGCGACAGGTCGTGAAAATGCGACATGTCGTGATATCGCGACATTTTTTGTACTTAGCCGATTTTTGCATTTGGACCCATGAAACTGCAACATGTCGCGATATCGTGACAGTTACAGTTACTTTGCTCTAACACAAAACTTATAGATATTTTTACATTTTCCCTTTCAAAGTGCTTGGAGGGACAAACAGAAGAATTAGTATCTCTACAACTTGTGCATTCTTTTATATGAACAGTAACAACAAAAATAATGTGGCAAAAATGCCAACATTCTTTATGGCTCATGGGGTATACAGTTCTATTGTATGCACGAAGCTCAGGCCTTTATCCATTGGGAAATAGAGTCAAGAAGCTGGAGGAGCAGGAAAAGTAAGTGCTAGTTGATGCTGGATGTCTCTGCAGGCTGCTGCAACAAGCTCTTGCTGGTACTCGACTCTCAAAATAGGACCTTCAATAGAAATTTATGGAAGAACAGAACTTCCTTTATTTCTTTAGAACTACTGCACTTTGCCTAGCTCGGTTGAGTTGGGTAATCACCAGGTGCTCTGAAAATATCTCCATGGCAGTAGTGAAAAGCACCTGAATTGCAAAAAATGAAAATGAATGGAATGATGACCGACAGATGTGCAGGTCGTGGAACGAGAATGGTGAATGATGGAATGATGGAAGATGGAGGGGTAGAAGTGGTAGATACAGCAACTGAAGAGGGTGCTACTGTGCTACCAGCTACTGGGTTTTTATGAAAATAGATAATGAAATGGAAGTGGATGGAATGGAGAAAGTGGTAGGAACTGCGGAAAAGTGCTCAAAAGACAAAAAATTAGAAGAAAGGGAAGTGAAGGAAAGGGAACATCAGAAAGGGGAATAGAAACAACAGTAGTGGCTTGATTATTTGTAGAAGAAGGAGTAGGAGAGGAAGGGAATGGAGTAGAGGGGAAGAAAGAAGTAGAGGGGAAGCCACTAACTACTGGGAAGGAAAAGAAAAATAAAGAGAAATAAACATACCTACGGGCTCGCATGCAAAAAGGAGCCGAAGTTAAATTTTTTTTTTTTTTTCTCTTTTTTTTATATGTACAAGGTAACCCCCGAATTTAGTTGTGAACTCTTGGGAGAGACACACACCCAAACATGGCTCTATGATCTCCTGGATCCCAGACCTTAGACAGACACTCAGTGGTCTCCTGATTGATAATCAGCTCGGAGTCACCAAAGATTTGCAACTATCACGCTCCAAGTGTCTCAGCCGTCTTGAGACCTAGGCATAAAGCCTCATACTCTACGGTATTAGTTGTGCAGCTCCAGGTTAACTGGTATGAATAGGATCATTGAATGCCAGAAGGTAATATTAGAATAGTCCCAGTTCCAGGGCCATTTTTGCATTGTGCTCCATCGAAATAGAGTTGATCTTGACTTCCATCATTCTATTCTTGAGCCTTTTTAGTATTGAGAATAGAATAACACCCCAAGTCGGTTTCTATCATGGCATTAAAATTGAGCATTGAAAACTCATCCTCTAAGCAAAGCTCATCCAGGACTTCATCCATTAAATCAGGTTTTTCCAATTCCTCAGTTATCATATTGACAGAATGTTTGGATCTTTCTTCTTCTTCCATCTTCTCTATATGAAAAGTAGAAGGCTTCTTATTGTCAATATGGACTCTTCTTCCTTTGAAAGGAATCTCCAAGTGAGAATAATCCAGAGAAAGGTAGCCTCCCAGCTTAGCAGTGAATTCTCTCGATAAACACATACTAAAATACGGTTCCAAATCAACCACAACTATCTCCTGAATTACTATAATTTGAGGCATACTATGTAGAGCAATAGGAACATCCTTGATTACACCCACTATTTTCATGGGAGTCCCGTCCAACTACAAGACACCAGGGCTACTTCTTGTATACTCCATACCCATGACTTCACAAACTACCTTTGGCATGACAGTTGTCGCAGCACCAGAATCAATCATACAGTTGTGCACAATCCAACCCTCCATCCTGAGTGACAAATAAAATGGGGGTGGTCTATTCTTTCCAGTGGCTGAAGTAGTCAGAGTTTGCGATAGAACTACCTGGGCTGGAGCCTTCCCCTTACTTTGTATGGTCTTTAGGGATTCTTGTAAGAGATTTACCTGTCCAGGCAGCTGCAAGGTGTCATACAGACTTACCTTAGCTGGTATCCTTTTGAGTTCTTCAACTATGTTGTACTCCATCGAGATCGGTTCTTTCCCTCCATTGGAAGATTCAAATTTGCTTCTGTACTATTGGGTGGCCTCCACTCGTTGTCTTTTAGTCAATGATGGATATCGCAATGTCTCTCTAGCTTGTTCCTTTGTTCCTGCTTGCGGTTGGGAAGTAGAAGCTTTTTCCTTCTCTTTTGCTTGTGGTGAAAGCGGATCCTTCGGCAAAATAGGTGGTTGTTGTGGAGCTGGAGAATCATGAGTCTTTGCAGGTATTTGTTGCTTTGTTGCTTGTACAGGAGGCACTTTCAATGGCTCCATCTTAGCTGGATCTACCAACATTGGTTTCTTGCCGCTACATGTCAAGACTGCTATGTGTTCCTCAAGAGACTTCACAGAATTAAGATCCACCTCTCGAATCATGTTTACATGGCTCCCTACAAGAACTTGCAAATAATTTTGGTGGACCATGCAAGTGGACTCATCATGTGGATCATTGCATGAAGAACACCAATAAGAAGGCTCATGTGAAACTTCAGAAGGGCCAGCCTCTTCACTTACCAGGATCGTTGAGTTCCTCTCAGGTACTTTCTCCATAGCCTTGCTAGGAGCAAGTTGCTCTCTTGTTACTGTCGGAGGAAATCTTCATGGCTGATAGTTCCTTTCCGCCTCTCTCCGCTCCATAGATGTCACCTTGTTAGTGAGAGCTCTCATGGCCGACTGAATTTCTTGCAAAACAACCAATTGAGGATCTGGGCTTGAGGACACAGGTGGTGCAGGTAGAGGTAATGGAACTGGTGGAGAAGGTAATGCAGGAGTTGGAAGTGGAGAGGTTATCTATGGAATGGGAATCATAGGTACCGAAGGTATGGGAGGATTCCATGAAGATGAAGGGTACATGGATGGAGCAGTGTAAGATGTATGGGCTGCACATGTATGCTGGTATTGTGGGAGCTCGAGAAAAATGGGCATAGTCATCTTCAGAGGCAATTTCCCAATGGCAATCAGATCGGCCTCAGCCTTCTGTGCCTGGGCATATAGTGCAGGAAAGGTTTGAACACCAGAAATCCTAATATTCATACCAATATCTGAATGGAAAGCCCTAAGAAAGTACAATGTTGCTTGTTCATGAGTAGGGCGAAGACCTTCAGGAACTCTCTGCCAGGTTCGAGCAAACCTAACATTGAAATCCACTATCTCCTCTTGAGGATGCCTCTTGATATTATTAAATTGATGCACTAAAGAAAATGGGTCTACTTGCTCATTGAACCCTTGGATTAGCATCTCTGCTAATTGATCCCATGAAGTTATGGAGTTGGGAGACAAGGATCTATACCAACACAACAACTTACCTCGGAGTGACAGGACGAGCAATTTGATCATGACATCTTCGTCTGTGATATTATGAATTGAAGCCAAGGTTGCCACATCTGACACATGCTCATACATTATCTTTCCAGTCCCATCATATGTAGGCAAGGCTTTTATTGCTATAGCAGGAACTAGATTTTGAAAAGGCAGGTCCAATGCTCCCGAATAGTTCCAAGCAGGAACTCGTCGTGGAGGAGGTTGTTGGCCAGCCATTTGGACTGTTGGATCTGGATGTAGCAAGCTCGTAGCAGTACTGGGAGGAGTCGAAGATGGCACAAACTGACCCGCTGCCTACGAAGAAACAACAAATAATGGGTTCACAGGACTTACCAATCTTGAGCGCTCCCTCCAGTTTTGAACATCAATCTCAAAGAATTCGACTGGATCTTTTGATTCTTTGGCACTTGATCTCGTGATCATGAAGCAAAGATGCAAAAATTTTCACCAGCTTCAGGATTAGAGATTTCTAGGTACTATACAGTCACCTTCAGCAGAGTCACCAGATGAAATTACAATCTCCGCTATGAGGTCAAGACAGTTCATCAAAATCTTGATTCCTTCGGGTGTCAAAAGATGATATGAGACTTGTGAGTCCCACTGATTATGGATCTTTTAGAGACAGAAACAGTCTGTCCCACCAGGCGTGCCAAAAATTGTTGGTCACAAATCTACCTAAGTACAAGATTTAATCACTTGTGCACCCTAGACTCAGCCAACATGGAAAGGCCGAGAGAAAGAGAAGTCTCCTGGGCCAATCTCCAGAGAGGGTTGGCTCCCAAACTAATCTAAAATGTAAGATAAAGATGCAGGAAAGAAATGGAAAATGTGAAAAGAAATGGGAAACAATAGAAAGAGATGGAAATATGGCCGAAGCCGATAGTCGATGGGGAGAACAAGCTTAGATAGCAAATAACTTCAACAAGATCCTGGAAATAGGCAACAACCGACTCTTAGAATGCATATACAGAAATTGGATCACACATTAGCCGTAAGTTCGCTTCCAATTGTACTTCAAACATTCAGATGAAAATACAGCCAAATTCAAGACAACAGAATTTAACTTATATTTTAATACTGGACTAACAGAAGTGACTCAGACAGAAAGCAAAACATGCACAACAATTTGGATCACCAACTCCAGAAGACACTAAGAATAGAGCAAAATGCATCTAGGATTTCTGTCTTAATTTTTGCAAAAAGATCCTCCTCCTTTTGCTTGAGATTTTACATTGGTATTTATAGAGGCCTTCCCTCTTCCTTTTGTATTACAACATTTAATACATGAAACATATTTTGAAGAAACGATCCCCTTAATCTACCTCGAAGAAATGACAGTCCCTGTTTTAATGGATCAAAACAAAAAATGAAACAGAAACAAGGGCCCATATTTCTTCATTAAATGACCATTATCGGGGCAGGCCAAAAGTTGTTAAGAGACCAGGAACAAGAACTTTTAATGTTGGAGGCATCTTTAATTTTGGTGGCATCGAAAACTGCCTCAGGTTCTTCCATCTAGCGCACATCGGTAATCAGCAACATTTAATCTTTGAGCCTCTTTGACCACGATCTCAAAATCAGTTGGAGAGCTTTTACTTGATCCTTATCTTCTCCTCACGTTCTCCTATGCAATTTTGAAGGAAAATGCAAACAGAACTGTATCGGGCCTTTGTTGTTGCTTATGTCACGAAAATGTGATAGGTCACGAAAATGTGACATGTGGAGAAATCGTGACACTTTTACCTTACTGCCTTCTGTTTCTGCCACCAGTCATGAAAATGCGACATGTCGTGAAATCATGACAATTTTCTTTGTTTAGCTTTGTCTCCATGACATGTCACGAAATCGTGACATTCTCCTCTATTTTGGCTTCTTCACTACTCCTTATCGCGAAAATGAAACATGTCACGAAATCGTGACATCTTTCACTCGGTGTTGTCTTGTCTAGCTTGTTCGCCACAAAAACATGACAGGTCACGAAATCGTGACAATTTCCTTTGCCTTGTACTTTTTAGCCTTTGTGAAAACGTGACAGGTCGTGAAAATGTGACATGTCGCGATATCGCGACGTTTTTTCCATTTGGCTCTTCGGTCTTCAACAAGTCGTGAAATCATGACATGTTTCTCCATTTGGCTTTATCTCCACAATATGTCATGAAATCGTGACATTTTCTCTCTTCTTGTACTTTGCTACTTTTAGGCCATGAAAGTTTGACATGTCGTGAAATCACGACATTCCGTACAATCTGGCTGCCTCCTTGCTTCCTCCTCGCGAAAATGTGACATGTCACGAAATCATGACATTTCTCTGTGCTTTGCCCTTCTTGTCCAACATGTCATGAAATCGTGACAATTTCTTGCCTTCTCTGTCATTGCCGCTTCCTATCGTGATATCACGACAAGTTCCTCTTGCTTGGCTTCATTTTCAAAAATGTCGCGATATCGTGACATCTTTCTCTGCCTTGTGTTTATCTTTCAGCCCTTCCACGATAACGTGACATGTCGTGATATCACGCCATTCCGTACCATTTGCTCCTTTTCTATTTTTCTATCGCGATATCGCGACAAGTTTCTTTGGCACTGCCCTTGGCTGCTGTATGTCATGATATCGCGACATTTTCCATCACTCTGCTCTATGGCCACCGCAAGTCGCGAAAATGTGACATGTCGCGATATCGCGACAATTTGACTTCCTTGCTTTCATTGACTGTTTTGACCATGAAAATGCGACAGGTCACAAAAATGCGACATGTCGCGATATCGCAACATTTTTTGTACTTAGCCGATTTTTGCATTTGGACCCGCAAAACTGCAACATGTCGCGATATCGCGACAGTTACAGTTACTTTGCTCTAACACAAAACTTATAGAGATTTTTACATTTTCCCTTTCAAAGTGCTTGGAGGGACAAACAGAAGAATTAGTATCTCTACAACTTGTGCATTCTTTTACATGAACAGTAACAACAAAAACAATGTGGCAAAAATGCCAACATATCCATACCTAATTTTGAAGTTAATCTTGTGAGTGTCTTCCTCATGAATTCTTAGCTGATGATATCCATATCTGAGGTTAATTTTGAAAAATATATTGTCTCCTTTCAATTTATCAAAAAGATCATCAATCCTAGGTACTGAATACTTGTTCTTGATGGTAAACTTGTTGAGCATTCATTAGTCTATGCACAAACTTAAAGATCCATAAATTTTCTTGATAAAAATAACTAAAGAATCCTACAGTGATACATTGGGATTGATAATTCCTTTTTCTAACAAGTTTTGAAGCTATGTCTTAAGCTCTTGTAATTCAATAGGGGTCATCCTATAAGGTGACCTAGCAATTAGTGCAGAGACCTAGCAATTGGTGCGGATCTAGGCAATAGTTCTATAAAAAAATAAAATTCTTGTTGAGGTGGTAGACCTGGTAGGTCTTCAGGAAACACATCCTTAAACTCACTCAGTATGAGGTACTTTTGGAAGAAGTTTAAGTTATATTCGATTTCTTCCTTTTTATTCAACTTAACCACATAAACCATTCCTAAATTGCATGGTTGACAACAAATATAGACTAAAGGCACCCCTATCACAATTAATTATAATTCATTTATTATATTCAATTTTGAATTCTATCCACCTATCTTCAAAATTAAGGAGGGATTTATGGGCTCTAAGCCAATCTACACCAAGAATGATATCAAAGGCATTTAAGGGAGCTACATATAAATGCCAACTAGTTTTACCTTTAGGTAGGGTAATATCAGGTTCAAATAGGTATTAATTAACTAATTAGGTTTATCTTGATCCATATTCTACCTTCCACACATTTTCTAGAAATCCAGGCCTTTCAGGTATGTCCCTCATTATACTAGTAGAAATAAAATTGTTTGTAGCCCCACTATCAATTAAAATACACACATTCCTATCATATATTCATCCATTAAAATGAAATGTGTAGCTTACCCATCGAGTGTAGAATCACCTATTTTTGCAAAGATGTGGTGAGTTGATTCCTCTGGTGCCTTCTTTCAATATGCTCTTTGAGGGCACTTGTTTGCAAAGTAGGGATACCCACAAACATAACAACTAGATGGGAGAGCCCTATTGTCCTTTCCACTATCCTCCTTCCTACTTTGAGGTAATGATTCCTTTTCCTTTTCCTGGAATGATTGTCTCGGATCATTTCTCCCTGGGTAATCCTTTCTATCCCTCCTATATTTTTTGTTTTGGAACCTAATTCTATTTCTATTATCAAACTTGGCTCAATCCCCTCCCTTAATCCTTTTGTTTTGTTCTTTTTCCCATATCATAAATCCTATGCTCTTTCTTTTTTTGAGTTCATCATTTTCTTTCTCAAATATTTTTTGATAGTTAAAGTATGTTTTCTTAGTTTCCTGATTAGCCCCTTTATTGTAGGTCAAATTGTAGGCTTTTGGAAGATCTTCAAGGTTGAGTAAGTTAACCACAGTTCTAATATTTGGGTGAAGTCCTAAAGTAAAATTTTGTACCTTCATATTTTTCTTATTCTCATATTCTAGTATGTACTTCAGTAGTTGTATGAATTTTTGGTGATATTCTCGAACAGACAATGTTTCTTGTTGTAGGGTGGTGAACTCAGTAAATTTTTCTATGTAGAACTACTTAGTCAAAAATCTCTTTTTGAACTCTTCTACAAATTCCTCCCACTTGGGATCCACAACTTCGATGTTCTTTCCTTTCTTATAAGTTTTCCACCAATATAAAGTCGTTCCTATTAAATTAAGGACAACCCACACAGTTCTAGATTTAGATGATAAGAGTTTCATGGAGAAGTATGTTTTGACTTTATTTAACCATTTTTTTGCAACGTCACCATCCTCTCTACCATCAAATTTTGTGATATTAATATTTTTCATATCCTTTGCTAATTCAACACCTACTTAGGCTCTACTAATCCCTTCAAAACTGATAGTTGCTTCCTCTTCTTTACCCTCAGGTTCTTTACCCTTGGTAAATTTTTCTATCAACTTTTGTTATTGGACAATTAGTTCATGTTGTTGAGCCATTTATGTATTTTACTAACCCATTTTTTCTTTATGTTGTTCCATTTGTACTTGAAGCAATTGGACTATCTTATCCAAGTTCCCATCCTCTCCGATAGGTTCATTAGTTAGAGGTTCATTAATTTATTTCATCTTTTTCTTCAAGGTCCTTTTCTAAATCTTGTATGTGGTTCTTTTTGAAGTCTAACCGTGGATTCTTCTTGACCATTTTTTGTGGGATTCCTAGAAGATCCACCTTGTAACATTTGTACCATTTTACCTGTGCAAAAGGGCTATGTTAATTATTTATTTTAAATTTACCAAGCTTACAAAGACAATATTTAAACTCCTACAAATTAAGGATCTTACAACCTAGTGCTCTGATACCACATGTAACAACCCAAGTCTACTCACATGGTTGTACAACTCAGTCTAGATCACTAGTTCCATGAGATAAAATGTTTGTTAGGTTTTGCTAACAAGGCTCATCCTAAAGGTAAATTTTTGAGTTAATTGGTTTGATGTTCACCCAATTTTTAATTTAGTATAAGGTATATTCAACCACATTTGGATTTTAATCACTGCAGACGATTCCCAGGTGGACAAGATTGGCCAAATCTTGTAGATGGTACCATTTTGTGGGTCTATCTTCTCATCCTCTTGTTTTGACATGAGCTATATCTATGGTTGGGGTTATCCTTTAGGGACCATAACACCTAGAGGGTGGATGCATACTATCTTTGTCCCTTAACATGCTGAACCTCAACCTAAATTGACCCACTTATTCTAGAATTAACATGCAAGGGAGTTAATGTAAATATACCTAGTGCCTATTTGATTGTCCACTCATCTAGAGTCAATTAGGGCCATGGCATTACCTTAAATTTGGTCTTAGTATCACTTGTCCACTTATGACTAACAATGAATTATCCCATTCCAATCATCGCTGACTAGACTAATTCCCTAGTCATACTAACCTTCTCTTAGTCATAAATTATGTAAGGACCTATTGTTGTACTACTCGTACAATGACCTAGAGGAAATATCCCATACCATCCCTCATTACCTTCACGTCCTAACTTCTCTTGATAAGAAACGGTTGTTTTTGAGTCACAATTGTTACCAACTTGTAACCACTGGCATGGGGTGTCTTATTTTCTCTTAGCTACTCTCCCTCCTCGATGAGTAAATTTTACAGCTTCGGTGTATTTTGGTCTAAAAATTATGACTTTTAGATAAATTCCCTATAAACACCTTTCTACTATACTTCTTATATTTTTCTCAGCCCATAAGATTTTTCTAATACTCATATCAAATTAAGTGATTCATATGAATTTACTTCTTCAAATAAAAGGTTAAAGGAAGACCACATTCTTTTTCTAGATAGAACATTCCACACCTAATTTTTCATTCAACTTTAAAAGAAACATATAATGCAAACTTCTAAATAACCTTGGATTTCACTTGTCCATAAGCTTTATTATTATTTTAAAAGAACATTTTAATGAGTTTGTTACTGAGAGTATATCATCTATATTCATCAATAAGGTTGACTAAAAAGGTCTATTTAATACCCCATTTAAGTTTCTTTTATCCATTTCCTTTAAACAACATAAGTATAAATTTAAATTACTCAATTTAGGTTGCTTTTCATACTCCTTATTCTACATATTCTAAAAATAAAAATTACAAAGTTATTTTTAAATATTATTCCAAATCCAATAAGCGCATACTTTACTCGAAAAGCTATACTTTCATATAATTACAATAATTTTGAGGGTGAGGAGTATATGAGATATCTTAAATAATCAAGTATATTCCTTGCTAAAAATAATTCCATATAAAATCCAATGAATTCTCTTATATCCATAAGAAGAAATTAAATAGCTTGCATTATTAAACTTCGGTTTCTAACTAAGTAGAAGGTTTAAAAGCTCCACTATATCATCTAATGCTGAATGAAAAACATTTAAGTAATACTAACAAGGGATTATCCAAAAATAATACTCATCATCTCATAGAGGAATATACATACACCCATATTGAAGCTATAATTAATGAGTCTATTGGCTCAATACCATACTTTTTTTGCTAATGGAAGTAAACATTATTGTTAGAAATAGATTATATTACATCATTTGGGTCATGTAAATGTACCTTCCTAGGTACATACTTAGGACATTAGATTACTTTAGGGGGAAGTTATCTAGTTACTTCATGCAATGTAATAAATGCACAAGTGTCAATGTGCAAGTTGTATATGTGCAAGGTGTCCCTTGCACAACTAGGTAGAGTGTTGGCCAAGGAACCTATCTTCCTATATAAAAAGGGCCTCATTGTAACAAGTAGAATATAGAAGCTCAGAGCATATTCGTAGGTAGTAGCATAGTGCTGTGTAGATCACCATATATTGGTGATGGGTGCAATGTAGTCTAGTAGCTTTGTTCATGGAGTGTCCATTTCCTCCATAGCTACATTGTATTCATTTTTATCATTTCTATTTATAGCATATTTCAGTCATCTCATAGATTTACTTTCTTTCATATTATTCTGCATCTTGTGATTGCTATCTCCCATTGCATACTGCATCAAAATATAATAGTGGTATCAGAGCCATGGTAGATCTAGCCATAGTAGATCAATAGGAAAACCACCATTATCATTGAGCCTAAGTTTTTTGTCAACTTGATGCACTGCTGGACCAACCACTATCAAAAACTCTCAGAAGAGTCTAGGTGGTAGAATTAGGGAGAGCCACAAGTGAGGACTGAAAGAAATCTTAGTTCCAAAAATACTGAGATTACATTTGGCTAGAGTCTTTCCACAGAGTTGCAGGAAAAACTCGTGAAGACTAGGACTCAACATTCAATCCACTAGATTGACAAATCAACTAGTGAAGATCATTCAGGATATCTAGAATTTGTTAACTATTACCCAAAGTTTCTTTTGTTGTAGAAAATTAATTCTCAGATGATTGGGACACCTCCTACAATAGAAATCTAGGAGACTTCAACTTCGTTGCTCGAAGGTCGACGTGCCTTCATAGTGTAGAGATTAGTTCCTTGTGCAAGAAAATAATACTACGGAAGAAGACTTCTAGAGAAGAGTCATGGTGAAGTTAGGAGACTGGAGATCTCCATTGCTAGATTGAGAACTTCATAGAAGAAGAAAAGGCCATAGAAGCCTTGATCTAGAAGAAAAGGCCACAAAAGCCTTGTTCTAGAAGAAAAGGCCATAGAAGCCTTGATCTAGAAGAAAAGGCCACAGAAGCCTTGATATTGAAGAAAAGGCCACAAAAGCCTTGATACTGAAAAAAAGGCCACAAAAGCCTTGATACTAAAAAAAGCCACAGAAGCCTTGATCCTGAAGAAGACTCCAGAAGAGAGTATCTGATTCAGAAGCAGATTAATATTTTAGTACTAATACTTTGTTGTAGGAAAGGAGATTCAGTGAGTTGGGAAACTTCCTACAAGAAAGTTAGGAAGAGTATCTTCTTCAGAATCAATCCAACACCTGAAGCAAAATTGAAGGTAAAGAGATCATGAGAAGATCTCATTGAAGAACTTCTAGTCTTGGAAGAAGAAGGACTAGGAGAGTCCTGCTTGAATCTAGAAGCAGTAGAATCAGAGATCTAGAAGAAGATCTCACCACCAACACTTCCAGGAGTAGAAGGTTGAAGAAAAGGTCTCAAGGAAGACCAGAAGAAGCTACAAGATCAAAGACCTTGGGGAGGTCTCAATGAGCATCTAGTAAAAGGCTTGGAGAGCCTTCTTAAGAAATCATCAAAGGAGAACTCATTGGAGAAATTCACTACAGAAGATAGTGAAATATTTGGGATAATTATCACCATCCGACAACAAGCCCAAAAGAAGAAGAAGAATTTGGCAAGGAGTGCCAAATATCAGAAGACCTCAAGACATTCAGAATCTTGAGAAGAAGATCCTACTTGAAGTCAGAATTCGACAAGAAGACTTGAAGATAGGAGAAGCCTACCAAATCCAAGAGATTTGAAGATTACCTCTCATAGCAAGAAGGCACCATTTTAGAGATAAATACTTCTCCAAATCTATAGCAAAAGGAGAAGATTGCTTAAAGGATCAAATCATCAAAACCTAGGCTCGTAAAAGAAAGTTCGAGACCACTTTTTGGTGAAGAAGAAACTAAGCAACAAGATCCTACTCAAAGTAGCAACTTGGTGATCTTAGACACCAAGATCTACATCCTCTACAAAAGTGCAAAAGAGCTACAAAATATTTCAAAAAGGTAAGCAACTATTGGTGCAAGTAGATTCATTAATTGGATTACTTATCAGATTTGTTAAAGCACCTTAATTTGGATTAGAGTTGCAAAAGAGGAAAATTGAATTACAGTCTTCAAAAGTGCAAAAGGGAAAATTTCTTTTTAAGGTTCATTTGCACATTAGCTTTGGAGTTGATTAGATTACAAAATTACAACTATCTATCAACTACCAAATATCTACTTTGGAAAGAAAAAGAAGACTAGTTCCTACAACTTTGTTTGTAGTGAAATTGCAGAATAACTCTTGAAGATTCATTTCAGATTATTCTTGATTAGTTGTAGTAAATTGATTAAGTGCACTTATAAGTTATTTTGAGAGTTTATTGGAGTGATAAGGTGTGATTTTTAGTGCATTAAAAGTGAAATATTAGTGGGTTCATTTGCACTACTATATTACTCTCAAAAATCTTAGTGTTTGTGTTCTTGAGAAAGGCACAAAATCAGATTAGCATCAAGTGTCTAAAGACACCATTAGTGCACAAAAATCTGCAAAATTTAGTGGCCAAGAGAAGCCACCAAATCAGCCTCGAATCCTCCAAGTTTTGGAGAAGAAAGTAGCCACTGAAGATCAGCAAAGGAAGCCTCAAATCGAGACTTGGTGAGTCTCAAATTCAAAGCACAATAAGGTTTTTGTTACAAAGAAATAGTGCAGAAAAATACAGCAAAAAGGGAGCTTCTATCAAGTGGTTACAAGCTTGGGTTCATTTGTAAAATAACCAAGAAAAAATGGGAAGGTGTCTAATCAAAGAGACATCCTCAAAACCCTTACATTGCATTCAAAAATCTGCCACAAAACCAGAAAATCAGACCTGCAAAAAGAGTGCAAGAAAGGGTGCAATAAAAAGGTTTTTATATACAAATATTGTTACATGGTATTGCACTTCTCTAATACGTTCTAAGTAGGAAGAGGGCAGATTTGAAGGTGCCTCAAAGGCACATTATTCTCAAGAAGAGTGCAGCCAAATACTAGCACACTCCAAGCATAAAGAAGCCTCTCAAAAGGGCTCACATCGTGCACGGGTTGGACAGCCATAACAGGTAACCTGCAAAGCACAAGAAAGGTGTCACATTGCTCACTAAAGGAGATAAATCCAACAACATATAAGCAAGGGAAATCAAAGCAAGCAAATTGGAATCATACATCCAATCAAGGAGCATTCAATACCATCATTGGAGCATCAAGAAGTCTCCACCAAAGCACTACCATTTGAACTCCATTCAAGAGCCACCAAAGCTCCTCCAAATCTCCACCAAAGCTCCACCATAAGCATTGCTTGGCTGGAAACATCTCAGCACCAATGAAGTACAACAAAGAACAAGGTGGAAAAATACGTTGAAGGGCTTGCAAGAAGGCATTGATAAGACAAGGGCATGCAAAGGAAAGAAGGTGCCACTTGTCATTCTCCAAAAGAACCCTAAAATGCCCACAAAGGAATGTTGAATTTCACACATGTGAAAGGAGATGTTACAACATTATTTTGGCACCCATATTCCATGTGGAAGAGGAGTTACTTTCAGCCAGAAGCATTATAGTAAGAGGCCTCACATACGTTGAAGCAGAGAAGCCACTTGGACAACGCACAAAGAGGGAATAAAAATGTTCCAAGCAAAGGTGACACTTGTAACAGGTGTTAGAATAGAGTTGGTGACTCCACCAAGTGTCCAAAGCATCCTTGGAGCATTGAATGAAACCACTGTGACACTTGTCACTCATCAAAATATTGACCACCTATTAAAGGCACCTTGGACCAGGGAGAACGTAGCATTCGAGAGCATTCAGAAGCAGCAAAGAGAAGTGTAAGAACTCTCGGTCAAACAGGTCAAGGGAAGCATTAAAGAAGGGCATTGAAGCCAAGGAGCATGTTGAAGAATCTATCATTACTCACAGCGCCCAAGAAGGACATATTACAACCATACACATCTGATTTCATAAAGGTGCAAAGCTTTATTAAGGTAAAATTTCCCCTATCTAATTTGCTTTCATTAAAAAGGGAGTTATAAGGTTATATTCTAAGGTTGAAGTATTAAAGGAAATCAATCTTTATTTGAAAGCAAAACTTAGGGAAATTAAATATCAAAGTAGTCTAATATTTGCAAAACACAACCTAGGAGAAATAAGGGATACTACTTGGAATTAATCCATTGATATTTGCAAATATTATTGTGTTCTAATTTTCCAAATTTGGGAGTTATAAGGGTTACAACACCAAACTAGGTTATTGAAAATTAGAAACACTAAAATCAAATCCTAAGGGATATTAAAAGAGGTTATTAAAGTTTTTTCTAAAGTTGGAATATTAGCAAAATATTTGTCTCAAAATTTCACAAAAAGGGACAAGGAGAAATCCAACTGTTGGGGGTAAAACACTGGTTAATTTTGTCCTATATATGTCACAACCCTCGCATTTAAATTGTCAAACCAGGGAGCTCGTAGACTTTTGAAGTGCCACGGTTAAGACTGCTCACACTACCACTTCTGAGATGAATCCATTCAACTATCATTGGGGGTGTTTATAAAATAGCAATTGATTCATCCGCACCAATAAAACTTATGCATAAATAAAATACGTAAAAGTAAACACACCACACTAAAAGCGGTAAACACACTTGCGTAATTAAAAGGCACACCACGCTAAAGCAAGTAAATTAATCTAGGAAATAAACACACTACAATGCATATTTAAATCTAAGAAAATAACTAAGAAGTAGGGGAGGAATACTAGCTTGGAGTGGGCCCGAGCTCCAGTAGATCCCACCCAATGAATCACGAAGACAATACGCTAATGAAAGAACTCTCAAGCTTTTATTGATAGTGCAATGAAATATTACATGCGATAATGTTCTCTAAAATATTTGCCTCCCCTACTTTAGAGAAGTTTGTGTGTTTATATAACACACACAGGACTTCCTATTGCAGTTCTGTTACAACAGGCATCCTGGTTATAGTCTAAACTAGGATAGTTTAGTTACTATAATAGGCACACGATAAATAGCTTTTCATCATTTCCTAGAAATCGGATGATTTTTGCTTTGTTGGGATTCTACTTCGTTGAGTGGTTACGTGTTCATCCACTCCAGCTGGGATAACTCATTCATTCAGTGGTTTCCCATAGATGACGTGGAACTATGGTCAATGGGGTCCTTCTACAGTCATCCGATCAACACGCATAATTTTGGTGCCTGCTTGAGTAAGGTGCCTACTTGAGTAAGGCACCTGCTTGGTACCTACTTGAGTAAGGCACATTGGCACCTACTTGAGTAAGGCACCTACTTGAGTAAGGTGCCTACTTGAGTAAGGCGCCTACTTGAGTAAGGTACCTACTTGAGTAAGGTGCCTACTTGAGTAAGGCACCTACTTGAGTAAGGTGCCTACTTAGTATGCCTTAGTCTGATGAAGTGGAAGCATGCCAGGTCCATGTAGGACCTCGACTGAGCAAAAGATGACAAAATCAGGTGAATAACTACACAAAACACACTTCACACATAGATTAGATAATACACATAATTTCATTAAATAAATACATAATGATTCATAAAAATATACAACTCATAATATATTGCCATGCAAAAACCATTGGTACTTATACAAAAATATGAGCATATCTGATGCTCATCATCCCCCCATGCCTAATATGTGCCACACCCTCATGGCACCTAAAATGGTAATCACCTCCTTCTCATAGGCCACTTCTCCTTATTTCCTTTTCTTACTAGTGGCCTTGGATTTCTCTTCATTCTGAGGCTTTCATTTCTATTGAGGGGCATTGGTTTGTTGTGAGGCATTTTTGGGCTGTGCTGACCTTCGGCTATGCTAGATTTTGATTGTGTTGGGTTGGCCTTCATTCTATGCTGGCTTCCTATTGCATTGGCTATGCCTCCTTATCATGCTCGACCTAGCACCTATGCTGGGCACCATAGCCATAGTCGTTTCTCCTCTCTGGAATGTCCCTCTGCTTCCTACCATAGGTCAGCATGTTGAGGGTATAATTCTTTGAGTGGAATATCGGAGTCATCCCTCTTTTGAATGACCATGCTGGCCTTGTACAACCAAATTTCTTTAGGGGTGAGGCTAGCATTTTCTTCTACAATCATTGCTACCTCTACCTCTGGTCTGAATACCCCCGTATTTCCAACCATTTCCTCATTTTGGAGGGTCGGCCCTATGATGAACCATATATCTCCTAAAATTGGTCATCCGTAGTAGGGTCCACATAGATGCTAGGCCCTCTTTCGGCCTTCTTGGCAGCTTTTCTAGCTACCTTTGTCACCTCAAACTCTTCACATAGCTTTTAAAATTTTTCTTTTCACTCAGTGAAGGCCTGCATGCCTTCTTCCCATTCTTCATTCGAGTGGGGGTTCGGTTTGGTGAATGTAACTCTAGCCTTTATTTTGGCCTTTTTCTATGATGTTTGAGGTGCCTTCCCCTTTCTCCTCTCTAGTATTGTGGTGGTCTATATGGGGATATCTTCCTTTCCTATGGGATATGCTTCCCTATTAGAGGATCCAAGAATCTGCCCTTCTGGTCTTAATTCCCCCGTAGTTGTCTCCCCTATTTCTTGGTCACTCGATGACTACTCCTCGGGTTCTTCAGGTAGTGGTCCCTCAATTTTGGGTACCTGGTGCTCTTGAGAGTCCTTCTTGGCATTAGGTTTAGGGTCTTGCCCCTGGCTCTACCCTGAATGCTCCTCATCATCATCAATGTCGATTATAGGGGTTTCTGTTTGAAAAATAGAATTCCCCTGTTCCTCTATAGTTTCTCTATCAGATGCACATGAACCCTCTCCTACTTCTACTTCTTCATTTTGAGTATCTAACCTGATTACCCTAGATGAGACTACCCTCTCTAGTGAGGTTGGAGAGTTCATGGGCACCTCAATTACCCAATCTATTTGGGTAGAGGTATCTCATCTCTCAATCACCCTAGCCTACAACTACTGGTTCTCTACCCTGAGCTACTAGATCAGTTGTTGTAGTTGGGTGATGGTGGCCTCCTACCTCTAAATTTTTCTCATAGTCATCTCCTTGAATTCCTAAAATAGTGCCTACATCATGAAGTTCTCACTCTACCCAATGCGGTCCTCTCCCATCGGCACCTCGAGCTATTATTGTAGGCCTATTAAAGACTGTGGGTCTTGTGGACTACGGGTAGCCAAATTCTACAAGGTTTGGGCCATGAATCTAACCTTCATGTCTTCCTCTTCTTCCTTACTTGATAGAATTAGTCATCATAGGTATCTCCGACCATGTATGCACTTCGTCCATCGAGCTATTAGTTTGAGGCTAGAGGATTTTGGCCTATCCTCCATATAATCGGGTAGAGAAATATGCCCTTCTTCCATAGCATCTAGTGAAGTTTGGGGTTGTTCCTCTTCGATCATTCCCCCAACTCGGCCTCGTATCCTACTTCTACCATCACCTGCTCCTGTGCATCAGAATGTTTGGCCCCTACTTCTTCGACCACTTCTCGTAATTCGACCTCTTGCCCTGCTTCGACCACCACTTGCTCCTACGTATCAGAGTGTTCAGCCCCTACCATCGATGAGCTTCCCCTATGTTCCTTAGCATGGTGTATTAGGGCTATAATTAGCCCATGATGGGCTAGGGTAGAGACCGCCCCTCTCTAGTACCATGATGCCTCATCCTGTAGGGCATTTTCCAGATAGAATGACACATTAATTTCTCGCCCATGCACTAGGTGGTTCAGGAACTACATGTGGTTCACGTTCAGGTGTGAGTACTTCCCTGTGCATGTGAAGTATCTCACAACCTATTCGAAGAGCTTCCTCAGGTGCATCAAAAGTCCCTACTTTGGGAGCCCTCCATGGTCAAGTTAGACATTCCTCTATTCGAGCAATAATTCTATGCATTGGATTTGCACCATCCTTGTATGTGCACTCTCTAGTGAGGGGGAGGCTAGTGACATGAGCGATGTGCTCTAGGGTGACTAGAATCTCTAGTCCATGCAATCAAGTGACCCCTCCTCTCACAATGGTAACAAACTCTTTTGCTACCTCTATGTCCTGGTCTTGGCTGACTAGGCGATAGTAATCCATCCACCCGACCACCTCGAACTGATTATGAACTTCTCCTCTAATCCCCTTAGTGCCACTAGGCTCATGCTTTTTGAGTGCATGGTTCTTCGATCATCCTCCCATGGTGAATTCTCTATTTATTTTGACTAGTTTGATGCCTTATTCATAGTAAGGCACCTTCTTATAGATTCAGGTGCCTAACTCCAAAAATTGCTTCTGTATTGGGGTTGGTAGGGTATGCCACCCAAATTGATTTTTGGTATGATGTATTAGGCATGAGGGGCCAATTCAATTCTTGCATCGAAATTATTTTTAGAGAAGCATATCGTATGAAAAATTATGTATATATTTAAAAGAAATCATGCGCATACCTGATTGGTCATTTTGTGCTTCATGGAGTATGCCAATTTGGTAATCCATGGTAATGGTGATAATATATTTCCCATGTGTTGATTATGTCACCTTGGTTACTACAATTCTGGTTCGCTCGAGGTCCTATGCTAAAAATGTGGTGGATCCTATTGGTTTAGGTTGGGATGCATATCTCCTCCGATGGTTGGCCTTGGGACGTGCAGAGATCCTACCCAATAATTTTAAAATATTTTTGGGTGCTTTTAGATTTCCATCATGTGAGATGATGATGTTGGTTTTGGCTGCTCCACGTACCACCAAGTTGTGCATGTGCTTTTGATTCAATCGATGTGCCTACTTGAGTAAGGCACCTGCTTGAATAAGGTGCCAGAGTAAGGCACTAGAGTAAGGCATCAGAGTAAGGCATCAAAGTAAGGTAGGAGTAAGGCACTACTTGATCACACATTTTTTTCCATTGATGGATAACATCAAGGTGCCTCATTTTTTAAGGACCTGGAGTAAGGCACTCCTTGAGTAAGGCTCGAGTAAGGTCCTTCCTAGAGTAAGGCACTAGAGTAAGGTGCTCTTAGAGTAAGGCACTAGAGTAAGGTGCCTTCCATTGAACATTTTTTTTAACTCTTCAACCATGGTCAAATGCCTCCATTGATTGACATGCCTACTTCAGTAAGGCACCTCCCTTCCGAAGTAAGGCATCGAAGTAAGGCACCTCCCTTAGAGTAAGGTAAGGTGCCTCCTTTAAGGAGTAAGGTGCCTCCTTAGTGGGGCCTCCCTTAGTAAGGAGTAAGGCACCTCCCTTCTATGGTAAAATATTCTCCCACCATTGAAAAGTTAGCAGTAGCTGACGTGTTCATTGATGTGAGGTTGATCAAGCCTTCTAAAATTCTCCTCATACTACGTCGGTGTCTACTTCGTCCAAGCACGAGGGTGCGTAATTTTTCCTTTGTGGGGAATTGGTGCCCATGCCCATGCTTGGATCAGAACTATCTTCTAAAATGTGTAGGTTCATGGATGTTGAGCTGGTCTAGGCCTTGTTACCCAAGATGCCTATTGTTCGAACAATCAGGCCATTCTCCTACAAAAAAAATAAAAAAAAAAAAATGTAGTTAAATGTAATCCGTGCCTGTTAGGCCCTGGCTCTCAGGATGCCTATAGCTTGCATGTGGGCGTTGTTCCTACAAAACACACCGTAAGCTAGAAAGTAGGAAAATATGTAGGTCTAGTGCAATCCATGCTTGTTAGGCCCTAGCTCTTAGGATACCTATAGCTTGCATGCGGGCACCATACCTACAACACACAAAAGCAAGAAACTAAGACTAAATTTTTGGTGGATGCCTTTGTGTCCACCGTGTTGCTGAGAAATTGGTAATTTTAATTGGATGGGGTTTCCCCCATGCCTATTCTGGCCTCCATCATTAAATTCTTGGATGTGTGGTATGGGCGTAACCGGTGGCCATTAACTATGAGAATGGTGTTGCTACCATCAATTGTTTTAACATGTACAACACCATTTTTTATTAGCTCCACCACCTCGTATGGTCCCATCCACCTCTGCATCAGCTTCCCTTTCCATTCCTGGAACCTAGAATCATACAATAATACCCAGTCTCCTTCCTTGAACTATTTTGTCTTAATATGGTGGTCATGCCATTACTTCCTTTACCTTTGGATAATTTTTATTCTTTGTAGGGCATCCATTCGACATTCATCCAACTGATTCAGCTATCGAATCCATTCCTTCTATGCTTCATCTAGGCTTAGGTCCAGTTCTACCACCATTCTGAGTGTTTTAATCTCAAATTCGATGGGCATCATCACATCTTTCCCGTATACCAATCAGAATGGTGTGAAGCCCATGGTTGATTTCCACATTGTGTTGTATGCCCACACTACCTTCGATAATCTTGTAGCCCAATCCTTCCTGTGCTGTTGCATGATTTTCATTAGGATATTTTTTATCTCCCTATTGGTCACTTCTACCTATCCATTCTCCTATGGATGATAAGGGGTGGTCTTGTTATGTCGAACCTTGTATTACTTCATTAATTCCTCAATTATCTTGGAGGTAAATTGGGGTCCTTGGTCCATTGTAATTTCCCTGGGCACCCCAAACCTCATGAAAATGTGAGTGAATAGGAATTTGGCTACCGTCCCTTCCTTGGAGTCCCTCAATGCTTGGACTTCGACCCATTTAGTGATGTAGTCTGTGCAGACTAAAATATATCTCTTCCCAATCAAGGGTGAGTTGATTGGTCCCACAACATCCATTCCCCACTTGTCGAAGGGCTCTATGTGCATGTGAGGTTGAAGGGGTATTTCATCTCGATGGGTCGGCCTACCCATTCTCTGGCATTCATCACACTTGTTGGCGTATGTGGCTACATATTTGAATAGAGTGGGCCAAAAATACCTAGTCTGTAGAACCTTATACGTAGTCCTTTTTCCTACAAAGTGCCCTCCACATGGCTCACTATGGTAGGCTTTAAGTATTTCTAAAAACTCATGCTCTGCTATGCATCTTCTTACGATCTTATTGGGCCCTGTTTTGAACAAGAGGTTGTCGATCCACAAAAAGGAGGTACTCTTTTCAATCACCACCTACTTTTCTCATGATGAAAGAGTAGGGGAAGTTCTACCGATGGCCAGATAGTTGGTGATGTCTACGTACCATGATGTTTGTTCATTGATGATAAACAAATGTTCATCTAGGAACTGGTCCTCCACCATTGCGTGATCCACTGGTATTAGTCTGGATAGGAAGTCTATGACTACGTTATCTTTCCTGAGCTTATCAATGATTGTAATGTCAAACTCCTACAGTAGTAGGAGCCATCTGATAATCCTACCACTGATCACTGGTTTACTCATTAAGTACCGAATGGCCGCATGGTCTGTGTGAATGAACACCTTGTAACCAGTGATATAGTGGCAGAATTTATTGATGGCATGTATGACTGCTAGGAATTATTTTTCTATTACTGTGTAGTTGAGCTCGGCCCCTGCTAAGTTCTTACTGACATAATAGATGGCATAGAATTCCTCACCATCCTTCTACTCGAGGACCACTCCAATTGCATTATTGGATGCATCACAATAGATATGAAATGGGACTGCCCAATTTGGGCCCTATAGAACTAGGGTAGAAATCAGCTTCTCCTTCAGTGTTTGAAAGGCTTGTTCATAGTCTTCCATCCAGATAAATTCCATGTCTTTCGAGAGTAGGGTGTGCAATGGTTTGGCAATTTTATTGAAATCAATGATAAATCACCTGTAGTACCTGATAAAGCTGAGAAAACTTCTTACTTCCCTCTATGTTTTTGGGCTGGGTAGGTCCTTGATGACTTCTATTTTATTTTTATCAACTTTAATTCCCTCTATCGAGAGGTGATGTCCCAACACTATGCCCTCATGCATCATCATAAAGCACTTTTCATTGTTGAGGGATAAGTTGTTCTCTTCACACCTCTGGAGCACTCATTCCAAGTTCATCATCGCTTCTTCAAAGGTTTCCCCATAAATGGTGAAGTCATCCATATATACTTCAACTGCCTCCCCCATCATATCCAAGAATATGCTTAACACCACCCTCTGAAATGTGGTTGGTGCATTGCATAACCCAAAGGGTAGCACTCTGTAGGTAAACGTTCCCCATGGGTAGGTAAACATTGTCTTATCTTGGTCCTCCTCCCTGATCTAAATTTGGTTGTATCCATTGAATCCATCTAGAAAGGAGAAGTATTTCCTTCTAGATAGTGTATCCAATACCTGATCAATGAAGGGAAGTGGGAAGTGATCCTTCTTGGTCACCTTATTCAATGATCTATAATCAACGTAGATTCACCATTTCCCATTTTTCTTGGGGACCACCATAAGTGGTGATACCCATTCACTATCAGATATTGGGTAGATGAACCCTACTGACAAGAGCTTCTGTAGCTCAACTTTGACAATTTCCTTCATGGTCGGGTTCATCCTTCTCTGTGGCTATCTGACTGGAGTCACCTACTCTTCGAGGTAGATTCGATGGGTGCAGATTTTTGGGTTGATTCCTTTCATATCTAAATAATCCTAGGAAAATGCTTGTTGATGCCTGGTTAAGAGTTCTTTTAGCTCTATTAGCTATGTGGGTGTCAACTCACTACTGATGTTCAATGTTCTACCAGGTTCAATTTTAATTTTCCTAGTATGGTGATCCTGAGCACCGACCAAGGGTGATTCAGGAATTATAGGGGAGGACTCTCCCTGGAGGAATCCCATAATGACACCATCTTCATCGGCTTCCTCCTCCAACTCTTTCAATGCCATTACTAGCTGGAGCATGGACAATGACCCATCCTCCTGATTGTCCCATGTGGGTTCACCCAATGTATCCATGGACTATGCAGGGGGAGAGATCATCAATATCTTGATGTTCTGACCATTTGAGATGGTCATTAGTCCATCATGGTAGCTTATGTATGCATCGATTATTGCTAGCCATGGCCTCCCCAAGATGAGTGGGTAACCACCCAGTCCTGATTTTGACTATAGAACCAGGAAGTCCATAGGATACTCCCATGCATCGACTATTACAATGATGTCCTCGAGCATTCCTTTCGGTGCTACTATTGACCTATCGACCAGTTGCAACACCATCTTGGTGGGCTTCAGATTGGAGAGTTTTAGCCTCTGCATGGTCTCCTATGGCATCACATTGATGGCTGCACCAAGATCGACTAATGTGTTAGTCAATACATGCCCTCCTATTTTCACAGTCAAAATTGGACTACCTGGGTCTACGTACTTGGGATGGCATGCATTCCCCATCATCAAGTCAGCCAATTTCTTGACAACATTGATGGTCTAGGCTACTTTCCATCTAGGTTTCCTCAGACACAGCTCCTTTATCACCTTGGTGTAGATCGAAATATCATGGATAGCTTGGAAGAGTGGGATAGTAACTATCAGGTTCTTCAAGCTAGAAAGGATATCGAACTCTGGTTGTGTCGACTTCCTCTGTTCCTACAACCATTTAGGAAATGGAGCCTCCATCTTCTCAACAACTTTTTCTTCTTCCACCTCTTCTATAAGAGGGGAGTCTCCTACATTTTCCTCCTCTTCTACCAGGGGAGGTGCTTCTACTCCTAGCTACCTACCTGACCTAAGTTGAATAGGATTACAACTAATATTGTACATCGGATACATCTCTCCCTCTACTTGGTATGCTGGCTAGTTTACCTTATTATTTGGGTTCACCATCGGTTATGTTGGTAACTATGTAGGTCTCACCATAGGTAGGGTTAGTAGGCCTTGCTATGGTGGAGCCTATGCCATGTTTTATGGAGCGGAGTTCCATGGAATATGGTTCCTCCATTACTGCCCAGAATGTTGATATGGCATCCATGGTTGCTGATTGGGAAATGCAGCTCCTAGAGGTATGTTCATCCAAGGTGGTGGTCCCCACCATCCCATATTAGGTGGTTGTGGCTACCCTTATGGCATATATGGTCCTCCTCCATAGGGTGGCATCCTTGTTGGCATATTCCCCATAGGGGGTTGCTACCAATTTCTTCGATTGCCCATGAAATAGGCTTCACTTACGTCAGCATCCTCCTTGGTATTGGGTAGCTATGGGTATAATCGAGTTTTGTGATTCTATTGGAAAACCATGCATACTCTGACTTTGTTCTCTGGGTATGCATTCCTAGCATGCTTCCCTCTGTATTTTAGGTAAAAATAGGTCAATGCTACTTCATTCTCTTGTTTCTTCTTCTCTAGCAAGAGCGTATCCAATTGTAGTGCTAGAGATGAGAGCATTTCACTTTTTAGATCTTCCAACATGTTGCCTATCTCTACTTTTGTGATCGATGCAGTCACCTTCATGGTTCTAGGAGTGGGCTTGCCTCTCCTTCATGAGTAATTCTGACACAGTTGTTGGATGTCTTCCATAGGGTGTTGGTAGATATCCCCTCCAGAAATCATGTTGAGTGCCTCCAATGACTCGTTGTTGAGTCCCCTCAAAAAATGCTTTTGAGGGACTTATCACCCAGCTTCGCATGAGGGGATCATTGTAGGTTGAAATTGAACCTCTCCCAGTACTCCTCCAGAGATTCATCCTCCTTTTGTATCATACTTAGGACCTCTTCTCTAGAGTCTCATGCTCTACCAAAGTCTTGGTACTATTCTAGGAAGAGTTTCCTCATTTCTTCCCATGTGGTGATCTGCTTGTTCCCCAACCCGATAAACCAGCATAGAGCTGAGTCATCCAATGTCGATGGAAAGAGTTTCAGCTTCTGAGCATCTAATTTATAGTCAATAGACCTGCACAACACATCAAATTTAAATAAAAATAGGTCAGGGTCTTCGGTTGGGTATCCCATGAAGGTAGGGAGATGGGTAGGGGATATGTTCTTCATTTTGGTTTCCCCTACTCCTTCCTCTATCGGGAAGCTAAAACTAGATGAAGTTTCTTCAACCATTTTTTTAGGAAGTGTGGTCTCTAATGCAGCTTCTATGGCCTTTCAGTCATTCAAAACTTTTTGTACTAGAGCCTCTAAGTCAGCTGGTGTTATGGTCTGATCCTCTATGACTTTCCACAATAGTTCTTCCTTCGAGGGTGTCCTCTTAAACAAAGGATTTAGGATGATCTACTCTTTCCTAGGTCGATGAGATGAGGAGGAGCTTTGCACAAAGTGAGGATGCTCACTCTAGTGGACTGTTGGTGATGATTTGGGAGAATCTAATTCAAATTCTAAGTCTTTGGCTGACTCAAATTTTTTTGATGGGCTCTATCTTATGAAATGACCGTCGGGTCCTCTTTTTCTCAATGGACTCATACAAAGTCAGATAGAAGGTTTTAAGGGGTACTGTAATCAATCTAATAGTGGTGCTTCCCTAGAAATGATGCCAAAATATTGGGGGTAAAACACTAGTTAATTTTATCCTATATATGTCACAACCCTCACATTTAAATTGTCAAACTAGGGAGCTCATAGACTTTTGAAGTGCCACGGTTGAGACTGCTCACACTACCACTTCTGAGATGAATCCATTCAACTATCATTGGGGGTGTTTATAAAATAACAATTGATTCATCCACACCAATAAAACTTATGCATAAATAAAATACGTAAAAGTAAACACACCACACTGAAAGTGGTAAACACACTTGCATAATTAAAAGGCACACCACACTAAAGCAAGTAAATTAATCTAGGAAATAAATACACTACAATGCATATTTAAATCTAAAAAAATAACTAAGAAGTAGGGGAGGAATACTAGCTTGGAGTGGGCCCGAGCTCTAGCAGATCCCACCTAACAAATCACGAAGACAATACGCTAATGAAAGAACTCTCGAGCTTTTATTGATAGTGCAATGAAATATTACATGCGATAATGTTCTCTAAAATATTTGCCTCCCCTATTTTAGAGAAGTCCATGTGTTTATATAACACACATAGGACTTCCTATTGTAGTTCTGTTACAACAAGGTATCTTGGTTATAGTCTAAACTAGGATAGTTTAGTTACTGTAATAGGCGCACGATAAATAAATTTTCATCGTTTCTTGGTAATCGGATGATTTCTACTTTGTTGGGATTCTACTTCATTGAGTGGTTACATGTTCATCCACTCTAGTTGGGATAACTCATTCATTCAATGGTTTCCCATAGATGACATGGAACTATGGTCAATGGGGTCCTTCTACAGTCATTCGATCAACATGCATAATTTTGGTGCCTACTTGAGTAAGGCACCTTCTTGGCACCTACTTGAGTAAGGCACCTGCTTGGTGCCTACTTGAGTAAGGACCCTTCTTGGCTCATAAACAGGCGAATAACTACACAAAACATATTTTACACACAGATTAGATAATACACATGATTTAATTAAATAATATACATAATAATTCATAAAATACTTCAACTAGTCAATGTACAAAACCTTACCAGTTCACATTGGTCAGATCAAAGTGGTTGGAAAATGGCAAAATATCTATCACTGGTTGAGAAGGAAGACTCGAGAGAGAATGTGAAACAAACCAAATTTATTTCACTTTCCATTGATGAGGTAACAATTGTTGACAACACATCTTGGATTTGCATACATGTTTACACATTCAAAAATCATTTGAGACAACCTCATTTACTAGCACTACATAAGATGATTAAAAATTGTAATGCGAAAAATATTTATAATGTTGTTGTAACCAGTTTAAAGGATATTGCTAGAATGGATGAAAAGGAAATTGCCACAAATTTAATTTGTGTTGGATTTGATGGTGCGACTACAATGCAAGGACAAAGGAATGGTCTTTGTGTTAGGCTTCAGACATCAATTGCCCCATATGTGATTCCTATTCATTGCATGGCTCATCGAATGAATCTTGCATACAAAATTGTGAGCAATTTTGATAATGTAGCCAGAGTGGAAGAACTCGTCCGTGAAATACACTCATACTTTTCATGCAGTCCAAAAAGGTTTGCAGAGTTTCAACAGTTTTCTCTAGGTGTAACTAAAGGCAGAAAAATGTTAAAAGATGTGGAAACCAGGTGGATTTCACTGTTTCTTCCTGCAAAAAGGGTATTTTTAGAATATCAATCCTTGGTTGGGTTTATGTATGCACATCGTAGGGATGTTGACAAGGCAAAAGATTTGCTTTTTCGTATGACTGACTTGGAAACTCTTCTCACATTATGTGGTATTCTACCAATGTTACAAGAAATGAATTCTTTGATTAAACTTGCACAGGAAAGGGCAATTTATATTGTCGATTTCATGAGGATGAGAAAACAAATATGTATGATTATTGACAGGATTTATTTATCCAGAAAACATTTTGAGGATCCCAAGTTTGATAGTTGGAATACGTTAGTTAATGTCAATGATCCGAACAACTTTTTAAAGTTCAACATCAACGATAATCTTTGTATTGCTATCCATGGAAATTTGATTCCTATATATCATTTTGAAAAGCGATTAGATACACTAACAGATGATGTTGAACAAGTGCCCGTTACACATTCCGGATTCGATGAGGTTTTGGATAGCACTAAGAATAAATTGAAAAGAATTGCAAATGCATTAACAAGTGAAATAAGAGATCGTTTTAAGAGAGATGAGACACTTGAGGCCATGGTTGTTGTTAATCCCATATTCTAGAATCCTTGTGGTGACCATAGTAGTAGAAGTGAGTTGTTTGTAAAATATATGGGTAATCTTATGACATATTTTTCTAAAAGTGTGGAAATAAATGGCATTGAAATCAATGGTATTCTAAACAAAGATCTTCTGAGACAACAATCAACAAATTTTGGAATAACAATGGATAATCAAATTGCACATTTCAAAAATCCACATGAGACTGGTTCAATCACGCGTTTCTAGCAAAAATTGTATCGAAGTAGTGTCTTACAAGAAACTATGAGTGAATACTTTATTTTATATGAATTATGTCAGACAATGATTTTGGGATCTGTTGAAGACGAAAGGGTTTTTAGTGCATTATCTTTTGTTAAATCAAAATTTCGTAATAGGTTGGACAAAAATTTGGAAAATTATTTGAGAATGTATGTGTCATCGTACGAGGTGGGTAAGTTTCCTTATGACAGAGCGTTGACATATTGGAAGTCCCTAGCAGAAAGAAGAGGTCTCACTAATACTGTTGATAATGACGAAAATGATCCAGCTTGGAGTGATGATGAGATTATGGAAACGCAAAATTCACAAATGATTCTCGGTTCTTTTGGAGAAGTCGATAAAGCTTTGTATCAGCTTCCAAAAATGTAAAAATTGCAATGATTATATGACAAATTCATATAATCTATGATTTTTCGGATTTGAAATCATTTTGTAAAATTTTAGTGATTTGAATAAATTCATATTATCAATGATTTTCCATATTTGATATCATTTATAAATGTCAATGATTTGAAAAATTTCATATTATCAATGATTTTTCGTATTTGATTTGTTGTAAAATTTTAGTGATTTGAAAAAATCATATAATCATTATATTCTCAATGATTATGCATGTTTGCTTTTTAATGATATGGATTGTCTATGTTTTCAAAATTTATGATTTATGCTATAGCTTTGAGTAAGCTAAAAATTTGAAAACCATGTATACGTAATGATGCTATGTTATTGAACTAATTGTATATGTTGACAAAATATAGTGATTTTTGCTTTGACTTTAAATGTATGTTTGTATGTATCATTAGTATCATTATTTGTATGGTATGACAAAATATAGTGATTTTTTATGATTTATGCTTTGTCATTGAGTAAACCTTGTATGCATACATAACTAGTAAAAATTTCTCTACATATGTATGAAAAATGCATGTAGTATATTACTCTAGATATGGAAAATGAAAATTTAAACCCATTCATAGATATATCCATCGTAAACTCACTTTGAAATATAAAAACAATATAGCATAATACAAATGACCATATTCATTTTTATACAACAACTATAATGACTATGAATGCATTGAAAATTGTGACCCATGCATAGATATATCCTTTGAAATATAAAAACTATATAGCATAATACAAAAGACCATACACATTTTTATACAACAACTAGAATGACTATGAATGCACTGAACATTGAAACTTATGCATAGATATATCCTTCGTAAACTCACTTGAAATATAAAAATAATATAGCATAATACAAATGACAATACTCACTTTTATACTACAACAAGAATGACTATGAATAAACTGAAATTTAAACCCATGCATAGATATATCATTCGTAAACTCATTTGAAAATTGAAATATAAAAACAACATAGCATAATATATGGAAATTGAAATTTAACCCCTTCATAAATATCTCCATCGTAAACTAACATTGAATATGAAAACAATATAGCATAATAAAAAAGACAAAACACTTTTCTATACAACAACAAGAATGACTTTGAATAAACTAAAAATTTAAACCCATGCATAGATATATCCTTCGTAAACTCATTTGAAAATTGAAATATAAAAACAACATAGCAGAATACACAAGACAATACTCATTTTTATATCACAACATGAATAACTTTGAATAACATGTAAATCTAAACCTATGCATACATATATTCTACGTAAACTCAAGCATATTTGAAACACCATAATACTCAAGAGATGAAAATAACACACAATTATAAATAGTAAATAGTGTAATAGTAAAATAATAAAAGCAAGTATCTTGTTTTCAAATGAAAACATATGAAATGTCATAAAATAGTCTTTTCGAAATATCAAATTTTGAAATTCAATTTCATGCTTCAGAATATTTTCCCCCTTCCACCACTCCTTTTGCCTTTTCAATGACTTCCATAGTCTCCATAGCAATGGCTCCTCCCTCATATTTCCCATGTTCAGCTCCTTTTTCCTCATCCACTACTTCCATGATTTCCACATTCTGCATTCCAACGGCTCTTCCCTCGGGCTGGGTAACAGTACTATCAATTGCTCCAGAATTGACAAGGATCTTCTCAACATTTTGCAATCCATCGAGAAGGGTGTTTTCTTCTTTGCCAACATCTTCAGATGTTGGTCCTTGAACTTCTTTACCCTTCTCCTTTAGCAGAACATCAGGATCCAATCCATTGCGGATAATGATTTTTCGCAAAATGTTGTTTTGTCGAACTACTTCTTGTGCTCTTTTTTCATTGTAATGGAAGCGTTTAAGAACTCCTTTGCCATCCTGAGATAGTCTTGCAGGTTTTGAACCTGCTTCTTGAGATTATCATACTTTACCTACAAAAAGGAAAAATAGTTAATCAACAGATAATTACATTTTAAAAAAGAGAACAACAAATTTTTGAACACAAAAGTGATTAAGTCAAACCTCAACAACATTCTTTGCAGCTACAACAACAACAACCTTTTTCTTATCACTTGCCCATTCATTGTAATAAGCTTGGGCCTCACCGTTTATGTTCTCCAATCTGTTCATCATAAACTTTAAAATTTCATCTGTGTAAGATGTATTCACCTTCACAATGCCAGATTTTACTTGTTGTAGCAGAGCCTCCATATTTTTAGGTTCATTTTCAACAACAAATTTTTTCTCTTTTTGAAAAATTATTGTATCGGGCATTAATTTCCTTTATCAACACTTTGGCCCGATACTCCCATTTTTTCATTTCTGTTATATCTGGAAGTAGTAAATCCTTAATGGTAGATTCAACGTTATCAGAAACCAAATATTTTTCTAAAATATTTAATCTTTCATCCTCTGGTCGAGGAGGAGCCTGACGGGTGTTTGTTTCCCTGGGAGGAGATTTGCTTGAACATTCTGCTCCTTCATTTCCTTTATCTTGAAGCAATTCTGATACTTGAAAAGTAGTGGGTGTGTTCTCTTGCAAAAATAAATCTTTATCAAGTGGAACCTCATCCAACCCAGCACCAGAAGCTTTCGGTATATCCTTAAAATTAAAATTAGCAAGAGAAATATGGCCGAATCCTAAAAATGTCTTTGATGCTTCTTTCTCTAAAAATTGTTGTGTTGCTTCTCTCTGTGGCCTAGATGGAAGAATGTGTTTTCCAACTGGGAAGCATTG
Source organism: Wollemia nobilis (assembly GCA_028583015.1). Lineage (NCBI taxonomy): Eukaryota > Viridiplantae > Streptophyta > Pinopsida > Araucariales > Araucariaceae > Wollemia > Wollemia nobilis. The sequence goes on along the minus strand of JAQPPZ010007574.1, from coordinate 345,041 downwards.
ACCTCGCATTTGAGGTTGGCATGGTGGAGGAGGGGGCGGCATCACTTTTTGATTTTGTTGACGATATTGTTGTATGGGAACTTAAAACATAAAAATAAAAATTAGTTATAAAATTTGTGAAGGTAGAAAATAAAAACTAGTTATAAAATTACATTATGAAAATTGGTTGCAAAATTTGTTATAACACTTACCAGCAGAAGAAAAAACATCTTGCGTAGTTGCTGTTGCAAATGGAATGTGGGCATGTTGTACATCTGAAAAAAAAATTAATTAAAAATAGTAAAAATTTTGTAAAATTTTTCTTCGACAGTCATTAAAACTTACTCCCCGAAGATGAAACCTCTTGCGCAACTACGCCCGTTGGCAGTGGACATGCAGCCACAGGTGGAGGTTGTCGATGATCAGGAGAACTAGATCTTCTATGTTTCCTTGTTGATCTTCTCCTTAGCGGTGGTGTTGTTTCCTCCGTAGGTGTTTCGGAGTCTCCTGATTCCTCTGGATTATAACCTCTGACAACAACATCCCGCTTTGAAGAGGAAGAGGATGCCCTTTTCTGTGTTTGGTATAAAATGTCAAAATTATAAAAAGACAAACATATGAAAAATAAAAAATTTTACTTAAATATTAACGAAAAATTACCTGAACCTGTTGTTCTGTCATGGCTGCATTGGCTAGGGTTGAGTGCCAAGATGTTGGTACTTGAGTGTTCTGCAAATGATAAAAAGATTCATAAAAAAAGCAATAATATAATTGCATGTGCTAACTGTCGATGAGGGTGAAGCGTGGGTTTTCACGTTCTCGATTTCCAATCTGATCCGATGTGAGACATAGTTGGACCAGTCGAATTGCTGGTGTGCAACACAACGAACCAAATACGCTAAGGCCCACATCAGAATTTCTGTCGGCCTTCCTTGCAGAACGAGTCTGGCAAGGAAGAATTCGCAACATGCCCAAAGAAATTTATTTTCAATCGCTGGTATAGTCAAACCCCTTCTGGACTTGGTGGATGTAACTACAAAAAAAACAAAATCAGTAATTGTACACTAGTGACTAGAATTTAAATTCAATTAAATAAAAAAATAGTTATACCTTGAAAAGAATCCGACTGCACATTGAAGTTGGTCTCCAAGTAGAGTTTGTCGTCATCAGTTAATTGGTATTTTGAAGTGATAGGCTCACAACCAACGTGGGGCAATGTTGTCAATCTGGCGACATCACGGATGTGAAAGAAAGAACGATGTTTTTGTTGTCGATGACAAGATTTACCTTACCCAAATCAATATTATAACCTGCAATGATCTTCTCCAATAGTTTTGTGTCCGTGTCGAACTACGGCATTGAAACTAGACCCCGAAGACCAGAGTCCATGACCCATGACATGTCGTAACCCGGTGTTGATAAAATTTTAGAAATCAAGGGGTAAACCAGGTTTTTAAAATTAATTTTAAACATTCCAGGGGTTACAGGGGATGCCATAGGGTTATTTCATTGTGTACGAGTATGGATCAGAAGATACAGAGGAAAAGGGTTAAAAATCGCTTAAAAATTAAGGTAAAAGGTTAAAAACTAAGATAAAACTAGAGGAAGAGGGTTAAGAATGCATTAAAATAGGAGGAAAAGGGTTAAGAATGCGTTAAAATGGGAGGAAAATGGTTAAAACTATGATAGAAAAGGTAAAAAAATGATTATTTATTCCTTTATATAGACTTTTCTGCATGCAATCAACTCATGGATGGGTGACACGTGGCCTCTGCATGCAATCATTTCATGGATGGTTGACACGTGGCATAGATGCACCGCTACTATCGATTGGGTACTCGACACTATTGTAGCCAATCGACACACTTGCAACCGATCGATATTCCTACAACCGATCATCATGTCTACAACCGATTGGCATGCTTTTGATCATCATGATTGCATCCGATCGACATTCCTGCATCTGATCATCATGATTGCATTCGATCGACATTCCTATATTCATCATACCTATCATCGATCGTCGTATCTACACCCAATCGACATTCTTGCAATCGATCATCATATATGCAATCGATCGACATTCCTACAAGTGATCATCATATCTACACCTGATCGACATTCCTACAATCGATCATCATTCCTATAGCCGATCGATATGCCTATAGATGATCATCATGCATGCAATCGATCGATATTCTTGCAACCGATCGTTATAGCTGCACCCGATCGGCATACCTACAATCGATCATCATGCCTACAAGCTATCATCATGCATGCCACCGATCATCATGTCTATAATCAATCATCATGCTCTACAGTCGATCATCATGCCTGTAGCTGATCGTCATATCTATCGATGTACTACAACCGATCGTCATCTCTATAGCCGATCATCATGCCTACAATCGATCATCATGTCTATAGTCGATCATCATACCTACAACTGATCATCATCTATGCAATCGATAGTCATGTCTATAGTCGATCATCATGCCTACAACCGATCGTCATATCTGTAGTTGGTCGACATACCTGCAACCGATCGTCATGCCTACAATCGATCGTCATGCATGCCATTGGTCATCATGTCTACAGCCGATCGTCATGCCTGTAGTCGATCGTCATACATGTCTCAGACCGATCATCATAAAGCATAAAGGCTAAAAGTCTTTCATGTCGGCCTAAAGCTTTTAAGTTTGTCGTACATTTTAAGATTTTGCAAACCGATATTCATAGCCCCCAACACAAAAAAATTCGCCATGGTTTGAAAATTTTTGGAGATAAATTAATGCAATTCGCCATGGTTTGAAAATTTTTGGAGATAAATAAATGCAATTCGCCATGTATACTTCTACATATTTCGTCGGGATTCCAAGACAATTCACCTTGATTTTATACCTTACTCAAGTAGGGACCAAGCAGGCACCCAGGGTTATGCATAAGGGGTCGACCACTTATGCATAACCCTGGGTGCCTGCTTGGTCCCTACTTGAGTAAGGTTCCTACTTGAGTAAGGTGCCCACTTGAGTAAGACGCCTACTTCATTAAGGCGCCTACTTGAGTGAGGTGCCTACTTGAGTAATGCGACTACTTAGTATGCCTTAGTCTGATGAAGCAAAAGCATGTCAGGTCCAACCATGTAGGACCTCGACTGAGTAAAATATGACAAAATCAGGCGAATAACTACACAAAACACACTTCACACACAAATTAGATAATACACATGATTTTATTAAATAAATACATATGATTCATAAAAATATACAACTCATAATATATTACTTCGCAAAAACCATTGGTACTTATACAAAAATATGATCATATCTTATGCTCATCACAAACATTATAACTTCTTCAAAATTGGAAAAGTGCTTAGTTCAACAAGAGTAATAAGGTGTTAGAAAAGTTGATTTTTGATATTTATAAAACTTTACAAAATCAACCAAAAATTTAACTACACTTTACAAAAGCACTATATTATATTCCAAAAACACTAGGGATTCAAATGACATTCTACAAAACTTGATAATAATAGCATCTATCAAATATTATCAAGATCTATATAATTATAAAGATATAAGCTTTCTACAAAACCTAAAATTTCATTGGGTGTATATACTCTCATTACTAGGGAGACATAAGGAAGCCTACAAACCTAAGGATTAGTAAATATTTTATCAAATAAATCTTATGTACTTTAATTAGGGATAATATATCTCAATATAGGGAGTTATAAGGTAGACTACTAAGATTCTCTCAAATTCAATTCTAATAAATAGCAAGAATCACTATTTCAAAGATCTATCATGGATGAAATCTTGAGAAAATCTTTCAATAATGAAGAACTATTTCATGAAGGAGGATTCTACTCTCAAAACTTAATAGATACTCTAGAAGGATACGAGTATCTATCCACTAGCGAAAAAGAGAAATTATCCTTGTTTCTTAAAGAAGCCAAAGAAGGTAACTTTACAACATTGATTGGTTATCTTCATGAAATCCTCTTCACAACATGGTGGAACTCACAAAGATTGGTTATATTTTCTCTAGAAGAGTGTTTAATAGTTTATTTATCATTATTTGTGTTTGTACTTACTCAAAACAATAAACAAGCTAGCAATAAAGAACAATATTATTGTGATGATAGACTAACTTGTCATGAAGCAAAAATTCCACCAAAACCAATGCAAAATCACATGAGAAGGAGGAAAAGGAAGAAAACATATAAGGAAGCCTACAAACCTAAGTATTAAATAAGGTTTTATCAAATCAAGATTATATACTTCAATTAGGGATCATATATCCCAATATAGGGAGTTATAAGGTAGACTACTAAGATTCTATCAAATTCAATTCTAAGAAATAGCAAGAATCACTATTTCAAAGATCTATCATGGATGAAATCTTGAGAAAAGCTTTCAATAATTAAGAACTATTTCATGAAGTAGATTTTACTCTCAAAACTTAACAGATACTCTAGAAAGATACGAGTATCTATCCACTAGTAACAAAGATAAATTCTCCTTGTTTCTTAAAGAATCCAAAGAAGGTAACTTTACAAAATTGATTGGTTATCTTCATGAAATCCTCTTCACAACATGGTGGAAATCACAAAAATTGGTTATATTTTCACTAGAAGAGTGTTTTATGGTTTATCTATCATTAATTGTGTTTGTACTTACTCAACACAAGAAACAAACTAGCAATAAAGAACAATATTTTTGTGATGATGGATTAACTTGTCATGAAGAAAAAATTCCACTAGCACCAATTCATAATCACACGAGGAGTAAAAGGAAGAAAAGACATGCTAGAAAGAAACATGGCATCATGAATACTGAACCAGTTGAACACATACAAAAGGTAGAAGAACCTTTAGCTACAACTTACTTTGCATCATATGAAGACATGGATTACTTGATAAACCTGATCACAGTAAGCAATGAAGGAGAATACAAATTCCACTATCCAATGGAAGAAGATCCACATTGAAGACTAAAGTCTTCAATACCCAAGTAATGCAATATAGGGGTGTTAGAAATAGATTATATTACATCATTTGGATCATGTAAATGTACCTTCATAGGTACATACTTAGGACATTAGATTACTTTAGGGGAAAGTTATCTAGTTGCTTCATACAATGTAATAAATTCACAAGTGTCAATGTGCAATTTGTATATGTGCAAGGTATCCCTTGAATAGCTAGGTAGAGTGTTGGCCTAGGAACTTATCTTCCTATATAAAAAGAGCCTCATTGTATCAAGTAGGATATAGAAGCTCAGATTATATTCGTAGGTAGTAACATATTGTTGTGAAGATCATCATATATTGGTGATGGATGCAATGTAGTCCAGTAGCTTTGTTCATGGAGTGTCCATTTCCTCCATAGCTACATTGTATTCATTTTTCTCATTTCTATTTATAGCATATTTTAGTCATCTCATAGATTTACTTTCTTTCATATTATTCTGCATCTTGTGATTGATATATCCCATTGCATATTGCATAAAAAGCTAACAATTATGAGTTTACTTTCCCCTACATCTTCAATTAGTACGATGAGAAAACTAATGAACTAAAACGTTAATATTTCCAGTATGTTGTTGGTGTTATATTAATTCTTGATAAAAAATCAGTCATAATGCCCTACCCAAAACTATAGAGAGTTGTTATTTTTGACAGAGACACTCTTATTAATTTTTATAGGAGTATTGCATAACATTTTTTTTTTAATATTCAACTATTTATGCAAGGTGTACTTAAGAAACATCTTAGTGTTATTAAGCATTATCAACAACCATTAATTCAGTTGTAAAAAAAGCAACGTACTCTCTTTGATTTTTAAATAATCCAAATAATGATTACTACATATAATTCTAACATAACTAAAGTTTTTAAAGCATTGATCTCAAGCTCTCTAAATACATATACGTCTTCACGAAAAACATCAAATAATAATTTTTAAAGAACAATGAAGGTAACCAACACATCTATTGATTTAAGAGAATTAAGACACCACAACACTAAACGTCTCCTAGGAAATAATAAGGAATAAATCCTAAATAATGCCAACCAAAATGCATATTCTCACTCATAGTAGGTGCTAGCGTCAAAATATATGTACATATTCACAATGGACTTAATAGGATAGTTTAAAAGAAAATTCTATAACTTTAGTCCCTTCAAGGTGCACTGTAATTATAGCAGACGTCTACCAAAAGTATAAATTAAACTTCCTATAAGGAAAACACATTTTGCACAACTGCTTAGGAATGTAGATCATTATCTTAATTAAACTTTAGGTATATTTCACTTTAGCCTGGTAACAGTTATGGAATATCATCCTCAAAAAGAAAATAAAATTGATGGAGAACTCCATTACAACACATATTTGGAATTTCTCTCCACAATTTTCCATCTTTTGATTTACCGAGACCTTTCTTCCAACCATCGCATCTGACAATCGAGGCATGAGTGGTGCTAACAGGGATCAGGATAGATCTCCAAGTCTTATGCAGTGCATACTAGTATATATGCAGCTAATAATCATTTACTACGTGTTTTATCTTGCTCAAAAAATCTTACATTCACTAAAGTACACAAGTCACAAGATGAGATATAATAAAATTCTAAAGTTACTATTTTTTTGATAACCAACATAGGCTAAAAGAAAAATAATTAATGCTATTGATAGCAACACTTCCACAACAATCATCAGACTCAACATTTCATTTCGACATAGCATCTTCACTCAATTTCATATGCAGACATAGAGCAATAGTAAATTCAACAATCAAAATGCAACTAAAGACAATGAAGTGCCCTTTTCAGATAAATAACCATAGTTTAAGACATGGTTCGACTAGAAAGTTATTCAATCTCAACAAAGTAATATTGTGACAAACAAGTATCTTCCTTTTGACATCTAATAGATAGCAAAGTAGCTAGGGGCAATGAATATACACATTTTTGAGATATTTCAACAAGCAACACTTCCATTAAACATGAACTTAGCAAAATAAAACCAATATAAGTTTTTCTTTAAAGCTATACAGAATTTATTTTCAAGCTATTCCCATTCGATAATAACTACGTAGTTTATTAATTCATACACAACATTCTTAGTAAAATCTACTCAACCACTAGTGTAGTGAGATAAAGAGATAGATCGACCTACAATATTGTCATTCAAAAATATAAATTTCCCATTTGACCCCTTCCACGGCCAATGCAATACAGAGTGCTAGATGAATTTTTTTATCTAATATGAGATGTCCCACATAAAATGCAAGAATTCCCCATTTTTCCCCCTACCTGACTTCCTTTATTTTCATTTTTGTAGAACATGGAGGAGGTTAAAACAATCATGTGAGATTACATACAATCATCCACGTTGAAGCATCCTCCATAATCCCATTATTCCCACATAATAATAATAAGAATAAAAAAATTATTTTATTTATTTTAAATTTTGTTATTTATTATAAATTTTTTTGTTATTTATTATTTCTATTTATTAAATCTTATTTTATTTCATGATTTCAAAATTAAACATCATATAAATTTTAAATCACCGATAGGGTTTATACCTCCAAGTCTTCTTCCCTATTGGTAAATTGATATCTCCATTTTCCAAAAGAGAATAGCTCCCATGCCTTGACACTTTCCTTTCCATCGGAGGTTTAAATATTTATCTATTCACTGATATAGAATATATAAGATGCAATCCAATAAACAAGACATTCACATAATGCAAGTCAAACATTCTAAATGCTCCTAAATGAATGCAATTGTGTGAGCATCCATGTTCTCATGAGCTTGTGGTGATATTTCACACCACCACCATTTCCCATCTAATCTTCGAGGACATGTACCTACAATACAATAGCCATCAGTAGTATCTCATCCTGGAAGTATATAACATTAATTAAATAACAATTATATTTACAACATAAAGATGCATTATGGGGTGGTCGTTACAAGTAGACTACAAATTGCCTCTTATGAATTTACAAGCAATAAAAAATAGGTACCTCTAGTTTATGTATATTATAAAGCATCGATGAACCATTTTCTTAATTAACATTGACACATCTCAATAATATTCTCTTCTTTAGTATTGATTGTCTAAACAACATCAAGTTGACCATAACTCTATCTAAACAATATCAAGTAGACCATGAAAAGCCTCTTATGAATTTACAAGAAATAAAAGATAGGTATCTCTAGCTTATGTATATTGTAAATCATTGACAAATTATTTACTTAATTAATATTGATACATCTTGATAATTGTTTTTTAACCTTGTTTATATTGGTTTGTTTTATTTTAGGGCAAAGGTTTCACTTTTGTTTTTCTAAATCCTTATATATAAAGAGAAGCTTATGATACAAAATTATTACCTAGTTCCCATGGGTAAAATTAAAAGATATGATGTAGCCATTGTTTTTCTAAGTTAAACTTTCTCTTGATCTAGACTATCCTATGCCTTGTAAAACAAGTAACATGTATAATATGCATTACTACTAAACAAATTGAATCTCCGAATGCACACATAACACATAAAATTAATTACATTAAAAATTGACACCCTTGATGATCTGCACTAGTGATGTGTAGCATCAATGATAGGTGGTACCAATGATGTATAGCACCAGTGACATGTAGCCCCATTACAATGTAGTACTAAAAAAATAGTTCCAATCATATATAGCGCTAAAATATGTAGCACCAACATCTATCACACTTTTCTCTATCACTCTTGTATTATTTTGTAGCTCATGTGAATCACGCTACTCCTTCACTAGTAACTCCTTTTTCAACAATATCAAAATAGCTCATATTGGTATTTTCATGCTCCATTTGAACTCCTTCAATAGTAAGTTGATCAACCTTTTTGTTGAAGTTTTTTCTTACATGTACAAAACTTATGGATTTGAAATGGTTGCATATTTCTTTGTTCTCCTTTAAAATCACATCTAGCATTAGATTTGATATTTTCACCTCTATGCTCCTTACTTTAATGACCAATTCTAAATATCAATGTATTGTTAGTCCTAACCACTCATTTCTTCTAGAAATTTCAATCCTCTATTTAAAGTCAACAACTCTGCAAAATTATTCGAAAATGCTCCTAATCCTTCAACGAATTCTACCAACACTCTCTCTAATTCATTTATTATAATCCCTCTTGCTTCCATTGCTTATTTTTTTTATGCACCATAAAAAAAAAAGGAATGCTCCTATACTAAATCTTTGAGGGCTTATTTTTCTTACTTATCTGCTTGGTTACAAATGGTATTTCTAGAAGTTGAACTATTCTTTTTCTAGCTTCAACCAGAGAGTGTTCATTATCAGTATTGCTTCTATTATCTTTAATTAAGAGTTATACATATATTTCCCAAAATGTTGCATATTTTGTCTCAAGAGATTACTGCATTTTAATCTTTCCATATATGCCACAATAATATTTGTGATAGTACTTCCTAGATTAACTTTATTGTTAATTTTATTCATCTTTTCAAAAAGGATAATTAGTGTCCCATTTGGTTAAAAATTTCTCACACTCCTTAATTTTGGAATGGATGTCAACTTTGAAGCCTAATGTTTGCCACATAAATTCCAAACTTGGTTCAAGACTTCACATTGAATGAACAAGTGATTAATATTTCCTTCATGCTTCTTACATAACATACATACTACCGACCCATGTATACCCATTAGATTTTCAATAGTAAAAATCACTTTGTGAGTTAAGATCCACATAAAATGATTAGTTTTTGGAATGGATCTTAAACTCCAAAAATTTTCCCAACACCTACTATTTAGAATTAAGTAACCATATTTATCATCCAATAGCCAATTGTATCCTTTTTTTTTAGTAAGTCATATGTGGCTTCTATTGGGGGCCACTCCCTTCAAAATACCAAAATATTACATTTGTTGTTAGTTCATTTTTTTTTAATAAGTTGTTGTTAGGTCAATTAAACCATATCCAACATGCCTTTTTATCACAAATATTTTTCATTTGTTTTTCTATTAAATATATTCTTCAATTTCCTCAAAGTTCTATGTTTTACAATCAGCTCCTTAACATCATTTTGATTAAGATATAAAATATCATTTGGCCAATTACCTTCTAAAATTTGAATTTCACCAAGATGAAGATCAACATCGTGATTGGCTAAATTATTTTCTACCCAATTTCCTAAATATGCTCATATTTTCGGGAGATTGTCTCCAATAAGATGAAATGAACATCAACGATAATATTATTTTTTATCCAATCTCCACATCCTTTTTTTTATAGCATTGATGATAATTTGTGAATCCCCCTCAATTGAAATATATTTTCATCCCTTTTCTATTGCAATTTTAATCCTTGTAAGAAGTGCCCTAGCCTCTACATAGTTGTTAGTTGAAGTTCCATATGATTCTGAGTAAGTGACGAGAATTTTGCCTTCATCATTTCTAAATACACCACCTCCACCAAATTTTCTTGAATTTCCTTTAGAGGCACCATCAAATTTGTTTTGATAAATCTAATTTTTGGACATTTTCATTTTACCCTAGATTGAAGCAGATCCTTTGTTTTAATTCCATTATCACAAATGACTCTTGCTAGCCAAGTGTATCCTTTTGTAACATGATGTTTTTCTATTTTATTTATTGGTTCCCATATTATCTAGTCTAGTTCATTTGTGAATTTGGAATTTCTTTCTCTTAATAACTTGGCATATTTTGGATATTCATTCTATTGATTCAATCACCCATTTTCCCTAATATTTGATTTTGAATTCTAGCCATTCACTTTGAGAATTATCAATTAAAAAATGGAACTTTTCCATGCCTTTGCTTCTAAAACAATCTCTTAGTTGGAGTATTTCTATATATCCTCTCATTAATGGCATGCCATTGGTTTTATCTTTCCATATGTCTAACTTTTTACCATCATCAATGAGCCATGAGTAACCTTTTCTAAAAAAGGATATCATTGCACATAGATTCGACCATGTAATAGATCCTTGATTTGAAGTTACATTAATTGTTAGTATATGTTCCGGTGGGTTACCTCCAATATACTTGTTCACCATGATCTTTCTCCATAGTGAGTTGCTTTCCTTGATTAAACTTCATATTAGTTTAGCTCTATACACCTCTAGCAATAAGGACAAATGCTTATTCCTAATCCACCCCATTTTTTGGGTAAGCATACAATATCCCACTTAACCAAATGGAATTTATTTGTAACAATTATCCTAGCATGACTGTTAATTTCAAATGAATAGATGAATTAGACATGTCTTTTTCCTCTTGAATGTGGTATTGTTGATAGGTGTTGTGCATGCAAGACCAGGAATATACCTTCAACAAACAGAAGAAAATCGATAAAAAAGGTAAATAGAAAGTGATGATTGGCTTGTGAGTACATGGAATCTCACATGAATTACATATCATATGGGATATCATGAATAATTTGCATTATGTGAATGCTTTGCTATGAAAAGTGTTGTTTGTCAAAAATGAATGGGAAGTGATGATTGGCTTGTGAGTACATGGAAGCTCACATGAATTACATATCATATGGGATATCATGAATAATTTGCATTATGTGAATGCTTTGCTGTGAAAAGTGTTGTTTGTCAAAAATGATGAGTGCATATAATTTTCCATTGGCAATAAAAATGCTAAGCATGGGAGCCATTTTGATGTTTAGGAATTTGTTCAATGCTTATCTTAAAATTTATAAACTAATATAAGAACTAATAGATTAAAAGAAAAATGAAAAAATAGTAATAAAAAAAAAATAATTAAAATATTAAAATATAAATATATATAGATATTAAATTAAATAAAGTAACTCCTATATTTCTATATTGCTATATAATGTAATGTGGTGAAGGCGAATATCTATTTTGTATTGCCATGTTCTTCTGGAGATTTTAAATACATTGATATAAAAAGCTACAGAATTATCTTGAAATATATGTTATTGGTATTCTTGCTAGATGAGTATGGTACTCTGAAATTAATGATAATATTTATGGATTTTTGTTGAAACTCTCTGTATTGCTTTATTAAATACATTTGAGAAAATGATACTCATAATGCTTTTCAATAACGAAACGTAGGAACTAGAAAATTATTTCATTAAACTCTGAAGACTCTTTGCCTGAAGCAAATTTCCATGCAATTGATAATATTCACCTTATTAGAACCTTTATGTTGTATGCAATGTGAAAGGAAGACTTTCAACATATTAATTTATGGTTATGAAAATTATTATCATTAAAATTCTTCACTACTTCAGAATGCTAAGGTGATACATGTTTGAGATAATTTTTCCACTCCCTTAATTACTTTATTATTAGTTTAGATCTATATAGGCGTAAAATGGTGTAATGTTGGGATTTTCCACCTCATAAGTCTATTTGGTAAAGGTTTAGTAGTGGTAATACTTGTTTTAGGTTGTTAAATTAATCTATTAATAAAAAATAATGATACCTCTACTTCAGCTAATAGAAATAAATTGATGAACTTTAGCTATGTTAAATAGATAAACAAGTTATGTTAAAACTTATTGAGCATTGACGTGTTGTCATTGTCAACACTTCTAATTTTTCTCCTAGTTGGCATCTTATTCATCATGGTGATTATGCTTTGGGCAATGTTGCAAAATGTTGTGTGTATTTGAACACACCTTTTATGGAGACTTTGGAGGTATAATTTGTGGTTATTGCATATCTTATTTCTCTTGGTTCTATGTTTATGGCACATTTATTTATGTAAAGGTGATATAAGGTTGCATTTGTACTTTCTATGTGTCTTAGTGCTATATTGTAACATTCAACATTTATTTATTTCCACTATGTCATCTCCAAGTTCCTTGGAATGTGTTCCAAGACTTAGGAATGGAGGGAAATTTGATTTTAATTATTTTATAATGCATCATAAGGGTTAGGAATTATTTCCAATATTTATTGGAATTTATTTTGTGGTGCAAAAATGAAAATATGCTAATTGGGGTGTTCAACTTGTTGTGGGACCCACTTTATGACATTCGTCATAGTAGTGTAAGGAAAGAATATTTTTCTGCCCTATTTTTATGGTATTTTGGAGATATGGGACGTGATAATTTCCAAATTAGTGTTTATACACTTTGGAATATTATTTTGGTTGTGTAAGAGCATCTCCACTTTGATTGGCAGCTGGTGAGTGTGTGTAGTGGTGCTGGCAACAATTTCTTTTTTGGAAAATTAGAAATTTCCTCAACTTGGGCATGATTTTTTGAGTGATTTTCTACTCATGGTTTTGGAAACAATTTATGGTTTCTCTCCATCTCATTTCTCTATAAATTCAGTGTTTGAGATGGTGGTATGATGGAGTTTTTGTTGAGAGTAACAGGGTGTCGGAATGCTGCCAAAATTTCTGTAGAAGACATAAGTGTATAGATTTTAGCATGCAGGTTTGGGAATCTATTATGGATGGAGAGAGAATCATTTTGATATTTTTATTGCAGGTGTTGGATCATATTTTATAGAAAAATCATTTTGCAGTGGTTGGGTGCACAGTTGGTTTGCAGCAATGTTGTTGGTTTTGAGCTTGCAGGCTTGTTAGAGCTTGCTTTTATTGGAAGCATTTTTATGCTTTATTTTTCATCATCTTATTATTATTTTGATTTTATATTGGTGGGTTGCAGCCCTCCTTCTATTGTGGCAAAGAAAATTTAGTGTATTTCATTTTGAGGCTTGTTCTATGCAGTAGTCATAGAAAGCATTTCTCTTTGGGAGGTTTTTTACCCTTGTGGTTTTCCTCCAGCATATCATGTGTTGTGGGTTGTTTCTCTTGCATATATGTTGCTGCTATACATGAGTTTATTTATGTTTTAAATCATATTTCAAATTGTAAATTAAAGTTTTAAATTGCACAGATTCACCCCCCCCTCTCTGTGCCATTGTTATACTAACAATTGGTATCAGAGCCTGGTTGTCCTTTTAGCAGCTTAATCAGCTTGGATTGATTCCTGGTTCACAATGGCTAATAGGTATGTCAAAACTGGCAAGATGCCATACTTTTATGGGAGTGATTATGCATTTTTGAGTTACAAGATGATGTACTATTTGGGTTCTCTTGGTATTGGTGTGTATCTTTCAGTTAAGAATGGTTATGCTTTTCCTACTACAATTCCTACAGATCTTGATGTAATCAAAGAATATAAAAACAATATGAAGGCCAAATCTACTATCACAAATGCTATTACACCAAGTGAATTGGTGAAGGTTATGGGTTTGCAAATAGCAAAAGAAGTATGGGATAATTTGCAAGCTATTCATGAAGGTAATGACAAAGTTAAGGAAGCTAAACTTCAAATTTTTAGAGCTCAATTTGAGAGTCTCCGAATGGATGAGAATGAGGATATTTCTACCTACATGCTTCGTGTGAGTGAGGTGATCACTTATCTTAGAGGTTTAGGAGATACTATCATAGATAGTATTATTCTGAAGAAGGTTCTTCATTCTTTGAATTCAAAGTTTGATTCAAAGGTTTCTGCAATTGAAGAAGCAAAGGAATTAAACAATCTCTCACTAGATGAACTACATGGTTCTCTTATTGCATATGAGATGAAAGTTGGTTGCAGCAAGTATACTGAAAAGTAGAGTGCTTTCAAGCATTCAAAAACATGAAATTTAATCCACAATCCGATGAAGAGAGATTCTCCGATGAAGAGCAAGCAAACTTTGTTCAAAAATTGAAAAGAGGAAAAGGGAAATACAATGGAAAGTTGCCATTGAAATGTTTTGAGTGTGGGCTCATTGGGAATTTTGCTTAAAAATGTCCTTACAAGGAGAACTTAGATTATTATGGTGAGAGTCACAAGAACAAGAAGGAGTACAAAAAGAAAGCTTCAATATTTAGCAAGAGATTCTCAAGGAGAAAGGTTTTGATGACACATGAAGATAGTGATTCTTCATATGAGAGCATAGATGATTCAGATGAAGAGGCTATTGAAGTCCTATTTATGGCTATTGAAGACAAATCTAATTTAAATGCAAACAAAGAGGATGATGAATTTGAAATTTATTTTGAGGAGGAGCTTGCAATAGCATTGGAACAATATGAAATTGAGAGAAAGAGAAACAAAAGGATGAATGAAAAGATCAAGGAGCTAAACAAACTCAATGAAGACTTGTTGATGCAACATAAAGAGTCAAAAATATTTGCTGATCAAAATATTTCAGATTTAGAGGAGTCCAATAATGTGGCTAAAAAAATTATACAATACTTAAAATTTTAAGTTGAAGAGTCCAAGAAAATAATAGATGATCTTAAGAATCGGGTATGTGAAAAATCTGATTTGTGTTGCAAACTAAAAGAGGAGATTGTTACTTTGAGAAAGCAACTTGAAAAGGCTAATTTGGATTTGAGCACTAATTTTAAATTTCAGAAAAGTTCTAATCAGCTTTATGATATTATTGGTAGTCAAAGATACACCAAAATCAAGTTTGGTTTGGGGTTTGATGAAGGTGAAAGTTCATATGTTGCCAAAGATGCAAAATCAGTTGGTGAAAGCTTGAAAAATGAGAAACCCATTGTAGAGCAACCCCAAGGAGATAAAAATAAAGAAGAAAATGTCTCAAATCAGACCAACAACAGAAATATTCCTTATCATACCATAAATACTAGCAATGATGAGTTTCAAAAGGTAAAACATCAAATGGGAAGAGCACCTAGAAGGAGTTTCAATTCATGGCATCAAGTTTAATACAAGTATACTCCTTCCTTTTCTGGTTATTGTTTTAAGTGCAATACTTATGGTCACAATATGATGGATTGTAGGCTTAATGCTAGGCCTAAGAGCTTTGTTAGTCACAACTCATTTTCTCCTCTCATTGATTTTCATGTTGAGTGTTACAAGTGTAATAACTTTGGTCACATTGCTAGAGATTGTAGAACTATTTTTGTGACTAATCAAATGCAAGATAGAAGTAGCAACAAGCCTTCAAAGGTGGAAAACAATAAATCCATGATGCATAAAGACCATTTTCCCAAGAAGGCCGTGAGGTATGAGGAAGATAATAAATCAGAAAACAAGCCCAAGATGACATGGGTTCATAAGGGAAATTGAAAACAGGAAGACATTACTAAGCATGATTCATTGATTGTTCAAACCACTTTCAAGGCACAAAGAAAGGCTACATATTGGATCATTGATAGTGGATGTTCTAGTCACATGACTGGAGATAGAAGGCAACTTACAAGATTGCAATATTATGATGGTGTTCAGTAAAGTTTGGCAACAATAACAATGCAAAGATTGTGGATAAAGGTATGGTCAACATCAACAATGGTAAAATCACTTCTCATGATGTTATTTTTGTTGATGGCCTCAAGCATAATCTTTTAAGTGTTAGCCAAATGTGTGATAGTGGCAAATATGTGATTTTTAAATCAGATGGTTGTGAGATTAGATGTGCTATGAGTGGTAAAATATTGGCAAAGGCTACAAGAACTTCAGGAAATTTGTACAATCTTTGTAGTGCAAATGAGAAAACATGCTTGGTTGGACAAGTTGATGATAGTTGGTTATGGCACAAGAGGCTTGGCCATATTAACTTTTATATCTTGGTTAATATCAGCTCCAAGAATTCAATAAGACATCTTCCAAAGTTGACTAAGCCAAACAATAGCATATGTGCATCATGTCAACAAGGCAAGCAAATCAAATCACACTTCAAAACTAAGGAATATTCTACAACAAGGCCTTTGGAGCTTGTGCATACCGATGTGTGTGGTCCTATGAGGAGTAAAGGAACTAATGGTGAGAGGTATTTCATTTTTTTTATTGATGATTATTCTAGACTAACATGGGTATCTTTCATGAAGGAGAAATTAGAGGCTTTTATTTGTTTAAAGTGTTTAAGTCTATGGTTGAGAATGATACAGGAAATAGGATCAAATGCTTGAGATCCGATAGAGGTGGTGAGTTCACTTCTAGTGAGTTTGATAATTTTTGTCATGAGCATGCTATTAGAAGACAACTTTCAACAGCAAGAACACCTCAACAAAATGGGGTGGTTGAGAGAAAGAACAGAACAGTACAATAAATGGCTAGAATAATGCTTAATGATTCACAAGTTGCAACTAGATTTTGGAAGGAAGTAGTGCATAAAGTAGTATACATACAAAATAGGTGCATGCTTATATTTCATAGCCATATGACACCCTATGAACTATGGACAGGAAATACATTTCAGAGTATTTGGGTCCAAGTGCTACATAAGGAGAGATGAGTACAATCTTGGCAAGTTTGAAGATAGAGCAGATGAGGGGATTTTTCTTGGCTGCTCCACCAAAAGCAAGGCTTATAGATGCTTCAACAAGAATCTTGGAAAAGTAGTAAAAAGTGCAAATGTGAGGGTTGATGAAGGACATGTTCCCAAAGTTGATCTTGAGGAGTCTTCACCATCACAGTTTGAACCATATGAGGAAGAAGAAGTGCAAGATGAAAACAAGCAAGTTTCAGAAGGAGAAGAAGAAAGTGAAGCTACCAAGTCACCTCCAAAATACATCAAGAAGAATAATCCAATGGATCAAATCATAGGTGATCCAACACAAGGTGTGCAAACAAGGAGAAAAATGATAAGACCAAATGAGCAAAGTCACTTTTCATTGTTATCAAAAGTTGAGCCTAAATATTTTATTGAAGCTTCTAAGGATAATAGTTGGACTCATGCTATGGAAGAGGAGATTAATCAAATTGAAAATAACAACACTTGGGAATTGGTTCCAAGACCAATGAACAAAAATGTAATAGGAGCCAAGTGGGTGTTTAGAAACAAGCTCAATGAGGATGGCAAAGTTGTTCGAAATAAGGCAAGATTAGTGTGCAAGGGGTATGCTCAAGTTGAAGGTATTGATTTTGATGAAATTTTTGCTCCTGTTGCTATATTAGAAGCCATCCGAATGTTTCTTTATTTTTTTGTTCATAATAAATTTAAGGTTTATCAAATGGATGTGAAATTTGCTTTTCCTAATGGCAATTTGGAAGAGGAAGTTTATATGGAGTAACCTAAAGGATTTCAGCTTGGGGATGAGAACTATGTTGGAGGTTAAATAAGAATTTATGGTTATGAAAATTATTATCATTAAAATTCTTCACTACTTCAGAATGCTAAGGTGATACATGTTTGAGATAATTTTTCCACTCCCTTAATTACTTTATTATTAGTTTAGATCTATATAGGCATGAAATGGTGTAATGTTGGGATTTTCCACCTCATAAGTCTATTTGGTAAAGGTTTAGTAGTGGTAATACTTGTTTTAGGTTGTTAAATTAATCTATTAATAAAAAATAATGATACCTCTACTTCAACTAATAGAAATAAATTGATGAACTTTAGTTATGTTAAATAGATAAACAAGCTATGTTAAAACTTGTTGAGCATTTGAGGTGTTGTCATTGTTGTCAACACTTCTACTTTTTCTCCTAGTTGGCATCCTATTCATCATGGTGATTATGTTGTAGTTTGGGCAATGTTGCAAAATGTTGTGTGTATTTGAACACACCTTTTATGGAGACTTTGGAGGTATAATTTGTGGTTATTGCATATCTTATTTCTCTTGGTTCTATGTTTATGGCACATTTATTTATGTAAAGGTGATATAAGGTTGCATTTGTATTTTCTATGTGCCTTGGTGCTATATTGTAACATTCAACATTTATTTATTTCCACTATGTCATCTCCAAGTTCCTTGGAATGTGTTCCAAGACTTAGGAATGGAGGGAAAATTGATTTTAATTATTTTATAATGCATCATAAGGGTTAGGAATTATTTCCAATATTTATTGGAATTTATTTTGTGGTGCAAAAATGGAAATATGCTAATTGGGGTGTTCAACTTGTTGTGGGACCCACTTTATGACATCCGTCATAGTGGTGTAAGGAAAGAATATTTTGCTGCCCTATTTTTGTGGGATTTTGGAGATATGGGACGTGATAATTTCCAAATTAGTGTTTAGACACTTTGGAATATTCTTTTGGTTGTGTAAGAGCATCTCCACTTTGATTGGCAGCTGGTGAGTGTGTGTAGTGGTGCTGGCAACAATTTCTTTTTTGGCAAATTAGAAATTTCCTCAACTTGGGCGTGATTTTTTGAGTGATTTTCTACTCATGGTTTTGGAAACCATTTATGGTTTCTCTCCATCTCATTTCTCTATAAATTCAGTGTTTGAGATGGTGGTATTATGGAGTTTTTGTTGAGAGTAACAGGGTGCTGCCGGAATGTTGCCAAAATTTCTGTAGAAGACATAAGTGTATAGATTTTAGCATGCAGGTTTGGGAACCTATTGTGGATGGAGAGAGAATCATTTTGATATTTTTATTGCAGGTTTTGGATCATATTTGATAGAAAAATCATTTTGCAGTGGTTGGGTGCACAGTTGGTTTGCAGTGTTGTTGGTTTTGAGCTTGCAGGCTTGTTAGAGCTTGCTTTTACTGGAAGCATTTTTATGCTTTATTTTTCATCATCTTATTATTATTTTGATCTGATATAGGTGGGTTGCAGCCCTCCTTCTATTGTGGTAGAGAAACTTTAGTGTATTTCATTTTGAGGCTTGTTCTATGCAGTAGTCATAGCAAGCATTTCTCTTTGGGAGGTTTTTTACCCTTGTGGTTTTCCTCCGGCATATCATGTGTTGTGGGTTGTTTCTCTTGCATATATGTTGCTGCTATACATGAGTTTATTTCTGTTTTAAATCAGATTTCAAATTGGAAATTAAAGTTTTAAATTGCACAGATTCACCCCCCCTCTCTGTGCCATTGTTATACTAACAATTGGTATCGTAGCCCGGTTGTCCTTTTAGCAACTTAATCAGCTCGGATTGATTCCTGGTTCACAATGGCTAATAGGGATGTCAACACTGGCAAGGTGCCATACTTTTATGGGAGTGATTATGCATTTTGGAGTTACAAGATGATGGACTATTTGGGTTCTCTTGGTATTGGTGTGTATCTTTCAGTTAAGAATGGTTATGCTTTTCCTGCTACAATTCCTACAGATCTTGATGCAATCAAAGAATATGAAAACAATATGAAGGCCAAATATACTATCACAAATGCTCTTGCACCAAGTGAATTGGTGAAGGTTATGGGTTTGCAAACAGCAAAAGAAGTATGGGATAAGTTGCAAGCTATTCATGAAGGTAATGACAAAGTTAAGGAAGCTAAACTTCAAATTTTTAGAGCTCAATTTGAGAGTCTCCGAATGGATGAGAATGAGGATATTTCTGCCTACATGCTTCATGTGAGTGAGGTGATCACTTCTCTTAGAGGTTTAGGAGAGACTATCATAGATAGTATTGTTGTGAAGAAGGTTCTTCGTTCTTTGACTTCAAAGTTTGATTCAAAGGTTTCTGCAATTGAAGAAGCAAAGGACTTAAACAATCTCTCACTAGATGAACTACATGGCTCTCTTATTGCATATGAGATGAGAGTTGGTTGCAGCAAGTCTACTGAAAAGGAGAGTGCTTTCAAAGCATTCAAAAACATGAAATTGAATCCACAATCCGATGAAGAGAGATTCTCCGATGAAGAGCAAGCAAACTTTGTTCAAAAATTGAAAAGAGGAAAAGGGAAATACAATGGAAAGTTGCCATTGAAATGTTTTGAGTGTGGGCGCATTGGGAATTTTGCTTCAAAATGTCCTTACAAGGAGCACTTAGATGATGATGGTGAGAGTCACAAGAACAAGAAGGAGTACAAAAAGAAAGCTTCAAGATTTAGCAAGAGATTCTCAAGGAGAAAGGTTTTGATGACACATGAAGATAGTGATTCTTCAGATGAGAGCATAGATGATTCAGATGAAGAGGCTACTGAAGTCCTCTTTATGGCTATTGAAGACAAATCCAATTTAAATGCAAACAAAGAGGATGATGAATCTGAAATTTATTTTGAGGAAGAGCTTGCAATAGCATTGGAACAATATGAAATTGAGAGAAAGAGAAACAAAAGGATGAATGAAAAGATCAAGGAGCTAAACAAACTCAATGAAGACTTGTTGATGCAACATGAAGAGTCAAAAATATTTGCTGACCAAAATATTTCAGATTTAGAGGAGTCCAATAATGTGGCTACAAAAATGATACAAGACTTAAAAGTTCAAGTTGAAGAGTCCAAGAAAATAATAGATGATCTTAAGAATCGGGTATGTGAAAAATCTGATTTGTGTTGCAAACTAAAAGAGGAGATTGTTACTTTGAGAAAGCAACTTGAAAAGGCTAATTTGGATTTGAGCACTAATTTTAAATTTCAGAAAAGTTCTAATCAGCTTGATGAGCTTATTGGTAGTCAAAGATACACCAAAATCAAGTTTGGTTTGGGGTTTGATGAAGGTGAAAGTTCATATGTTGCCAAAGATGCAAAATCAGTTGGTGAAAGCTTGAAGAATGAGAAACCCATTGTAGAGCAACCCCAAGGAGATAAAAAGAAAGAAGAAAAGGTCTCAAATCAGACCAACAATAGAAATATGCCTTATCATACCATAAATACCAGCAATGATGAGTTTCAAAAGGTAAAACATCAAATGGGAAGAGCACCTAGAAGGAGTTTCAATTCATGGCATCAAGTTCAATACAAGTATACTCCTTCCTTTTCTGGTTATTGTTTTAAGTGCAATACTTATGGTCACAAGATGATGGATTGTAGGCTTAATGTTAGGCCTAAGAGCTTTGTTAGTCACAACTCATTTGCTCCTCTCATTGATTTTCATGTTGAGTGTTACAAGTGTAATAACTTTGGTCACATTGCTAGAGATTGCATAACTATTTTTGTGACTAATCAAATGCAGGATAGAAGTAGCAACAAGCCTCCAAAGGTGCAAAACAAGAAATCCATGATGCATAAAGACCATTTTCCCAAGAAGGCCGTGAGGTATGAGGAAGATAAGAAATCAGAAAACAAGCCCAAGATGACATGGGTTGAGAAGGGAAAGTCAAAACAGGAAGACATTACTAAGCATGATTCATTGATTGTTCAAACCGCTTTCAAGGCACAAAGAAAGGCTACATCTTGGATCATTGATAGTGGATGCTCTAGTCACATGACTGGAGATAGAAGGCAACTTACAAGATTGCAAGATTATGATGGTGGTTCAGTAAAGTTTGGCAACAATAACAATGCAAAGATTGTGGGTAAAGGTATGGTCAACATCAACAATGGTAAAATCACTTCTCATGATGTTCTT
The DNA here is from genome assembly GCA_028583015.1 of Wollemia nobilis. NCBI lineage: Eukaryota > Viridiplantae > Streptophyta > Pinopsida > Araucariales > Araucariaceae > Wollemia > Wollemia nobilis. The sequence goes on along the minus strand of JAQPPZ010007574.1, from coordinate 322,813 downwards.
TTTGTTGATGGCCTCAAGCATAATATTTTAAGTGTTAGCCAAATGTGTGATAGTGGCAAAGATGTGATTTTTAAATCATATGGTTGTGAGATTAGATGTGCTATGAGTGGTAAAATATTGGCAAAGGCTACAAGAACTTCAGGAAATTTGTACAATATTTGTAGTGCAAATGAGAAAACATGCTTGGTTGGACAAGTTGATGATAGTTGGTTATGGCACAAGAGGCTTGGCCATATTAACTTTGATAGCTTGGTTAAGATCAGCTCCAAGAATTCAATAAGACATCTTCCAAAGTTGACTAAGCCAAACAATAGCATATGCGCATCATGTCAACAAGGCAAGCAAACCAAATCACACTTCAAAACTAAGGAATATTCTACAACAAGGCCTTTGGAGCTTGTGCATACCGATGTGTGTGGTCCTATGAGGACTAAAGGAACTAATGGTGAGAGGTATTTCATTTTGTTTATTGATTATTATTCTAGACTAACATGGGTATCTTTCATGAAGGAGAAATCAGAGGCTTTTATTTGTTTCAAAGTGTTTAAGGCTATGGTTGAGAATGATACAGGAAAGAGGATCAAATGCTTGAGATCCGATAGAGGTGGTGAGTTCACTTCTAGTGAGTTTGATAATTTTTGTCATGAGCATGGTATTAGAAGACAACTTTCAGTAGCAAGAACACCTCAACAAAATGGGGTGGTTGAGAGAAAGAACAGAATAGTACAAGAAATGGCTAGAACAATGCTTAATGATTCACAAGTTGCAACTAGATTTTGGAAGGAAGCAGTGCATACAACAGTATACATACAAAATAGGTGCATGCTTAGAGTTCATAGCCATATGACACCCTATGAACTATGGATAGGAAAGAAAGCTTCAGTTAAGCATTTCAGAGTATTTGGGTCCAAGTGCTACATAAGGAGAGATGAGTACAATCTTGGCAAGTTTGAAGATAGAGCAGATGAGGGGATTTTCCTTGGCTACTCCACCAAAAGCAAGGCTTATAGATGCTTCAACAAGAAGCTTGGAAAAGTGGTAGAAAGTGCAAATGTGAGGGTTGATGAAGGACATGTTCCCAAAGTTGATCTTGAGGAGTCTTCACCATCACACTTTGAACCATATGAGGAAGAAGAAGTGCAAGATGAAAACAAGCAAGTTTCAGAAGGAGAAGAACAAAGTGAAGCTACCAAGTCACCTCCAAAATACATCAAGAAGAATCATCCAATGGATCAAATCATAGGTGATCCAACACAAGGTGTGCAAACAAGGAGAAAATTGGTAAGACCAAATGAGCAAAGTCACTTTTCATTGTTATCACAAGTTGAGCCTAAATATTTTATTGAAGCTTCTAAGGATAATAGTTGGACTCATGCTATGGAAGAGGAGATTAATCAAATTGAAAAGAACAACACTTGGGAATTGGTTCCAAGACCAATGAACAAAAATGTAATAGGAGCCAAGTGGGTGTTTAGAAACAAGCTCAATGAGGATGGCAAAGTTGTTCGAAATAAGGCAAGATTAGTGTGCAAGGGGTATGCTCAAGTTGAAGGTATTGATTTTGATGAAACTTTTGCTCCTGTTGCTAGATTAGAAGCCATCCGAATGTTTCTTTCTTTTTCTGTTCATAAGAACTTTAAGGTTTATCAAATGGATGTGAAATCTGCTTTTCTTAATGGCAATTTGGAAGAGGAAGTTTATATGGAGCAACCTGAAGGATTTCAGCTTGGGGATGAGAACTATGTTTGCAGGTTAAAGAAGGCTTTGTATGGGCTCAAGAAAGCCCCAAGAGCATGGTATGCAAGGTTGGATAAGTATATTTTGCAGCAAGGCTTCCAAAAGGGTAAGGTTGATAGCAACTTGTACTTCAAAGTTGTTGATTCCCATCAACTAGTGATTGTTGTTTATGTTGATGATATTATTTTTGGTGGAAGCAAAGATAGTATGTGTCATAATTTTTCTGCTGCTATGCAAAGTGAGTTTGAGATGTCTATGATTGGAGAGTTGTCTTATTTTCTTGGTCTACAAATTGCTCAACTTGATAGAGGCATTTTCATTTCACAATCAAAATATGTCAAGGAAATATTGAAAAAGTTTAACATGGAGGATTCTCAACCTGTGAGTACACCTATGGTAACCGGATGTAAGCTAAGTAAGGATGATGAGTCTCCTCTTGTTTATCAAACACTCTATAGGTCTATGATTGGAAGTTTATTATATCTAACTGCTTCTAGGCCTGATATTTTGCAAGTTGTTTGTATGGTTGCTAGATTTCAGAGTGCACCCAAAGAAACACATGTGAAAGTTGTTAAGAGGATTTTCAGATATCTCAAGGGGACTATGGAATTTGTATTATGGTATCCAAGAGGAAAATACTTCACACTTAGAGCCTACACAGATGCAGATTGGGCAGGATGTGTTGATGATCGGAAAAGCACTAGTGGTGGTGCTTTCTATCTTGGTGACATGCTTGTTTCTTGGCATAGCAAGAAGCAAGACTCAGTATCACTCTCTACTACTGAAGCTGAGTATATTGCTGCTGCCTCATGTTGTACTCAAGTGCTTTGGATGAAACAAATGCTTGTAGACTTGGGTATTCAGATTGGTGAGCCTATCTCTCTTCTTTGTGACAATACTAGTGCTATTAATATTTCCAAGAACCCAGTTTTGCATTCAAGGACTAAGCACATAGATATAAGGTATCATTTCTTGAAGGAGAAGGTTTCTAATGGTCTGGTTGCTTTGGATTTTGTGCCTACAAAGCAACAAGTTGCTGATATATTCACTAAGCCATTGCCTATGGAGACATTTGAGCATTTGAGACAACTCTTGGGAGTTGTTTCTTCTCCATCTCACTAGATCTTTTTGTTGGTGCACATCCTCAGGGGGAGATTCTTATGGTCTGATTTTATGCTCCTATTTCTGATATTTCATGTTCATATTTTCTGATGTATGCTTGAGGATGATGGTTGCAGAGTTTGGTGTTGTTCGGGTTGATCGGTTGTTGCCTAGTTGCTTGGCAACTTCTTGCAGTTTGGTGAGATTTTGTTGGGTATCTCTTTGCTGTTGTAGCTACTATATTTTCATGTTGAATATCAGTTCATATCAGATATATATCAGTTATTTTCACAACAGCAAGGTTTAGTATTGTTTGATGCATTCTATGGTACCTGGTTGTAGTGTTGTGCGAGCTAGTGGCACTGTATCTTGTGTAGAACTTCTTTGGGGTATCTTGTAATATTTCCCATTGATGTTTTCATCACTACACTCTGTTATTTCATATTCACATCAGTTTCAAGTGTCTTGGTGCTTTGGTTCAGGGAGAGTTGTAATGTTTATCATGTTTTCAGATGCACTGGTTGCCCTTTGTCATTGATTGTCAAAGGGGGAGAGAGTTGGATAATCTGCTTCTTGTGCTCTTTGCTTTCAGATCTGTATGGTTGGTGTTAGGGGGAGACATTTGATGTTGTTTCAGGTGTGAGATATGTTGAAGAATGTTGCACTTCTTGGTTTGTGCTTTACAGGCTTTACAGGACCTTCTTGTTGCCTATTTCATGGTCTTGGTTGTTGTAGTTTATCTGCAGATTATTTGGTGTTGCCAACAATGCCAAAGGGGGATATTGTTGAGAATTTGAGGTGTTGTCATTGTTTTCAACACTTCTACTTTTTCTCCTAGTTGGCATCCTATTCATCATGGTGATTATGTCATAGTTTGGGCAATGTTGCAAAATGTTGTGTGTATTTGAACACACCTTTTATGGAGACTTTGGAGGTATAATTTGTGGTTATTGCATATCTTATTTCTCTTGGTTCTATGTTTATGGCACATTTATTTATGTAAAGGTGATATAAGGTTGCATTTGTATTTTCTATGTGCCTTGGTGCTATATTGTAACATTCAACATTTATTTATTTCCACTATGTCATCTCCAAGTTCCTTGGAATGTGTTCCAAGACTTAGGAATGGAGGGAAAATTGATTTTAATTATTTTATAATGCATCATAAGGGTTAGGAATTATTTCCAATATTTATTGGAATTTATTTTGTGGTGCAAAAATGGAAATATGCTAATTGGGGTGTTCAACTTGTTGTGGGACCCACTTTATGACATCCGTCATAGTGGTGTAAGGAAAGAATATTTTGCTGCCCTATTTTTGTGGGATTTTGGAGATATGGGACGTGATAATTGCCAAATTAGTGTTTAGACACTTTGGAATATTCTTTTGGTTGTGTAAGAGCATCTCCACTTTGATTGGCAGTTGGTGAGTGTGTGTAGTGGTGCTGGCAACAATTTCTTTTTTGGCAAATTAGAAATTTCCTCAACTTGGGCATGATTTTTTGAGTGATTTTCTACTCATGGTTTTGGAAACCATTTATGGTTTCTCTCCATATCATTTCTCTATAAATTCAGTGTTTGAGATGGTGGTATTATGGAGTTTTTGTTGAGAGTAACAGGGTGCTGCCGGAATGCTGCCAAAATTTCTGTAGAAGACATAAGTGTATAGATTTTAGCATGCAGGTTTGGGAACCTATTGTGGATGGAGAGAGAATAATTTTGATATGTTTATTGCAGGTGTTGGATCATATTTGACAGAAAAATCATTTTGCAGTGGTTGGGTGCACAGTTGGTTTGCAGCAGTGTTGTTGGTTTTGAGCTTGCAGGCTTGTTAGAGCTTGCTTTTACTGGAAGCATTTTTATGCTTTATTTTTCATCATATTATTATTATTTTGATCTGATATAGGTGGGTTGCAGCCCTCCTTCTGTTGTGGCAGAGAAACTTTAGTGTATTTCATTTTGAGGCTTGTTCTATGCAGTAGTCATAGCAAGCATTTCTCTTTGGGAGGTTTTTTACCCTTGTGGTTTTCCTCCGGCATATCATGTGTTGTGGGTTGTTTCTCTTGCATATATGTTGCTGCTATACATGAGTTTATTTCTGTTTTAAATCAGATTTCAAATTGGAAATTAAAGTTTTAAATTGCACAGATTCACCCCCCTCTCTCTGTGCCATTGTTATACTAACAAAACCGTCTTTATATCTTTAGGATATCAAAGGAAACGATTTCATGAGTAAGGCTTTGAATTGAAGTGAACTAGAACCTCACTATTTTGATAAAAGCCTTGATGGAAAATGTTACCTTGAAGAGTGGAATTGACTAAATACCTTTGCTTCTTGGCTTAATTAGTTAAACTAAGTTTAGGAAAGTCGTAGCCATTTATGCAAAGATATAACCCCCATTTGAGTGGAAACTCTAAATTAATGTTTCTACAAAATAACTTTTATGTAAGCTATACAAACTTATAACATTAGCATATTGCTCCTCAATTTGTTTTACGCATGTGCAAATTAAAATGATTAGGAAGTTTCCAAGGTGTTAGTTTGAGTTAGTTGAAACCGGTTTATACGTAAAGACCATGCAGTAGTGGCCACACGATTTAAATTACGAAAGGGAAGGGAATACATTAGTGTTTTGTGTTTTGGGTTGAATTTGTATCCAAGATTCGAGACCAAAGTCAATAGTGCAAATTCACTCCTTATTTTTTAGAAGTGTAGCTTAGGTAAGCAGTTTGGTTTAAATCGAGTAAGCACTTTATTTGGAATTTAGTCGTGTGGTAATGATACCATGAGGTTCTTTTAAAAATCTTAATTACTTACAAATTATTTCATATAACCTATAAAATAATTAATTGAGATATAAGAAAGAGTGTACTCCCTTGAGTGATTAGAGAAGTAAACTGAGAGGTTATGATGAATTTTAATCACATACATCGGTGGATACGAGATGGTAATACATGTGTTTTAAAAAAGAGAAACGAACATCAGGAAGGATGAATGATTTAAAAACACTCAATATCATTGAGATATGAGTAAGCATGAAATATGACTCAAGAACGACCATATTCTAACAAAGTAGGTCAGTACAAGCGACCTAGTCAAAACTTGTAATAAGGGATAGTATGGGATGTCTCCTCTAGATCGTTGTTTGGGAAGTACAGTGATAGGTCCATGCACTATTCATGCTATGAGTGGACTAGTATGCCTTGAGAAATTAGTCCAGCCATGAAATTTGGTTAGGGATAAATTATCATGAGCCATTAATAGACAATGGTACTAAGGCTAGATTCAGGATAATGATATGGCTCTAGCTAAATCCAACTAAGAGGACAATCAACTAGACACTAGACATATGTACACTAACCCCTTGCATATTAAATCTTGAACAAGCCGACTGGTTAAATCAAGGTTCATCATGCTAAGGGATGGGGAGAGTATGTGTCCACCCTCTAGGTGTTATGGGCCCTAGAGGATAACCCCATTCATGGATCAACACTCATGCTAGAATAAGAGAAATATAAATGAGAAAATTGAATTCACAAAATGGTACTACTTATGAGATTTGGCCAATCTCATCCACTTGGGTGACTATCTACAACAATCCAAATTTCTAAAGGTGGTTGATATGTCTTGTACTGATGGAATTTTATATTATTGAATTATTGGGTGAACCTTAACTACCATGAACTTGAAACCTCATACTAGGTTGAACATTAAATTCAAATAATAAAAAATAATAATTACCTTGAAAATTGCTTGGGTTGTTTTATGTGGTGCAACCAGGTGAGTAGACTTAGGTTGTTACATTCTTTATTTCTTGTTCTCTAGAACCTTTCCACAAAAATATCCTTATTATCTTCTCAAATTTCTTAGTTACCCCTATTAGTGCATGAATAGATGACAATAAATATATCGAGGTGGTGTATAAAACTGATTTGATTAGAATCACTCTCCTAGCTAGATTCATCCATCTATGGACCACATATTCAATATTTGTATTACTTTTTTGAGGATATTCTTCTATTGCTTTTTGGTATGCTTGTGTTGGCCAATTGGCACCCCCATATACAAAAATAATTCTTTAGATTTTTCTAGTTTAAATCCAAAAATCTTGGCAAGTTTCCTCACGAAAGCTACTAAGCAATTATGTGCATAAAAGATAAACTTGCTATAATTAATAATAGCTCTTGTTGCTATACAAAATTTATCTAATATCTCTTTCATGTTATTGAATTCCTTGATAGATGTGTGTCCCATTAACATAGATTCATTTATAAATTACAAGTGGGTGGTGTTTATTACATTTGAAGTAATTGATGCTCCTTCAATATTTCCCTACATTCTTGCTTGCTTGATAAGATAACTCAATACCTCAACCATGACGACATATAAAGTTGGTGATAGTAGGAAGCATTATCTTATGCCTCTAGAAGAGTTGAAAATATAGATGGTCCTTTATTGATTAAAACTAATAATGTGCTAGAGTTGATGCAACCTTCCACCCATTTTACCCACTACTCAAAGAACCCCATTTTGTGGAGGACCATTAAGAGAAATTTCTTGTTGCATTTATCATAGGTTGTAGCAAAGTCAATTTTGATCATCATTGTCCTTCTCCTCCATTTAACTGAAGAGTGAATTGTTTCTTGCATAATGATGACTTCATCTAAAATTTATCTTCCTTTAATTGATCTCCCTTGCTCTTTTGATATGATCATAGGTAGCCATTTTTGCAATCTACTAGCCATTATTTTTTAAATTACTTTATAGAAAAAATGCATAGATAAATGGGTCTGAATCTATCAAACTTACTTGCCTTCTTCCCTTTTGGGGTAAGTGCCAAGAATGTCAAATTTATTGACTTTAAAAAAAAAAAATTGTTCTTGCTTCTTCCACCACTGCTAGCAAATCCTTAGCTATAATTTCCCATGCTCTAAAAAAAAATGCCTTAAATCTATCTGGACTTGGAGCTTTGTCTAGCTTAATTCAATACACTATCTCTCTTATTTCTTCCATGTTGACTTTCTTCATTAGGTGATTATTCATTTTTTGTGTGACTACTAGTATTAATTCAACCAATTCGCTCTCGATTTCTTCCGTGTCAATGTTATCATCTAATAATATGATTTAAAAATAATTCCTCACAATATTTCAAATTTCATTATCCTCTACCATTTCCTCACCTTTTCTTGCTTGATACATGATATGTGGTTCTTCATTTCTTTAAGTAATCAAGGATTTATGGAAAAACTTAGAAATTGCATCCCCTTTCTATGCTTGGAGCACTCTTGCTCTTAATATTAATAGATCACTCTCCTCCTTCTCAATCCTTTCCATTTGTGCAACCAAATTAGCTTTCTCATATCTACTCAAAAATGTATCTATTAAATTTTGTGTTAGTTTGTTTAATTCTTCCAATCTATCACATATTTATTTCTTATTTTTGACTTTATATTTCATTGTGCTTCTCTACCGTCCTTTAATTTTATTTTTGATATATTTCATTTTACTATAAAATTTGAAGATTTTTGTTCCTTCAACTTCAGTCTCATTTCACCATTTTTTAACATTTTTCTAAAAATCTTCACATTCCATTAGTTGAGAATTAAATTTGAACGACACATTTTAGGAGGTTTAAATTCTTGCATCTTCAACAATATCGGTGCATGGTCTAATCTCTATTTAGATAGCATAATAGACTCCACTTATACAATCATTCTTAGGATGGATTCATCTACTAAAAACCTATCTAATATTTCTTGAATTAAGGTTGCTCCTCCTCTTCTATTTGACCATGTAAAAATACCATCTTTTGGAATGATATCTAGCAATTTCCTCTCTTCCATCATATTTGATACCATTCTTGAGTTCTAGTTTAGATTCATAATTCCTCTTTCTTCTTCTCTAATTTGAGAATTAAATTAAAGTCTCTTACTATCCAATTTTCAAGGCTATTTAATTATTCATATTGTCATATTCTTTGTCAGCATTCTTTTTCCAAGGACTGATGAGTGGGAACATACACACTTGTCAATTCATATATTTTTCTGGTTCTCTAGCATTCAAATGAAATTTATTTCCAATATGTATTTTTAAACATGTTGGTCATATATCTGCCTTAGTTAAGGGTTTGTTGATTTATATGCCTTATACCCGGCCAACATTGAAAGGCCAAGAGGAAGAAATGCCTCTTGTGCCTATCTCCAGAGATGGGCCGATTCCCTTGCTATTCTATTTGGGGGGTTTGAGATTAGAGAACTGGAAAGAAATGTAAATGACTTAAAGGAATGGGAAATATGGCCACTGGCCGGATAGAACATGGTTGATGGGCTAAAAACATGATAACTTAAATGTACGTCGAATAAAATAGCCATTTAACACAAACGCTAACAAAAATTAAATCTAAACATCCAACATGCATAATCTCTAGGGCTACTCCAGAATTCATGTTTTACTAGAAGCTAAATACAAGATAAACCAAAGAATTTTAATAGAATATAAGCAATAGAAGACATACACATAATCAAAATTCTAGAGTTAGAGCCAAATATTATTTATATTTATAGTAGAATCCAAGTTACAACAAGCTTCTACTAAACACCCATCATTTTACAATAAAAGAGCAGGCTTACATAGCAAATTATGTCACTTGAAATATTAAATGCACACCTACAAAATATGGTGGTGGCAGCCAAGATAAGAGTTACAAGAGAGTACAGTCATGAAATAGTTATTAGGCATGGCCGGGACTGATGACTCCTTGAAAATGCAGTTGAGCTCCTTCAATGCCCTGACAGGCTTGGCTTGTTGGCGCTGCCTCCTCACTCACGAGGACCGCTTTCATGGAAGATAGACTTGAAATCTCGAAACGTCTAGTCTGGAAGCTTCTCATAATGGATACGCTCGGATGGATAAGGATGTACCTTAACTTATTGATGTGGAGCACAGCTAAGAAAGACCATCACCAAAGTTGATAGGTCTAGAAGTGAAGCACATCTACCTATTGAACAGCTGCCTGGCACAACAAAAAAGAAGCATGAGGCCCTGCACAGGAGAAAAAGGAGTGCAAGAATGGCCTCTAGGGAGGCATGCAATATTTGAAAATTTAACAATAAAAGTGCAATGAAGTAAAGCACAAATACCTTGCACAACAGGAGGGGTGTGCAGCAGTCTTGGCATTGGGAAACATGCCTCTGTTGAAAATTCAACAGAACCGTGCACTTGGGATAGTACGCAATAGTTTTACGCATTTAATATGGTGCATTAGAGCCTTGCACACTTAATATGGTGCGTCAGAGTCCTATGCACTTTGAATAGTGCACCATAGTCTTGAGTACTTGGAGGATGCACCTTAGTCTTGCGCACTTAGAATAGTGCACCACAATCTTACACACTTGGAGGGTGCACCTTAGTATTGCGCACTTAGAATAGTGCACCACAGTCTTGCGCACTTGGAGGGTGCACCATAGTCTTGTGCACTTAGCCACTTTCTTGAGCTGAAGTTGGGTGCTGCGCTCTTCCTTGGTCCTTGAGGCCAATTTTCTGCATGATTAGTAGACAGAAACAACTGCACACTACTTCAGGCATTGTAGAAAGAGTTTGATAGTAAAACTCAGGAGAGAGAAAAATGCATTCGAATAATGAGAACAGAGTTTCTAAGGAGCAGAAATTATTGGAAAGCTAAATATACACCATGTTGCAGAAATGACATCATCTGGCGGCTCGTGGGGAAATTGAGCTCACCTCGATGTCAAAATCCCAGGCCTCATCCATTGGGCTCAGAGTCATCATCACTCTCACTTTTTGAATGCTCACTAGTAGCAGCAGACTCTTCACCCGATTCTTCTCTTCTTGTTTCCTCCTCTTCTTCTTGTTGCTCACTGAGCTGCTCTTGGTCATGCCTTGGCACCTCATCTTGGTGCTCATCTCCCTCGTCCTGAGGCTCTTGGTCTACGTCTTGTTGGGGCCCATGGATTTCGCCTTGGCCTTCTTGTTGAGCGGGGACCTCTTCCTCCGCATAAACTTCTTCCTGAACCTTATCTTCTTCATCTTGAGGCTCTTGGCCTACATCCTATTGGGGCTCAAGGCTTTCACCTTGGCCTTCTTGCTGAGTGAGGACCTCCTCCTCCACATGAACTTTGCCTTGCACCTTATCTTCTCCCTATGCTTGGATTTCTCCTTGCGCTCGGGTTTCTGCTTGTTGTTGGGGAGGCTCGGATGACGTGAGCTCATCAATAATGCGGCTACAGGTTGCTTGGACCAGGCCCCAGTCATCCTCATGTATTATCTCGCACTTCTGGATTTCTTGAATTAGGTACCCGAACCTTTCAAGCTGGCGAACGTCAGCGTAATTAAACCTCTCGTTGAGGTCGACAAGACAAGCTTCCATCAGCACGAACCTGGTCATACATTGCATGACCTAAAGCTCAGTAATGGGCTCCTCCCAACTATCAATTTTTAAAGTATCACTTTCAAAGGAGTCCCAGACTGACTGCAACTCTTCTTCTATTAAAATATGGTCCATTTCATCAATGAAGCTCGGGAAACCGTTCTGCGCCAAAGTCTCAAAGTACATTAGACAAAGCTTTCTTTCCCTCTCAAACCTATCTATCAGATCTCGGGCCTTTTGGGCTACCTTGACCTTCTTGAAGAAAGACCTCAGTGTTATGCATGTAGTTGCCCATGACCGAGCAAGGTCACACATCGGGGCAAGGCGAATGCCTGATCTGTCTAGGGTTTGCGCTTTCATGGCCAGCTCCAGCCATTGGTCAGTGTCTACCTCGACCTCCTCTATAATGGAGGCACCATGGGAAACCATGTCCTTGGCCTCCCTGATGAACGCCAGGAGCGTAGCTGCCCTTCGTGCTCTATTTTTGAAGTTGCCTAGGAAGCGATTGCGCACCTCCTTGACATGACCCTTTGATAGGACCTTCATGGGATCTGCTTTATTCGCTAATTTAGCCTGTAGCTCCTGAATTTGAGTGTCTAACACTTGTAGTTGGTCCTTTGCCTCTCCTTGAACCTTGAGGCATTCCTAAAAATATTTCTTGCAGTTTTCCATCTCTTGCTCCAGATCGATTACTCGTTGTTGCAACTGCTTCACTTTGGACTACTCATCTTCAAGCTACCCCCTCGTGAGTGCCAAGGTCTCTTCAAATTACATATTTTTGGCCTCAACATCATAGCAACGATCCTTAAAATGCTCTACCTAGAGGTAGAGGGATGTCACCTCAACATGAATATTCCTAGCCTTTTCTGTAAGATCGACAGTCTTCAAATCTTCCATCGTATGGCGATAAGAATAATCTATCGGTGTCATCTCTTCCAATGGTTTCTGTACCTTGGGCACCTTCTCCATTCTATGGAGCTGCATATTCTGAGGATCAAACACTACCCTTTTCTCTGGTCGGGCCAACGCTTGCACACTTTTTCTTTTTTGGCCTTTGAGCCAGGTTGAGGAATTCTGCTGCACCTTGTGAATGCTTTCCACCATTGGGCCTTCCTCGTAGAAATCTAGCTCTGTAGGCTCCTGTACTCCAAAGAACGGGGTAAAGGGGAATAGAGCCCACTGAGGGCTTGATTCAATAGGTGTGTCTGGAATAGTTGGAGTGATGACTACAGTGACCTTGGGGGCATTGGGGTTTGTATGGCTATGGTCGGAATGCTAGGTTTAGTGAGAGGGGTCCCCATGGAGGATACTATCAAAATAACTAAGGAAGCAGGGACAGGAAATGGCTGGCCAAGACTCACTATCGCCATAGAAGCTGTAACTAAAAATACTGAACCCTGGGGAGTAGGGACGGAAGTCACCGGGAAGGTGAAGGCATTGGAGACTTTTGCAAAAGTTTTGAACGACTTAGAAACTACGGGCAGGGAAGGATGAAACTTTGCCTAAAATAGGGGGTTCAAAAATACTTCAGTAGGGGCATCGAATGGGATGTGGGCAGACACTAGGGTTTCGGTGCCCAAAAGTGGGGTTTCTAGAGGGGCGGATGAGAAAAAGAGAGGAACAAAAGATGCACCTGCGGGCTCGAACATCTCCAGAGCCGATGTGGTGAACTACTATGTTATCAGGTTGGCTTCTCTTTCTCCATCTGATGCCTCATCCTCTAGATTGATATATGGCACTTCGAGCTGCACCTGCTACGCTTGCTGGGTATGTTGCACCTACTACGCTGGAATGGAAACTGCTAAAGCGCTCCCTTTTATGGCTGCTGATGCTATCGAAGGGCCTACACTAGTGAGTTTGATTTTAATAGTATGAGGCCTCTTCGTGGCATTCTAGGGTGCAGGTTCAACGGGGGCACTCCTTTTCTTCGGAGTAGCTTCTTCTTCTAGGAACAAGTGCTTACCCTTGCCCTTGATAGGTGGTGCCTGACTAGCCTACTGCTCTGGTACTACCGACGCATCTTCCACTCTACTGGGACTCTCCGTACTTCTGGGCACAATGTTTTCGAAGAAGATGGGCTAGTAGGAGTCATGATATTTGTCAAATAGGTCAAAGAATTTTTTATCTATCTGCAGCATTGGGTCAGATGCTCCTTTTCTGTGGTGGACCCTCATGATCCACCAGTTCGTAATCTTCTCCTCTGACCAATGGGGCACTTTTTCTTTTATCATCTTGAACACTCGGTCATCGGGGCCCTGCTTCGGATACCGCTTAGGATTGTAATCGGCCTCCATGATGTAGAAGTCATGCCACGGGGGGAGAGAGACCATCCTTTCTATGTGCCATTCGAGATCCAGCCCAGAAGGGTTATTACGCTGCTTCTCGATGTCCAGGCAAGGACAGTGGTGGAATTTTTCCCTTGCAATTTTTTCCTTAAAGATATCTTTTGGGTCATACTTCCACCATTGGGGTAGGTCAATCAGACCAAAATCATACAGAGTAACTACCAAATGGATGTTCTGCTTGTTTTTTGTCACTTTGATGGCGCCAAGCTCGATAGGCCAGGGGCAGGTATGCTGTCTTTTCCATCCCTTGCCGTACATATCATCTGCGAAGTCACACTAGCAAGCAACTTCGAGGGAAAACAGGTACTCGATCGTGTAGTACAGCAACAGGAAGGGTTTACCAAAAAATCTGAATATTCGTACCACAAGCCCCTATGTCAGTTGAAAAACATCTCAAAGCCACTGTTGTATCACATATTCCCTCATACTCACACACACCATAAATGATCTCCAGAGCTGGACCTAGAAATACTCGATTAAAATTATAGTAGGACTTACGCCTTGATAGGCTCGAAGTCCACTGGTACACCAGGAGCGCCTTGCCCTTCTCATCCGTGTAGCTCTTGGAAATAAAGGTAAAATAACGATGTGAATGCAGGTGGTAGAAGAAATACCACACCAGGAATGAGCAGCTCTAGAATGCCATGTTTCCATCCTGCATCCCGCATAGCTGGAGGTGTAGCTATCGAGACACCCAATCTACCCAGTCAAAAAATATGGGCTTTATCCCCCGTGACGCAGCATCGAAGGCGTAGAATTCCTCGTGGGACACGCATTCGACAATTATCACCTGCTAGGAATTCACTTGGGCGTTTGAGGCAAGACCAGTAATCCATGCCAGCATGGAGAAGAGCTCAGAGTTCTTGAATCTCCTCAAGGACATGGGGAGTTGCGGCAAGGTTCCAGGTGCAATCATCTCTGTGAAATGGGCCTCCATGAATCACCTCATTGGCACCGTGTTGGTGTATCTCTCACTCTGCTCCTTGGTGTTAATTTTCCTGACAATGACTTGACCAGAAGGTTCCCTCCCATAGGTGAAGGCTGCACGGATTTTATCAGCAGAGATGGAGAATAACCTTTTTCCATCTGCATCCTTGATCGACCTAGTGTTAGGGTCATAAAATTGGGTAATTGTGTAAACCAACTCTAGGTAGGGGTGCACAAGTACCAGTACAAGAAATAATGGTAGGGAGTGGTAGGTGACTACCCGATTACTCACTTCAGATACCTTAGTTATCATCTGATCAATATCTTCATGCAACTTCTCTATACTCGTCCTAGTGAGGACACAATCCCGAATTTTACTCAGTTTATCTTCATATGGAGGTGACAAGGGCTTTTCCCTCTTTTCTTTTGTCTATGTGGGCTCACCCTCCATAGACTATGGATCATTCTCCTTTCTCTTCTTTGGCTCTCCTTTCTTCACCATATCCACCAGTTAAGCGTACTAGGGATGACAACACTCAAGCATAGCTCGCCCAGATAGTTCGCTTGCACTAGAATAGCACAACGCTCCACTAGCACTCTTTGCTCTTACCCGTAATAATCATTCTTTGAAACTCAGCAATGGTGGATGGCACAATAGCTTAAGGATTTTACTAGGCATATCTGGTGCGCAATGCATCTTCTTATAGCTCTGGTATACACCCACCTGTATTAATGTCGCTTGAGTAGAGTAAATGTCGAGAGTGATTTGGGGGTGCTGTGGAAGATCTCTTGCATGGAAAACGATGGTGGAGTACACATCCCAATGCTAACTAACAAAGTGGGGTGCAATCTTTCTTGGAGGACGTGACATGCCGCACCTATTGCATTTATTTCTTGATGTGTCTCACCTTGGATAACATGCCAAAGATGTTTAGAGAAAAGTGCCTTGCGCACAAAAATCTAAAAACTAGGTTGCACTCTCAAATCGAAGCACAACGACCTCCTCGGGATGCACCTTTTCTAGTCCTGCCTCGTCTTGTGCATTGAAACCTAGGCACAACATTTGGCACTTGAAATTGGAAGAAAATTTCTTGGGCACACCCAAATTGGTGTGCAAGCCTTTGGCACACTTGCACCGTGTGCCACACTTGGGCACACCTAAGATCATGCGCAACACTATGGCGTATAATAAATAGTGCATAATCCTTGTGTGCATTTAGGATGGTGTGAATGCCTTGTGTGCAATAGTCGTGTGCACTAAAGAACGTGCACCCCACTTGAGTGCACTAAGGATCGTGCACCAGACTTGGGCACACTTGCACCATGCACAATAGCCTTAGTAAATGGCTGCACCGATTGCTTGGAATTATTGGAGCGCTGAGGAATGGTGGGAGTTAGAAATTAAGATCAAACTACTACCGGCTTTTCTATATACGGCTCAACAAAGGAAAAATAAAGAACTGCATTCCTTGGCATCCTCCTGCTAGTTAGGATTCTAGCCCAAAAACTGTGCTATTGCTAGCATGGGAGGAGGTAAAGAAATACTCTAAAAAGCAAACTAAAATGCATAAGGAAAATACAAAAATATGTACAGTTGTACAAGAAACTCTTGTACTACCCCTCACTGGTAGTACGCCTTCAGGTGAATGCCATTAACTGATAGTGGCAAAGTAAACCCATTCAGGTCTTGCAGTGTGAAAGAGTTTACCGGATGGACCTGAGAAACCTGAAATGGGCCCTCCTAGAATACATCAAATTTGTCATGGTATCCGGGCTTGGACTTCTTCTCATTCCATTTAAGCACCAAGTCACCAACCTGGAAAGTGCGATCAGAGGTCTTTTTGTCGAACCAATTTTTTGTGGTAACGACATGCTTCATGAAAGCCTCATAGGCTTTCTCCCTTTCCTCTTCCAACTACAACAGTTGGGCAATTCTGACGCTAACAGGGTCAAACCCTTCATCCTCGCCATCCAATAGTGTCGAGTAACTCAATATGCATAGGAAGCACTGCTTCCTTCCCATACACCAGGGAATATGGGGACGTCTTAATGGATTTCTTGATGGAAATTCGGTCCGCCCATAACGCAAAATCTAGAAGTAGATGCCAGGTCCACTTGTTGTCTTCCAACGTCCTCTTCAGGATCCGGAGCAAGTTTTTATTGGTAGACTCTGCCAAACCGTTGCCCTGCGGGTAATAGTTTGATGAAGTTTTCAGGTAAATACCGTACTTACTGGTGAATGCACACATCTTGGCCCCAATGAAATGGGAACCATTATCCGTCACTATGGCATCCGGTATTCCAAAATGGGTTATTAGCCCTTCTAGAAAAGTGATGACGACATCTTGATTAGCCCGCTTGGTGGGCACTACTTCTACCCACTAGGTGAAATAGTTCGTAGCTATCAAAATATACTTGTGCCCTATGGAAGAATTAGGCTCAATTATTCCGATGAAGTCCAAACCCCATTGCTGAAATGGAGCCTCAACCTAAATCGGGTGTAGAGGCAGAGAAGCATTCTTGATGCGGCCAACATATCTTTGACACTTATCACATTTTTGGCTCACACTGAAGGAATCAACAAAAATGGTGGGCCAATAATAGCCCACCCTTATTATTTTTAAAGCCATCGACCTTCCAACGAGATGGCCCTCGGACATTCCAAAATGGAACTCATCCAGGATTTTCTATTTTTTTGTCCCCCTGACACATCTCAGGAGGACACCGTCGATATTTTGATGAAACAACCCCTCGGGTAGCAACACGTATCTGCAGGCCTGAAGCCTGAAACACCTCCTCTATGAAGAGTTGAGGTCGGTAGGGCATTGTCCAATGCTGAAGTACTCCACCAAGTCTTCAGTCCAATCCCTATCATCTGTTGACTGATTCACCAGATTACTCTACGATGGTGAATCTTCCCATTGGCAAGTTGTTACCTCAGCTGTGGCACTCTTGGCAAGCTCCAGGCATAGAGCCCGACCATGGACCAATTTAGTGGGCCGGACCTCTATATCAAATTCTTGGATCTTGGTGATCCAACCTACCCTCTTGTTACCAAGCTCACCCTAACTGATGAAGTTTTGGACATCCGGGTGTACCACGTACACTATCGTCTTGCTCTACGAGACGAAATGATGAAACTTCTTCAGTGCCCTCATTACCGCATGCACTTGACTCTCAATAAAATTGTGCTTTTCCTCATGCGGGAGGATGACTTGACTGAGGAATGCTATGGGTCGTTCATCCCCGTCTTCATTTTTTTGGGTTAGTACAACCGCATAGCTTTCTGGCTCCCCGATCGCATATAGAATAAAATCTTTAGAATAATCGGGGTTTACTAGAATGGGAGCCTAGGCGATTCTATGTTTGATCTCCTTAAATGCCTGCCTTCTCTCTTTAGTCCATAGGAACTCCACATCTTTTTTGAGGAGCTCAGTCATAGGCTTCACTACCTGGGTGAAGTCAGAAATAAACTTCCTGACAAAATTTATCTGTCCAAAGAAATATTGGAGGCCCTTCTTGTTCGTCGACAGAGGTAGCTTGAGCAGGGCTTCGGCCCTAGTGGGATCAATAGCAAGACCCTTCTCTGATATGAGGTGCCCTAGGAGTTTGCCTTCCTTAACCACAAAAATTGATTTTTTTGGGTTTATTGATATTTCGAACTCCCGACACTTCTCAAAAACTTACCGCAAATGTAAACCATGCTCCTCCCTCCTGTGGGAGAAAACAGTCATATCATCTAGATATATTACAATAACATGGTTGAGCAACTCACCAAAGGCTAAGTCCATTGCTCTCTGGAAGGTTGCTCCGGCATTGGAGAGGTCGAACGACATGCGTTGATAAGCGAAGGTGCCCCACTTGGTGGTGAAGGCAGTCTTATATTGGTCCTCATATTTGACCCAAATTTGGTTATACCCCGAGAAACCATCCAGAAGGGAAAACCTCTGGGCGCCTACCACTACGTGAAGAATCTGATCAATTTGGGGTAGTGGGTAGTGATCTTTCAGGGATGCCTGATTAAGATTTCGAAAGTCCATGCAGAGGCGAATATCTCCGTTCTTTTTTGAATCGAGACTAGGTTCGCTACCCAAGATGAATGCTTGATGGGGTAGATTATCTTTGCTTCCAGCATTTTTAGAAGCTCGACCTTCATCAGTATTTCAATATTTGGATTCACAGGCCTTTGCTTCTGTGGAACAGGCTTAACTCCCTCCTGGAGCTCAATTGTATGTTGGAAGACGTCTTTGTCGTACCCCTTCAGGTCACGGTAGCTCCAAGCGATGATGTCTAGATATTCTCTACAGAGGGTCCTGATCTGTTCAATTTCTTGTGGTGTGCAATCAGTCCCCACCTTGATCATTTTCCTAGACTCTAGCTCTAGCTCTTGGTACTCTCTTGCATCCACTTTGATTTTGTGGGGAAGAGCCCTGTCATCTTGATCAAACAGGCTTTCAAGGGTGATCAAACCCTTAGGGAGGTGGTTGTTTTTTAGCTGGATTAAGCCCTCATATTCTTCATCATTGAGAGCTCTATCTTCGATGCTTCCAACTTCATCAATCAAAAAATTGATGATCTGCTCATCGTTGTCAAAGACCTACCAGTGAATATTCTTATCTGGCACCGAGGGCCTGTAGATAACCCTCACTATTTTTGGCCTTTGCATCAGATTCTCGACTGGGGAGCATCTTGCTCCGATGGATGCCAAAACATCAGCATGTTTATTCCACTCTCACAAAATAAATTGAATGTTAAGAGCCGAGAAGGACTCGAGCAGATCCCATACCTTATTACGGTATGCCTTGAGATAGTGTTGTTTGGCAACACATTTATTTTTTACTTGGTTACAGATCAATTCGAAGTCCCCGAATACCTGTAACTATTTTATTCCTAACTTCTCTGCCTTTCGTAACCCCAAACACAGGGCTTCATACTCAGCGGCATTATTAGTACAGCTCCAAGCGAGCCTGTACGAGTATATCTTTTGATTTCCAAAGGGAGAGATGAGGACAACTCCAGCTCCAGCACCATTTTTGCATCGGGTACCATAAAAAAAAGCTTCCATAATTGGTCATCCATAGGGTCAGCGTCACTCGACACTTTAGCCTTTTCAGGCTTGGTAATCGAGTAACACCCGATGTCCGATTCTATCATAGCATTGAAATCATGCATGGAGAACTCATCCTCTATGCGCAACTCATCAAGAGCTTCCTCCATCAGCTCCACTTTTTCCTCCACTTCTTCTACTCCATCAATGATGTTGACTGAGTCCATGGGTTTCTTCGCATCCTAGATTTTTTCAATGAGAAAGGTGGAGGGCTTCTCATTAAAAATCTTGACACTCTTCCCCTTGAAGGGGACCTCCAGATGCGAATAATCGAGAGACAGATAGCCTCCAAGCTTGGTAGTGAATTCCCTTGACAAGCACATGCTGAAATAGGGCTCCAAGTCAACTACCACAACTTCTTGGATTATTGTGATCTATGACATCTTGTGCAACACGATCGGGATGTCCTTGATGACCCCCACTATCCTGACCAGAGTCCCATCTAGTTGAAGCACTCTAGGACTGCTCCTGGTGTACTCCATGCCCATGAATTCACATACAACTTTGGGCATTATAGTGGTGGCAGTGCCAGAATCAACCATGCAATTATGCACGACCCATCCTTCCATCCTGAGGGATAGATAAAATGGTGGTGGCCTATTCTTTCCCATAGTAGAGGTGGTCAGCATCTGCATTAGGATAGTCTGAGTTGGTCTCCCCTTGCCCTTGATGGACTTGAGGGATTCCTGCAATAGGTCAACTTGACCAGGAAATTGGAGCGCATCAAAGAGGCTTACCTTAGTCGGAGTCTTCCTTAACTCTTCGATGACATTGTATGCTCCAGCACCAGACTGACCTCCCTCTTTAGTGGTTTTGTACTAGGTTTGGTACTGTTGCGTTGCTTCCACTCTCTGATGCTTGGTGATCGAGGGGTACCACAACTTTTCCCTCGCCTGATCTCTTGCTTCCGCTAGGGGTTGAGAGGTCGAAGCTTGTGGCTGAGGGGTCCTCGCTCTTGCCCTTGGGGGCAGATAGTCTCTTAGTCGAGCATTGTCCGTAGGCTCTGATACTTGAGTTGGCTCTCTTTCTGGTGGCATGGCTACCTTCTCTCTTGGCAGCTTAGGATCAGCAGGTACCTTGAGTGGTTCCATCTGAACCGGATCGACCTCAATTGGCTTCTTGCCTGTTCGCATCAGAATGGAGACCTATTCGATAGGGGGAATCATGCAATTACGATCAGCTTCCCTTATCATATTTACCTATCCACTAGGTGTATCATCTGCAAGCATCTACATATAGTTCAGATGAACCATGCAAGTTTCCTCGCCATGCGGGTCATTGCAGGTGGAGCACCAGTAGGCCCTATCGGATGAGCTAGCTTCATCACACTCCAACATCATGGAGTTCCTGTCATGAGGTCTTCCGGTATGGGCGGCTTGATCCTTCATGATCATGGGTGGAAACCTCCTTGGCGGATAGTTCTGATCCCTGAACTAGCTTTTCTTCATGATAGCCATATAGTTCACCATGGTTTTCATGAACCCATACACATCCCGCAACTCCTTGGCCTGATCTGCATTTAGAGATGTCGTAGCTGCAGGCGCGGGTAATGGTAACGGTGCCAATGGTGCTGGCAATGCTGGGTATTGAGGAGCCGGAAGTTGGGGAACCGCGGGGTTTGGATAATGAGTCGGTACCTAAAATTGAGTGGGTACCGCCTGATTTTGTGGGTTAGGAGCCCATGGCTGATTGGGGTACATCTGAGGTGCAGAAGAAGCGGATGCACATGGGTACATATTCTATGGGAAATCTGGATAAATCGGTGTAGTCGCCTTTGGAGGTAACTTCCCGATGGCTACCAGGTCGGCTTCCGCCTTCTGCGCCTGTTGGTACAATTCTAGAAATGTGTTAACATTAGCATACCAGATATTCATGCTAATATCAGAGTGGAACGCTCTTAGGTAATAGAACATCGCTTGCTCAGCTGTGGGTCGAAGGCCATCGGTGACTCTCTGCCAGGTTCGAGCGAACCTAACATTGAAGTCAGCTATCTCCTCCTGAGGGTGCCTCTGGATAGAGGTGAACTGGTGTAGCAGAGAGAAGGGGTCTGCTTGCTCATTGAAGCCCCTTATGAGTTGCCCTACCAGGTGGTCCCATGAAGTGATGGTGCCGATCGGGAGCAATCGATACCAGTAGAGGAGCTTACCTCTTAGTGAAAGTACCAACAACTTCACCATAACATCTTCTTCGATGATTTGGTGAATAGTTGCCAGTCCTACGACGTCTTGAATGTGCTCATGCACCGTCTTTCCCATGTCATCGTAAGTAGGTAAAGCTTTCAAGTTGTATAGGTGGTACAGTGTGTTGAGCTTGTAGGGCAAGAGGTCCGGTGTGATTCCAGGTAGGGAACAACCTGGGTGGAGTCGGCTGCGCCATATGGGGTGGCAGATTTGCTTGGAGCGGTGGCTGCAACGGCTGAGCCGGAACAATGGGAACACTCGGAGCACCCGGATTAACGTTAGGTGGAACTGGAGTATTCTGATGATCCAAAGAATTTGGTGGAACTGGGGGTAAGCTAGTTGTTGTGTTGTCGGGCGTTGGAGTTCGTGTAGCAACAACAGCTTCCTACGAAGAAGTCCCGTCTAACGGGATATTTGGCCTGACCACTCTAGGGTGCTCTCCCAGAACGTCGATGTCAAGCTCGAGGAACTCGACTTCTTCTTCTGTATTTCTAATCTGCCACCTCGTTCGCATGAAGGCATGATATTTTAAGTTGGTCTACGAGGTTCAGAGGTGTCTGAGTTCGTATGAGTCACCAGATGTTCGGATTTATCAGCAATAAGACGAACATCAACTTCTTAATACTGCTTTTGTAGTGGAACGTTAGGTCCCACCGGGCGTGCCAAAAACTGTTGGTCAGAGATCTACCTTAGGTAAGGGTTTGTCTAGTTATGCACCCTAGACCCGACCAACATTGAAAGGCCGAGAGGAAGAAATGCCTCCCATGCCAATCTCCAGAGATGGGCTGGTTCCCTTGCTATTCTATCTAGGGGGTTGAGATTAGAGAACTAGAAAGAAATGTAAATGACTGAAAGGAATGGGAAATATGGCCACAGGCCGGATAGAACAGGGGTGATGGGCTAACAACACGATAACTTAACTGTACGTCGAATCAAATAGCCATTTAATACAAATGCTAACAGAAATTAAAACTGAACATCTAACATGCATAATCTCCAGGGCTACTCCAAGATTCACGTTTTACCAGAAGCTAAATCCAGATACTAGAATTCAAGCCTACAGATAAACCAGAGAATTTTAATAGAAGATAAGCAATAGAAGACATACACACAATCAGAAGTCCAGAGTTAGAGCCAGACACTATTTATATTTATAGCAGAATTCGAGTTACAACAAGCTTCTAGCAAACACCCATCATTTTACAATAAAAGAGCAAGCTTATATAGCAAATTCTATCGCTTGAAATATTAAATGCACACCTACAAAATATGGCGGTGGCAGCCAAGATAAGAGTTACAAGAGAGTACAATCATGAAATAGTTATTAGGCATGGCCGGGACTGATGACTCCTTGAAAATGCAGTTGAGCTCCTTCAATGCCCTGACAGGCTTGGCTTGCTGGCGCTGCCTCCTCACTCGCGGGGACCGCTTTCGTGGAAGATAGACTTGAAATCCCAAAACGTCCAGTCTGGAAGCTTCTCAGAATGGTTGCGCTCGGATGGATAAGGATGCACCTTAACTTTGCTGATGTGGAGCGCAGCTGAGAAAGACCAGCGCCAGAGTTGATAGGTCCGAAAGTGAAGTGCAACTACCCATTGCGTAGCTACCTGGCGCAATAAAAAAAGAGTGACAGGCCCTGCGTAGGATAAAAAGGAGTGCAATAATGGGGTCTCGAGAGGCACACAACGTTTGAAAAGTTAGAAAACAAGGTGCAATAAATTAAAGTGCAAATACCTTATGCAACAGGAGGGGTGTACAATAGTCTTGGTGTTGGGAAACGTGCCTCTATTGAAAAGTCAATCGAAACCATGTACTTGGGATAGTGCATAATAGTTTTGCACACTTAAGTTGGTGCACCAAATCCCTGCACACTTAAGATGGTGTGCCAGAGTCCTACACACTTTGAATAGTGCATCATATTCTTGTGCACTTGGAGGGTGCATCTTCGTCTTGCGGACTTAGAATAGTGTGCCACAATCTTACGCACTTGGAGGGTGCACCTTAGTCTTGCACACTTGGAGGGTACACCTTAGTCTTACGCACTTAGCCATTGTCTTGAGCTAAAGTTGGGTGTTGTGCTCTTCCTTGGTCCTTGAGGCCGTTTTCTTGCATGATTAGTAGACAGAAACAACTACACACTACTTCAGGCATTGTAGGAAAAGTTCGATAATAAAACTTAGGAGAGAGAGAAATGTATTGGAATAATGAGAACAAAGTTTTGAGGAGCAAAAATTACTGGAAAGCTAAATATATACCATGTTGCAGAAGTGACAACAAAACACTTTTATGAATTTCCATTTTCTTCTATTTTATATTGTAGCAATACCTCCTGCTTGGCCTCTCAAGACAATACATTCAATTTGTCATACATTAGTATTCCATATTCCTTTTATAGTTCTCCATTCATTTTTCTGCTATCTTAGTTTCCTAAAGAAAAATTATATCAAGACTATAGTCTTGAATCTCTATTTAAGGTTATTTTTGTTGAGGTAGAACCCACACCTCTTACCAAGAGTGTATAATCATTTTCTTAGGATGTGTAGTAAACCCTTTTTACTTTTTCCTCCTTGTCCACTTGGGGAATTTAATTTTGCTATCTTGTCCTCTATATTGATTTGCTTTTGAGATCCCTCCTCAATTTTTGCAATATGATTGCAAAGTCTCCAACCTTATGGGTCTTCATACCTTCTTCTTGGTACTTGTCTCACAGTCTACTTGTAATTCTATTTGACTTAGGGATAGTATACCACCTTGCATAGTTATCTCATATTTTACTATTTCACCTTATGTTCCTTATTCCTCTTCTCAATTTTTGACTTTTTTCTCTTTTCCTTTTTTGAACTTCTTCAATTGGTTCAAACTCCTCATTGTTTATTTTTTAATTCTTTTTCCCTGTTGTAATCTCTTCTTGTGGTTTTTCCTTCTCCAAGACCTCCAATTTATTTTCATTGATATCTTTTTTGTTGTCAATACCCACGTTCCTTTAGTCTGCCTATTCTTTGATACATTCATAAATCCTTCATTAGTCTTCTCATTGTCATGTTCTTTCGATACTTGTCTTGGTTTGCTTGGGCAATTATGGATGTTATGTCCATATTCATGGCAATGAGTGCATTTAAATGGGATCTACACATAGTTTAGCTCTTGCTTCCATACTTGATCCTATAGTTCAATTTCAATATGCTCTAGTCAGTCTTCCATTTTGTCCATCTTCACACATATTTTGGCATATGTGGTTAACTTTCGTTGTTTTATCATCTCTTATTTTAATGAATCACCCTAAAGATTCTCCTATTGTTTTAAAAGATTCTTTCTACCAAAACTAATATGGAAAAAAAGCATCTTAACCCATATTGGAATGGAGTTTAAAATTTCTTCTCTTGGGTCAAAATTATCATCCCAATACTTCATAAACAATCCACTTCTTGCCATGAACTAGGGACCTCTCTCAAAAATCATTTCCTTGTCTTTGGGATTGTTAAATGTTACCAGAAAAAACCCTCTTCCTACATCTTTGGTTCTTACGAGATTAATGAGAGCTACTTATTTTTAACCCAAGTTTAAATACACTTGGGAGATGACCATAGGCTAAAGAACTGACATATCAGTCCAAATTCAAATAGCTAGTTATAATCTTATGAGGTTTTGTTCATCAAACTTTATCTTTGGAATTTTTTCTTTGCATTTTACAAATCCATCCTTTTTAGGGAAAGAAGAAATTTGTATTTCCTTTTTCCTAGATTCATCATTGCTTATATTATTTTAACAGATGTCCTTTTCAAATCAACCCCTAAAGATGAAAATCCTCATATAGCTATTCTGAGAAACCTAAATTATTTATATTTTACTTATTTTATCTTCTTCATTTCTAATCTCAAATCTCTGTTGTCTACCTTTTGTTATTCACAGGCCTCCTCTCACATATTTTGGTTGTAGTTTGAAATCTAGTTTTTCCATCCTATTCTCTAGTTCTATCGCACTTCTCTCCCAGAACCCTACCTTCTCTTTGAGAAAGGTTTCACTCTTATTTAGTTGTGATAAAAAGATTTCTCTAAACTTTAATTATAATAACTCAATTTATGTGAAATTATAAAACTTATTTACAAATTAAAATAATTTTAATTTAAACCTTAAATTTATTTATTTATAAAATATATATAACAAAAAAAATCTATTAAATGATAGGGGTTTAATCGATCAAGATCTTACCAGCCCCTCCCCTCTTTCTATATATAAAAGAGATTATAATATCATTATAAAAATGTTATGACAAAATAGAAGGAATGTCTCTAAAAAAAACAACAATTATTTTATAAATAAAAAATATTAAAATTTATAACTAAATGAGTCACATCATACTAGTTCATTTACCAAGTGTCAAATTACCAACTTTTCAGGCTTTATGTTCACTTTTTAGACCCTCATATTGCACTCATCCCATGATGGATTGTATAATATTTTTAGGTGATGTGGTTTTATGGTGTTAACTAGATTAATAATCTTAAATAATAATAATAAAATTTGGTATGGGTGAGTGTATTAAGAGTTTTTATGTGTTAAATTGATAAGCATAGCTCTTCATTTTAGGAGGGGTCATGGTTGGGAGGAGACTCTCAACCCTGTGCATTGATCGTAAGAGTTTCTCACACTAATCAAATAATAATAATAAATAATACATTTTTAAATAATACATTTTTAAATGTTTAATGGGTTATATAGGATTGAAATTTAAATTTTGGTTTCCTTTTTAAATTAAACTACACTTTTTATGTTTGAATTGGGCAATTAATTTTAAATAATACCATACTTTTTTTTTTTTTTCTTTTTGGTAATATTAAGAAATGGGGTTTTCTCTTAACCTTGTTACAACAACTCCACCAAGGAGACACACACCCACCCCCTCACATACTCACCCACGCCACGGTTTGAACCTTGGACCTCGTGAAGAAGAACCAAAGCTCAAACCGTTGCTCTGCACCCAAAAGTAAATTAATACCATACTTTTATCTTTATAAAATTTATATTTTTATAATATCCATTTCTTTAACTTTTTAAATTTTATATATATTAATTAACTGGGTTAGATATATAAAATATATATATATATATATATATATATATATATATATATATATATATATATATATAATAAACGCCGAGAGTTATCAATCTCGAGGCACCTATCTCATTTCTTGGGGGTGTGATAGATATTTGTTAGAAGAGTTCGAGGAGAGAAGCAAATAATATTAGAAAGTTTGGGCACCATTTTAGTTTAAATAGTTTAAATATTTTAAATCCACCGTAACCCTTAATGTTGGCGGATAATTTTGCTAATGTCGACTTTTTTTTATAAAATATTAATATTGTTTACGGCGTGGCTGACCTTCTTGGCTGCCATTGTAAGATGCCTATCGGCATAATTATATAAAAATAATAAAAACAAAATATTTTTTAAATATTATAATAATTTAACAAAATTCAAAGCAAAGTAATAAAACCAAAATCTACATGTTCATTTTTTTTTTTGCTTTATTACCCCACCCCTTGTTCGATTGGTTCGCCGATGTCATTTGATATTTATACCTTCTTTAAAATATTTTTTATATATTTATTTTTTATTTATTTCTTTCAATTATAAAATTTAAAATTTTATTTTTCATATAAAATTTAAAATAATATTATATTTTTAATTAAGTTTTACATCTAAGCAATTATATCTCATATAAGCATATAGATAATTAAAAGTAATAAGTCTTTAAGAACTGTTAAGAATTTTTAATAACACTTTTGAGTTAGAAGCAAGAAGGTTCTACTAAAATTTTAATAACACTTTAAGATCTTGATAAAATAGTGAGTAAATATAAAAGAGATTAAGAGTTTAAGTTTTGGAGGTTTTTGCTATTCGTTTTGATTTGGAAAAAAGTTATGCTCTGAGATGGCGGAAGATAATATGTGAGTTGGACTCTCAGATCATTATTAATTTGTTGAAGACTTGTAATCTTTCTAATTTTCATTGGCAGCTGGTGTTAGTGGCTTGGCAGATCATTCAAATTTGTCGGCATTTCGAGTTTATTTCCTTTGTTCATATTCACAAGGAATGGAAGAGTGTGGCTGATTGCTTGGCAAAATGGGTTTATGAGGAATTTCAAGAAGACTGGAATGTTACGAAATGGGATCAGCTCCTATTGGATTGTTCTCATCATCTTGCAAATTTGCTTACTACAGATATGCCTGGTTGAGGCTATTGTTTGTTGAGTGTCTTTTGGTTGGGTGCTCGGTGTTTTTAGGGTCTAAACCTTGTAGCCCTTGTAAGGTTATTGTTTTGGGATTCTTTGTTTCTTTTATGGTTTGATTGATTCAATAAATTTAAATATATATATATAATTTAAGCTCAAGAGTTTAAGGGTTATTGTTTTGGGATTCTCTATTTCTTGTATGATTTTATTAATTCAATAAATTAAAAAAAAATAAAAAATCAAAAGTTTAAACTCACGAGTTTAAGACCGTTGACATTAAGCAATGGTCTTATAATTTTAAGTCATTGTGTAACCTGGTTCAAATACTAAGACCTCGTAATATTAAAGGGAGACCTCGTAATATTAAAGGGTGTCGCGCCAATTACCTTATTTATTCAAAATATGAATTTGAAAAAATAACAATAAAACATTCACAAAATGAAAACTTATAATTAAAAAAAAATCCTTAAAAAAAAAAATTATGGTATATATATATATATATATATATATATATATATATATATATATATATATATATATATATATATTTTGTTACATAGATGAATTGGTTACAATCATAATTTTTAGTAATAAAGATAATAAATATGAAAGAAATTTTATATTTATATATAAAAAAAAATCCTAAATAAAATTTTGATAGAGAAATGAAACATTATGATTTAAAATTTACACATGAAAATAAAAAATTTAAAAGCTTATTTCTATCATAAATTGATAAAATCTTTAATGTTTTATGTTTTAATAAATAAAAATATATAATATAAAATGTTTAAATTTTTAATTAAATGATAATTTATTTTTTTCAAATTTTAAGAAGAAAATATAAGTACTAATATGTCAAGCATAAATCAGTAATTACTAAGTTATAATAATACTACCATGTTTTTTTCCTTTTAATATAGATATAAGATCATGAATTAAAATTTATATATGAAAATTAAAAAACTTAAGTGATTATTTTTATCATAGATTGATAAAATCTTTAATGTTTCATAAAATAATTAAATGAAAAAATAAATGTTTAAATTTTTAATTATATGGTATTAGTTTATTTAGTTAAATTTTTAGGTTTTCAAGGAGAAAACCTAGGTAAGTAGTACACCTATGACTATCAAGTTGTTGTAACACTAGCATGTTTGTTTGTTTTCTTTTGGTGTGCTTGAAACCTTTATAATCCCTACCCCGTTGGGTAAATACGAAGTGGAGAGGACCTAGGACCCCATCCTACATGGAATCGAGGTAACCCATTCTGTTGGTAACTGGTTTATCCCTTTCTAGGCAGTAATACTACTATGTTGTCATGATGTAATATGGGTAAGGATGTTCCAATACTATATGACCAATTTAAAAATATATATAGTTTTTAAATAATTAAAAAAAAAAATTATTAATGAGAGTTTAAGTAAATGGTTAAAAATTCAAATCCTATAAATAAACTTTAAAAGGCCAAAAGATTTGAAACAAATAATCAAAAGTGAAATATTTCACACTATAAACCAAAATTCCAATATTATAGATGGACCTTAATATTTTAAGAGCCCAAAAATTTGGGATAAGAAGAAAGTGATGAGTTTCACACCATAAATCAAAGATCCAATCCAATTGACATGAGTTTCACACCATAAATCAAATATCCAATTCAAAATTGGCATGAATTTCATAGTTTAAAACATACACTTTCAATATAAGGATCCAAATTTAAATCTTGCTATACCATATCTTATCTTTAAGTATTTAGCATTATTTAAAAAATTAAATTTAAATATAAATTATATTATTTTTTTATTTATTAAAATAATGTTAAGTAGGATAGATGACCCAATAAAAATTTGAACTTAAATAGTGATTATACAATTATACTAAACTGAAATTTTTAAACGTGAAAGTTAACAATTGAAAAAAAGCTCATACGATGGTGATAAACTTTGTAATATGTTGCTTTTAAACATAACCCTCCATCCAAATATCCTTTAAACAGTATTTATTTTTTAAATTAAAATTAAAGTTCATGGTGCAAACCTCTTTCTTTTCAATAACTCAAAACCTGGTACTGTGTAACAAATTGTTATTATCCTGTAAAATCAAATGTAGGTTATGAAAACTTGGTACTGTGCAACAAATTGTTTTTTTTTTTTCATTTGTGGAAAACATTCCAAAAAGGATGCCACTTTCGGGTAAGACCTAAGGAGGCAGGGGTATCCATTCCACCAAAAACGCCCAGGACTCGGACCTGGCCTACCACCTTTGACATACTCAAGGAGCAAACAAACACACAAAACCAAATTAAAAAAAGTAAATAACAACAAAAATAATAAAATAAAATAAAAAACATGCTCCTTGAGTGTGTCAAAACCAAAAGCACAACCAAACACACACAATAAGATAAAAAAAACCACAACACAAACCACATAGAAAAACACAAGAACCACATAACAAAACACAAACATGACAAAAACAACAAAACACTACAAAGACATAACCGAAAAAAACATGAAAAATAAACACAACAAAAAACTAAAAAATAAAATAAAAAAAATAAAAATAAAAACAACCTACAACAAACAATAAACAAAAACAAAAAACATAGAAAACACTCACACATAAAAAATGAAATAACACAAACAAAGAGAAACCCAAGAACAAGAATGAAAAAAACACAAGAACAATAACAAAAAACATAAAAAAAAAACTAAACAACAAAAACACAAGAACAACAAAAAACAACACAAAGAACACAAAAACAAAACAACAAAAGAACCCACCCACCTTAAAAAACTAAACAAAAAAACAAAGAAGACAAAAGAAATAAAAATGAACAAAACAATGACCTATCTAGACCAGAAGACTATTAATGCAAAAATCAACAGAGGAAACAAAATAAAGAATAGAATGAGCTAGTGAACTAAAAAAACTGAATGAACCAAAGAGAAACAAACAAAAAAAAAAAAAACAAGAAGAAACTAGGTACCTTCAGAACTGGAGCCATCCAAAGAAATGATAGAAAGAAGAGCTTCCCTAATTTGAGAAGCCCACCATATAGGAGGGTGGTCATAACAAGTAAGATCACCTTTGTCCAAAGCCCAATTAGCTAAAGCATCAAGCACTCTTGTTTTGATCTCCGACCACATGATTGTAATCAACTTTCAAAAATCTCATCCGGATTAACTGAATCTTCTCAATAATTCTTTTTATTCTCCAATCCACCTTATGATTCTTAGGAGTCTTCAAGAGATTAATCATAAGTTGTGAGTCATACTCAACTAACACCTTTTCCCATCCAACCTTAGTAGCCTCCTGAAGGCCTCTAAGGATACCATAACCCTCGACAAGGTTATTGGAAAGAATACCCAAATTCTCAGAAAAAGTAAAAACTAGGGAGCCATCTGAAAGTCTACCAATTCCTCCCACACTAGCTTTTCCAGGGTTCCCTCTAGAGGCTCCATCAGTATTGACTTTTCCAAAATCCTTAGGAGGAGGTTGCCAATTTCTAGTCCTATCCATCTTACTAGTACTCACATTGCCTTTAAGTTGGTTGCCCTTAGAAGGTTTAATCTTCAATCTTTGCATCACTTGATCCCATCTTTGGTGGGATTTTTGGGGGCGATTAAGGAGTTGATGGATTGATTCAACTAAGTTGGCTATGGTATTTTGCCAAATATAGTGAATATCCTTCCTATCTTGATTAAAAATTCGGTTGTTCCTTTCATTCCAAATATTCCAAAGAAGAATGGTAGAACCCATCCAAACTAACTGCCTAATAAAATGATCAACACCCTCTTGATTAGGCCAATCCCTCCAAATCTGTTCAAAAGTGAAAAAATTGGACCACTGTAAGCCAAGTAAAGTTGCCATTCTCCTCCATAGCTCAGAGGCTAAAGTACACTCAATAAAAAGATGGTTGATATTTTCTACATTCTCTTCACACATTTCACATCTAAAAAGGCCATGAAAACCACGCTTCATAAGTTGCTCACCAGTAAGCACCCTACGATGCAATAAAAACCAATTAAAGAACCTCACCTTAGGCCAAAGCTTTTGAGCCCACAATTGAGAAAATATGTCAGAAGAATGGTTGGGATTATTATGGCATAAGGTCAAATAACCTTGAGCAACTGAATACTCACCCTTAGTAGTGTTGTTCCATCCAAAACAATCTTTTTCATGGGACCAAGAGAGGGATCTCATATGAAGGATGCCTTGGATATCTTGTCTTTGCCATTCTAGGATTTGATTAGGCCAGTCCCCAATAGGGATCCAATATCTACCAACCTTTGAATTACCAGTATGGTACCGATAGTAATTAGCCACCTTTATCCAATTAGCTCGGTGAAGCTCCTCCATCCAAGGCCTCCAATCGGGAAACTGAGTTATCAAAGGCTTGTGACCATCCCAAGAATCTATCAAAAAATTTGCATGTTGACCATTATGAATGATCCAAAATAATTTTTTCTTTATCAAATCTTCACCAGTCTTAAGAACTGCTAAAATGGGAGAACCTTTGGTAGCAAGTTGATAGCGAATAAGGTCTTCAGGACTTTTGTTCTCAAGCATATTTAGCACGGAGATTATTGGCCCAAAGAGCATTGGGGTTATGCAACATCCTCCAATATAATTTAGCAACTAAAGCTTTGTTGTTATTAATTGAAGACCGGAATCCTAACCCCCCTTCACTCTTAGGAAGACAAAGTATCCCATTTCACCAAGGCCCATTTTCTTTTCTCCTTAGTACCACTCCAAAGGACGATCGATTTGATCCAATTCTCAAAGAACAGCCTTTGGGATATTCAAAACAGAAGAAACATAAATAGGAATGGCTTGAAGGACTGATTTTACCAAGATGATTCTACCCCCAGAAGAAAGCCACTTGTTGGTCCACTTTCCAATTTTCTTCTTGACTTTGTCCAACAACCAATTCCAATCTTTATTTTTCTACGTTTGAATATTTATGGGAATACATAAATAAGTGATTGGAAGAGAGGTCTTCTTATATCTTAATTTATCCAAGACCATGGATTCCTGTCTAGCAGAGCAGTGAAAGAAAATAACTTTAGATTTGTCTTCATTGATCAACCGCCCGATAGCCTTAGAAAAACAACTAATGATTTGCTTAATATTAGAAGCTTCCTTAATCGTAGCTTTACCTAAAAGGGTAGAGTCATCCACAAATTAAAGATGAGAGATAGGTCTAGCTCCATGAGCAATGGTAACTCCCTCAAGGGTTTTGTTTTCCCTCTTTTTGGTTATAGTCCTACCCAAGCATCAAGCAAGAATGATGAATAAATAAGGGGATAGCGGGTCACCTTGCCTAATATCTATGGAAGTTGGGAAAGACTGAGAAGGCCTGCCATTGATAAGAACTAAGTAGGAAACTGAAGAGATACATCCCATAATCCAATCCATCCAATCCTTAGAGAAACCAAATTGCCTCAAAACTTTGATAAGGAAGTGCCAATCCACTCTCTCATAAGCTTTGGATAAGTCTAACCGGATGAACATAGAAGGAGAATTTTGCATATCCATGGAATGGATGGCTTCCTGAGCAAGAACTATCTCATCTACTATTTGACGTCCTTCCACATATCCCCCTTGCAAAAGAGGCTTCAACCTTTCTGCCATGATTTTAGTAATAATTTTGAGAAGAACATTACATAAAGCAATAGGTCTAAAAGTCGAGTTATGATCAACCTCTTGAGCTTTTGGAACAAAAGTAATATAAGTTTTATTGATAACCTTCAAAATTTCTTTGGATTTCTTGGCTTCTTCCACCACCTCTAATAAATCAACATGAAGGATATCCCAGAACTCTTGGTAGAATTCAATAGGAAAACCATCAGGACTCGGGGTTTTCCCTTTTTGCATTTTAAAAACTACTTGTTGAAGCTCATTGATAGTAACAAGAGCGATCAAAATAGAGTTCTCCTCAGAAGTGATAAGAGAAGGGATTGCTTGAAGAACATTTTGTTGTGAAGTTGAGTCAAGAGGAGTAGTAGCAAAAAGATTGGAAAAATAATCAACAACAATAGAGTTCATGCCATCCCAAGTATAAACAACATCTCCAAAATCTGATTTTAAGGAAGAAATAAAGTTGTGAGATCTTCGAGCTAGAAGAGATTTGTGGAAGAAATTTGTGTTTCGATCTCCTTCTTTGAGCCATTGAATTCTAGATTTTTTCTTCCATAAGATTTCTTCTCTTTTTTCCCATTCCTCTAACTGAGTTGCGAGTTTAATTTCATTTGCACTTCTCTTCTCTGTGAGGCCATCTAAACGGATTTTCTTATTCAAATTTTCAATATGAGCAATAACTTCATGTTTTTTTTTATGAACATCCCCAAACTCTTTCTAGTCCCATGCCTAGGTTTACCTTCCTTCCACCATTGTTGCACATGAGGTCTGAAGGAAATGTCTCTAAGCCACATTAATTGAAAACGAGAAGGAGAGAAACTCACATTGGTTTTCCACATTTCCACCATGATCGGCCAATGATCCGAACCAACATTATTAAGATTCTTCACTTTAGGAATGTGACCATGGATTAAGAAATTTTCAGAGAGCAAAAACCTATCCAATCTCTCCATTATACAAGCTAAGCCTTGCCTTTTGTTAGACCAAGTCATAAGGCCATTATCTGGTTGGATATCCACAAGATGGAGGTTTGCAATATATTCGCTCATGAGGTCAGTACTTTTGTCCAAATTTCTATTTCCCCCCTTTTCTCATCCAAAGAGAGGATGGTATTGAAATCTCCTCCGATCAAGATCCAAGCTTTAGGAAAATGAGAGATAATATGAGTAATATCCTTCCACTGTCTTCTTTTTTCCTCCAAAGAAGTCGAGGCATAAACAATAATGCAGAGCATAATCTAGTTGGAATGTCTACTTTGAATAACTATAGCCAACAAACCCCAACTGCCAACCATATGGTGAATAACTACCTCTTTTGGGTCCCAAAGACAAACAATGCCACCTGAAGTTCCTTGGGAACTGAGGGAAACCACTTTTCCAGCTGACCAACTTTTACTGGCAATTAAGTCCATATCCTCCATTGACATCTTTGTTTCTTGAAGGAAAACAAGATGTGGATGATTTATCTGAATCATTCTTCTAATTTCATTTTATTTTGAAAGACTCCCTTTGAGTCCTCTAATATTCCAAGTGATGATCTTTATTAATACCAAGGCTTAAAATGTTGGGAAGGGCATTAATCTTACCTTCCTCTACAAGCTTTTCACCTTCTTTTACCATATGATATTGATTGGTCTTGCGACCTACTTTTTGATTAGAATCCATCTTCAATTTTTTTTCCCTATTTCTTGACTTATTCCAATTGAATCTGAGATGGCTTCTAACCTTGAAGAATGCTCATACACAGCCAAAATTTTACTAGATGGTTCAATGGAGTCTATATTGGGACCTACATTATTTGAAGTTTTGACATTTGAAATATTGTTTTTCTTGTGTAAATTTTCTCTTTTTTTTTCTGTTGAAAACCTTTGATTTGTTGGTTTGTCTCTGAGTTCTTTCCTTCATATCTAAATTGTGTTTCTAAGATTTCGGTTTCCATTATTTCCTCTTCCTCACTTGGGACATCATTTGTGGAAAGGATTTCAAACATATTAGGAAATGACTTTGATTGATCCTTCATTACTGGTTTTTTCTGAGTGTTCTTCTTAGGTATTTGGAAACCTGCTGAGTTTATATCTTCTTTCTTTTGATCATAAATTTTATTTGGGCAAGCACTGGCCAAATGACCATATTCATGGCAAATTCTACAACGAAAAGGAATGTTCTCATAGTCCACTACTTGCTCCCAAGTGTCTTCCCCAAATTGTAATGTGATCTTTTTAGGTAGGGGTTTGTCAAAATCCATTAAAACACAAATTCGAGCATAAATAATATGTTCAAAATTTTGAGTACAATCAGCGATCATCATAAAAGTTCCTAAAGAGTTTCCAATTGAAGAAAAAATAGTAGGATTCCAAAATTCAATAGGGAGGCCAAAGAGTCTAACCCACACGGGAGCTATAGAAGGCATCTCTTCTTCGACTTTAAATTTAGTATGCCAGGGCTTCATGAAAAGCCTTGCCCTTCCAAAAAACCAAGGACCCCCTTGAAAAGTTTTCTCTCTATCTTCATTATTAGCAAATAAAACAAGAAAATAACCATTTGGATAAATAGAGATTTGTAACTCACCTTTAGTTTTCCAAATTTTTGCAGCCCAGACTTTGAAAGCAGATAGACTCGAACGAAAACCCACGAACTGACAAATTAGTCCTCTTTTTTTCAAATCTTCAATGCCAGTCTGAATGTTACCCATATCAAGCTTAACAATAGGAGTTCCATCAACTGCTTTAAGACATCCCGACTCCGTTTTCCTGGGATCAATCTTAGGCATTCTTAGAGGTTTATGAGAAGCCCTAATATTGATATTAGCATTGGGTTGAGGTTGTCCACCACGAAGGGCATCCCTAAAATTCATTTTTGGGATCGAGTCTTCAAAATTCTTACCCCTTGACAGGGGTTTTCACAGTAGAATTATTTTGTGGGTGCACCTTAGCACCGGATTCACTTGAGATATGAGCCATTTTTTGATCAACTGCTTGAAACTTATTCCGTGGTCTCTTTAATCCTTGCCCTAGACGTCGTGGAAAGGTATGGTTTTCACTTTTCTTTTGTGCAGCAAATTGGAAGCCGTTGTCACTCAAGTTCACAGTATGATCTGTTGAAAGACAAATTTCTAACCCATCTTGTATCCCGTGCAACATTTCCTGCTAAAATATTGAGCATAAACCACAAAAATATTGGCCGCTAAGGCTCGAAGGTCCTAAAAACCAACCTCTGGAGCTGCTTGCACTCAACCCAGATGAAACCCTCGCATAGCCGCTTGCCAAATATATCGTTCACACATAGGAATGCGCTAGGATCTGTGTTGCTCCAAATGATATGAAAATTGGTGGAGACGTTCTAAGGTTTTTCAAGCATCTACTCTCAAAATTTCAACTCAATCCGAGTTCGGATGAGTGAGATATGACCAAAACGAGTTCGACAGTTTGGACAGTCCTGCGAAAAACGTCTAATCCTCTCCAGCACACAACCTTTCAAGTCCCTTGGAATGGACTTCTAACTGTCCCAATCTGTTCACTGTTTTTTATTGTTTACATGCATATGGAATAAGACGGATCTGTTGCACAGTGCAGTTGTTTTGCATGATCCAAGTGCGCCGCCGCCGGTCACAAAATAATAGAAGTTGAAGCAAATTATTACACGGAACTCCTGTGGATTTTCACATGTTTTTCTCTTCATTCCTCTGCAACAAATTGTTATTATCCTGTAAAATGAAATGCAGGTTATTTTTCATATAATTTAACTTTTAAAAACGATAGAATATAACATTCTCGTGTAGTTCATATTCAATTTTTATAAAAAAAAATTTAAGAAAAGTATTTTTGGAATTAGTTTGGTGTTAATATAAAATTAGTATATAATAAAGTTAGTATAATTTGAAAAGAATAGGTTACATCAATAAGTTGTCTTGGTTCTTTGAATTTTGTTCTCTTACCTTTATTTTTATCCAACAATCTTATCTTTATCCAACAAATTTATTAAAAAATATAAAATCTATATCATTGCAAGGGCATCAATTAAATCAATATAATATTTTGTACTATAAGGAGTCAGGTGAAAATATATATGTACAAAGGCATTTTGTTGAAGGGTGGACAAGACATACACATTATTTTAGTGATGGACAAGTAAACATTATTTTTAGTAACTGACAAGTAAAGTTAAAATTAAACCAACTTATTCCACCTCGTTATTGATTGATCGAGCTTGAAAGGATCACAGGTCGCTCAGGATTTGTACCAGCAACAATACCATCGTTGTTGGTGTGACACACACTGATTCAGATCAAACTACTACCTTTACAAACAATCTTCTTGGTGTGTGTCTCACTAGACTGAGCACTTAATAAATGTCTTAAAACAGACAAGCAAACTAACTTCTTCTTCTTCTTTTTTTCGGTTATTGTGAGAAATTCCTATGACCAAAGTACATGGTTAAGCAGTCTCCTCCCAACCATGACCCCTAGTAAAGCCGAGAGCTATACTTATCAATAGGAAATTTAACACAAATCCACCCCACACCCACACCCACACCCACCCCTCACACACTCGTCCACGCCATGATTTGAACCTTGGACTTCCCAAAAAAAAAAAAAAAACCAAAAACACCAAGCGTTGCTACACCCCAAGAATAAATTGTAGTGTTTCCTTAAAAAAATCTGGAATCCGAGTTATTTACCAGCACCACTAATATAACCCCTACGAGAGATTGTTGTTTTATAGGAAAAAGATTCTTATGTTTGTTTTTTTTTTTTTCCTGTTTGAATTTGATGCTTTTCCATTCAATTGGAAGAATGGGAGTAATTTTATGGATAAGAGTTGAACCTACACGTGATGGGTGTCAGGTACACAAGCAGATTTTTTTTTCATGGACACCAGGTTTTGTATTAGTGTTCCATGCTGTCTCTCACAAGTGATGGGAATTTAGTCGTACCAATGCTTCAACTGATCGGTTTCCAATTGCAAATCCAATCCCCACATGCAATCACTTCCGCCAATCATCCATGAACAAGTTCAATCTTCCAATAAAAGCAATGCCCAATAGCTCCAAATTCCCATCTATATACAGACTCCACCTGCAGTGGGAAAATAATGTTGTTGTTTAAGGTATTAAGATTGCAAGGATGGAGTACAAGAGTATGAGTGTATCTCAGGCTTTTCAACTCATTGCATTGTTTTCACTGATCACATTGCATTTGGTTCATGGAAAGGTAAACAACACACATGGGTGCTACAGAGCAATATACAGCTTTGGGGATTCGTTGACTGATACAGGGAACCTCCTCAGCCTCATCTCTAGTCCTGCTCTGTTTGCTCCCATCAAATATCTCCCCTATGGGGAGACCTATTTCCAAAAGCCTACAGGAAGAAGCTCTGATGGTAGACTCTTAGTTGATTTTCTTGGTATGTCCTAACCGTGCCACTTTGTTTCATTTTGCTTTCTAGTTGTTTCATTTTTGTGTGCCTTTGTTGGCTGATTGTTTTATGCTTTGTTGCGTTTTACTGTGTATAGCTGAAGCATGTGAGCTGCCATACTTGCCTCCATCTTTAGACAAAGATGCAAACTTCAACTCTGGTGTGAATTTTGCTGTTGCAGGAGCAACAGCCAACAATGCTTCTTTCTTTGTGCAATGAAACATAACTATCAACATCACACCCTGGTCACTAGATACTCAAATCCAATCATTCAAATATTTTAAGAAGATTTACTGTGATGGCACACCAGGTGAATGGTTACCCAGAAATGTTGAAGTTAACACATGGATGTTGTTGATGGAGGCTTGGCATTTAAAATTGTTTTTTAATCAGAATGTGGTGCTGTTTCTGTCGTAGATTGCAAGGATCACTTTGAAAATGCATTGTTCTTAGTTGGAGAGATTGGAGGGAATGATTACAACTTCCCCTTTTTTAAGGGGAGTTCCATGGACGAAATCAAAAATTTTGTACCTTTTGTTGTTCAAAGAATCAGAGCAGCCATTGAGGTAGGTTAGAATTTTCTTTTTGAGTTATTTTGGAGGATTAGTTTTGTAGTCCCTGCTAACCCATCTTTCACAACACAGTCAAAATCCTTCAAGAAAAACAAAAACCTTTGTGTACTGTAAATGCTTCATGGGCATAATTTGATTTTACTTAATTCATCTATATTCTGTAAATAGTATCTTCATGTTTTGCAGACACTGATTCAAGAAAATGCAAAGAAGTTCATAGTTCCTGGCAATTTACCCATTGGTTGTTCACCTTCCTACTTAGCAATACACCAAGGCAATTCTTCATCTGATTTCGACAATATTGGGTGCTTGATCAACTTTAACAACTTTTCTCAATATGGTAACAATCTTCTGCAGACCATGCTAAAAGATGTGCAAAAACAGTACCCAAATGTTTCAATTGTATATGCAGATTACTATTCAGCCGCCATGGAAATTTTTAAAAATCCCGGGAAATATGGTAGGCTCTACAAACTTGGATATTATTGAACACCTTGTCTTGTTTCTCTAAATTTGCTTTCAAATTAAGAAAATTGGTAAATGAAATCATGTACCATCACATGAAATTTTGATTGGGAGTATTGCTCCTTGATGGTGCAGGATTTCAGTGTGATATTCTCAGAGTGTGTTGTGGCAAAGGAGGAAAGTATAATTACTCTCCTCCTCTGAGTTGTGATCTGAATGCTGCTTTGTGTACAAACCCAAACCAATATTTCAACTGGGATGGCATTCATCCCACAGAAGCTGCTTACAGAGCCATTGCCAACATGTTCCTAGATGGCACTTTCACAACTCCACCGCTCCATTTGGTAGACAAAGATGTGTACAAATTTTAAGGGCAAAAACAGGTGAAACACTTCAATTGAGCTGTATTATATGGAGTAAATACACAGAAGCACGTATATACTTCAATGTGTTTTAGCATGCACTAAACGTTGTAATTTTGACACCACCACATATGATATATAAAGCAATTCCAAGGATGAATCTTGATCTGTTTTACATAACTATACCATTCTTTCAACAATATTAAAAAGTTAATTATAGTATAATTTGATTTTCTTTTCATTCTATGATTCGTATCCTTCTGCATTTTGTTATAGATAGATGTTATACCCTTACCCTTAAATATTCTCTATGTTCAAGGGCCCCTTCATCTGCCTATGTATGTGCTGCATCTCCATTTATAGCCAGACCAATATATATAACCATGCTTAGAATTCTTAGAAGAAGAGAAGAGGTATTAATGTGGAACAAAATTCCATCTATGAAGAGAAGAGAATGATCTATGAAAAGGCAAATAAAAATAGATCTACAAATCTGAATCCATCTTTCAGAAATGACAAGCTTTAAATGTTCAAAATTTTATGAGAACATGTTCAACAATATCATAAATAGCATTTAATGGATGGAGGATGAAGGGGCATAAAAAGAATTAAGGCCCGGCATCTAATAGCTATTTTCAGTCTAAATGTTTTTAAAATTGTTAAGTTAAAGTGCATCTGCCATTATAGAATTCTCACATATACTGGAAATATTGTGTTTTTGTATATATGAAGGATTAATCTTAGTATGGAATTCTCACCTATAATGGAAGTGTGTCATTTTCATAGATGAAGGATCATGGCAGTGCATCTTAATCTTAACAGATGGTTCTCACTGGTACATCAACATAGCCTCAAGTTCCATTCTAAGCCAAAAAGTTATCAATGTGGTTGCGAAAATAAAAAAATTTAGGCAAACATCTTTGATTCAAATGGGAAGAGCTATTTACAGTAGTCATGTGGGCAATAGAATAATTTTGTAAATAATAATTAAGAAGACTCTTATATAATCCACCAAAGAACTAACCCACACAAGAACTTAATGTTTAATATGCTTGCCATTCTACTTATTTTTTAATATTCTTGTCAGTATAAGAGCTGCCACTCTATCCAATTTGTGATTTTCTGTATTCTCATCGGTATCTTGTACTAGATTTGTAACACTGTTGCTTACAATCAAGAGGAATATAAAATTCATTGCCCCATGACATAATGAACAAGAATCTTAAAATCTGATGA
This sequence comes from Wollemia nobilis, assembly GCA_028583015.1. Classification (NCBI taxonomy): domain Eukaryota; kingdom Viridiplantae; phylum Streptophyta; class Pinopsida; order Araucariales; family Araucariaceae; genus Wollemia; species Wollemia nobilis. The sequence goes on along the minus strand of JAQPPZ010007574.1, from coordinate 281,103 downwards.
ATCAGGTGCCACAGCAATTCTTCCATATGGAAAAACATTCCATCAATCCTTGTATAGATTTGTTAAATATGTGTCAAAATAAGCTTTGTGCTTTGAAATTCAAATCTAGTAAGACATACAAATTTAAGAATGTGTTTGTGAGAATGATTTGTTTTCCATTAAATCCATCCACAAACAAAGATACCAAGTAGGCAATGCAGAATGGTATGAATTGGGTCACTCATAAATTGTGTGCTAGAATAAATAGTTAGAAAAAGGTCACATGTGAATTCTAATGTGATGTTTTTCCTGTAGTTTTTAAACAGGCCAAAGTGGTTATAATGAACAACATGAAATAGGAATTCCTATTATGCTGCACATGTTTTCCAATTTTCCTGTCTGTATTTCAGATTTCCAGGAATATTTCACATTTTAAGCTCCTCAACCTTAAATTTTCAAGCTTCAAAACTATTCTCGTTGGAAATTACATTTGCATTAGACAGTGATGCATGACCATACATAACCATGCTCCTCAGCGAAGTGTTGCATAATTGTAATATTTCAGTGTCTAAAGGAATAACGCTAGGCTTATGCAATAATGTGATTGTATTTTGTATGTTAATCTGATTCTGAGCTGCTTATGCTTCTAACCCACGTTTAGTAAGACATCTGTGTTAAAGCTTAGCTGAAGAAAAATCTGCACCCAAAACTATACATATTCAGAGAAGGTATCAACACAGCCCTGTCAATGCTAAAAGTTCAACAGCTCAACAATCTCTTTATACATACCCAGCAAGAGTATCTGCCCTTCCCACTTCTACATCAGCTTGAAGAGATATTGAATTTGCTGGAGTTATGCCCGCCTATAACAGTAAGTGCAATCTTCATGGACCATACCTTATGGAGGTTAATTATCAGAAAATATTCCTCTTAAATTATTGCAGAGAATCTGGCTTTGACATACTGTTTTTAATTCCAAAAACAAAATATCTCATTCCACTACCATGTACAGGCTACAACCATAACTATCCTTGTTAGACGTAGAATTAGCCTTCACAAAATGCATTGGAGTAGTTCCAAGTCTTCTCGAGACGACTCAAGTGATAATAGAAAGTTTGAAAAGCATTTTGTGAAACATAACATAGATGAAATGTGTTATGTATGCTAAAATAATCAGCATTGTCTGACAAACTATCTAGAGCAGCATGCTGAAGGTACACCAGACGTTCACATCACTGATACCTAGGGTTACAAAAGACTTCTGTGCCTACTCTCAAAGGCAATTTTGTGAGCTTGTAATCTGGGAGTGTCTCCTGCAAAAATCTTTTAACATGATAGTCAAAAGACAATTCTGAAAAAAAAAAAAAAAGTCTACATAACTAGATTCCCAGGGAATCCGTACATTGAATTAATATAACTTTCTCTTACCAACCAGAAGCACTCCACAATTTCCAAAAAATTTACCCAAACAAGGAATTCTAAGGAATTCATGTGAAATCAACAGCAAGAAATTAAAACCAATCCAACTGTAATACTTCTAGTTGCAGATTGTTAATTTAATTACAAAGAAGTTGGAACTACATGCTTTGATGAGTTTTGTCACGGATCACTTTCTGCTACTGGTTCTGCTGATACTCTAAAATCAGTTTATATTGCAAGAACATTCTTGTCATAGCAATACCATAATTCTTATCCTTCCTCACCCAGTTTTACTCTGGACCGTTTATTTAGTGGTTATTGTAAAAGAAAATATAATATATGAAGGCCCCGAGTATACAGAGCATCAACCTGAGCCTGAATATACTACAAATATATCAATTATGTATAATTTAGACTATTTGTCACTATGTCTGAGAGGGTAATTGAAAGTTACTCCATCCAAACAGTAGGAAACAGTATTTGTAAAAGAAAAAAATTGCACTTGCAACACACAACATATTTCTTACAGAAATAGCCCTATGTGCCTCTACAAGAAATTTTATATTTGCAACCCCTGTATTTGTGACTCGAGAGAATCATTGTAAGCACAATTCCAGTTCTCAATAAATAGTTATAGTCTTCACTCTAATATCTATATTCTAAGACTGTTTGGCTCCCTTGCACATAATCCCACGATTATGCCATTGGTGCCATAATTACTGTAAAAACAACATTAACTGTAATGTGCCATAATACAACCTTCAGAAACAAAACATTGTATAGGAAGTCCATTGGAAAGGACAGAAAAGGCACATTCTATCCAACAAGCCATCTTCTTATGCTCTCATTGGGAGCATGACATGTAATACTATTGTTACAAGGGAAATATTATTCAATGCCTCACAAAGTGCTTGATGATAATCTAAAGCTCAGATGAATTGAATGCCAGGATTGGACCTTTTTACAAACAAAACATTATATCTACTTATACCACAAATCCGCAGTGTGCTTTGAACTTTAAGCCCAATAGGATCAATATTATAAATCTAGGAACAAGCTTGCAAGATCAATTTGCCGTCAGCTCAATACAATCCACAAACAATCTAACAAATTAGACTAATATAGAATGACGTAAATTGAATCTCTCAAACGATACTGTTACAAAAACTAGTGAGAAACAGAGAGTTGCACATCAACACAGATGTTAAATTATTTCCTATCATAGTTGAATTCTGGTTATGATTTAGCATGAGACAATTGTTCCTGCTTCGCTGCTTAAAACTATTGAAGCTTTTAAATTCTTTATTCTACAAACTATGGCATTTTCATAATAATGTAGTATAGCATTAAAGGAAAATAAATATGCTCTTTAGTAAACTTGATATGAACCACAACCAAAGGCAAAGTAAATAGGGTTAATTATTATTTTTTTACTTGAGAAAAGGGGTTGTATTTGGATTCCCACTTTTGGCAAATCATAACTTTTTTTAAAGTTTGAGAATTTACAAATAAATTAACTTGATATGAACTACAACCAAAGGCAAAGTACATAGTTTTAATTATTATTTTTTTACTTGAGAAAAAAGGGTTGTATTTGGATTCTCACTTTTGGCAAATCATAACTTTTTTTAAAGTTTGAGAATTTACAAATAAATTAACTTGCTATGAACCACAACCAAAGGCAAAGTATATAGGGTTAATTATTATTTTTTTACTTGAGAAAAAGGGGTTGTATTTGGAGTCCCACTCTTGGCAAATCATAACTTTTTTTTAAAGTTTGAGAGTTTACAAATAAATTCAATTCTCATCTTAATTGAGTTGTTATAACTAAATATATGCATTATTATTTTTTTTAAAGTTTGAATTTTTTATTTTTATTGTTTGAATTTTTTTCAATTTTCTTTGTAAATATAAATATTTTAGATTTCAGCATGCTTCTTCTTGACATTTTCTTACAACTTTCACAATTTCAAAACTCCACCTCTATTGTCTACACAATGCATCTTAGCAAAGGATTATTTCCAAAGCTTCGCATTATCATAGTTTGTTTTACCAGCTCTAGTATATCATTTTCCTTTGTGATACATAAGTGCAACCACAACAATTGTAATTAGCAATCTCAAAAATTTGAAAGTTTATGATTAAATCTTATCAAGAAATATATGCATCATAACTAAATGATGGGTCATTATATAATACAAATAGAATTCAATTTAATCTTAAAAAACCAATTAAAAAAACATTGTATCATTTTATGAGTTATGAAATGAATCTCATCTATATTATAATGACATTTTAACAAATCATAATGGTATTACTTTAATAAATAGTTTAGCAGTTTCAAAAAAGTTGAAAGTTTCAATCCATACTTTGTCCCATAATCCAACCAACAACCAACAACTCAAATAATCCATTCAGCCATGAAATCCATCTAATATCATCTTCTTCTGCTTTAGCATACAAAACTTCTACTCGCTTCACGAAATCATAGTCCGTTTTACCAAATGTAGGTTGTTAGTTTCCTCCAATGCATTGATCTATGTATGGATCCGTAAACATTTTGTAATTCTTTGAAACATTATTTTAAATTTGCCCCTTTCATATTTTTTTGTCAACTTCAACTAAACTTGCTACTTCCTCTAAACATGAAAAAGAAAATGTAACCTTGCGATCCTCAAACCCCTCTATTGGTTAGACAATTGCACATTTATTCCATTCCCTTAACATATGTGCAAACCTAATTTCTTCAAACTCTAAAGCAAGGTCTTGTATTTCCACAATCATCTCTTGTATGTTCCATGGAGCCTTTGCTTTCCTCAAAACTGCATTTATTATTATTAGCAAATCACCTCTCATTCATACTCTTCCATTTCATTTGTTTGCATATTGCTTCATTATTTGTCTTGTATCCACTATTGAAAACTTAATGTGACAAAATCTCATTCCTATTATTTTTTTTATTATTTCTCTTTTGCTAGTCTTGAATTTCTTTTAAAAACTCCATCAAAATTCAATTTTACCAATTTTGCTTCTAGGGGTTTCCACTTTATATATATATTTTTTTTTGCCTTCCTTTTGTTTCTCATGTACCCACCATCATAATTCCAATTGATGATTTGAATCCATCTATCAAGGCTCTCTGCTTCAAGATTAAGGATTGAGTGAGTTGATAGAGTTGGTTTAGACTCTATGACTAAACAAATCTTCCTTTCATTATCTCTAAATTACTTTTCTTTCCTTCAAATATTCTTTTGTTTCTTTCTAGCCATACATTTCAAAGTATTGTGTCTTTTGATGTATCCCAAATTGTATGTAATGCCTCACTTTTAAAAGTGCTCTACCATTCCTTTAACCATTCTTTAATTCTACCATTCATCACCATACATTTACCAAACATATTAAGAATCGACATCTTATAACATTTATTTTTCAGATAAATTTACAAGGATGATCCATAAAGGATATAATATACATTTCAAAGTATTGTGTCTTTTGATGTATCCCAAATTGTATGCAATGCCTCACTTTTAAAAGTGCTCTACCATTCCTTTAACCACTCTTCAATTCGACTGTTCCCCATACATTTACCAAACATATTAAGAATCGACATCTTAAAACATTTATTTTTGAGATAAATTTACAAGGGTAATCCATGAAGGATATAATAAAACAAAAACATATAATAAAACAAAAAACAGGGAAGAAAGCAATTCTCTCCTGAATGAAGACATTTTCTGAAAAGCAACATTTCATAAGGGCACTTTATACCATACTTTTGGCTTAAAAGTACTAATATTGAGTGATGTATTGCATTACCTCACTTCCATAATGGAGATTGAAGCACAAGCTCGACACAGAGTAGCTGAACATTAAATAGGAAACAATGATTTCGTTCAAATAAATTCATGGCTGAGCATAGCCTCCAAAAGCCAAATCAGGATAGCATAAAGAATATAAATCGAGCAAATATTTTCCAATGCTGACAACAGCACAGACCAATACTCAGAACAAACAACGTAATTTACGTGAGGTTCTATAAAATTGAATTCAGACGTATTGATAAGATACTATTTTGCTGATCGCAAAAATTTTCTTGCTGTGAAGTCTCTCACAGATTAAAATTAGAAAGGCTTATCCAAGGCACAACTACTTTTCTAATCTGGCTCTACAGCCATTAGAAATCAAATATCAATTACACCACTGTTACACATTACAATGAATAATTTCTCAGGCAGCTGCCATTTGTTACCAAAAAGAAAAAAAAGGAATACCCTTATAAAAAAAACAAACTCATATGCCTACCCATTTTACCCGATAGAAAAATCTTCCAAGTCTAAATGGCAATCCATAATCCTTCACTAGAGCCGGTTCAATCCTTCCACTTCTTGACCGGCACCAGAGTGTCACAAATTCTTTTTCCCCATTTTTTTTTTTTTTTAATCTACTTTTATATAGAGGGGTTTAGAATCTACAATCCCAGAGTAAACACTACAGACATGCATCAATACTCCATCTAGAGCTTATTTGAGGCATCCCATCCTTACTCCTTAAGTAGTTCTTTTTACGTAAGAGCACTATGAGTTCACATAAAGATCATAGTCCACTCAACTTGTATTATGTCCATATTCCTGCATCTCAACACATGAGGCCCTTGGCAAACTCTTGAACACTAACCAGGCAAAGCTCTCAAGAAAGGAGTACACCAGAAACTAGACATACCTCTTCTAGAGTTCAGTAGCAAGAAGTAAACATGCTATAATGCAAGCCAAATAAATGAATGCCTCTATCATCTCTAAATTTTATGTCCTCAATAATCATTTAAGCATTAAAGATGTGGACCAACAGTTTTACATGCAGATGTCCTTAATCTTTCTAATGACATGTAATATTAGCATTGTAGGTTCTCTTCAAACAAAATATCTTACATAGCAGTATAACAAGTACTAAAACTCACAAATTCGTTTAAATCATCACAAACTGCATTTGGTAAGACTTACCTACCCGGAGGTAAGTGGAGCTTCCATTACTCACTTAATCCTGGGAAATTTCACTAATTCCCTTCATGGATTAACTTGGCAACCACAACCATAACAAGATCCTTTGTTGCATTCATAATAGAATAAAGCCAGTACAAATTCCTTCGTACAACAAAACAATAAAATTCCAGTGGCAAAAAGAGTAGTCAATCACCCACACACGTATTTTCCAAGGAACGTTCCATTCATATATAAATTTCACCTTAATTCAATAAGAGGAGCAGTTATTGCACTCACAAATTCATTTATCAAGGAACTTATCATTCATATAAAAATTTCACCATAATTCATTTAAAAGAGGAGCAGTCATTGCACCCACAAATTCATTTATCAAGGAACTTATCATTCATATAAAAATTCCATCATAATTCATTTAAAAGAGGAGCAGTCATTGCACTCCCGATTTTGATTATCCCAAAGATCCCATTTAAAACCACTACTACTTCCAATTGATATGTATCCTCACAACTAGCACTTCTCATAATGGTAAGATCAGTTATCCGCTTCCTAATATGGTGACTAGACTCGTCCGGCTTTGGGTCATCTAAAGTTCTTAGGAGGAGAAGCTATATTTCTTGAGTACACTCACATATATAGCCAGCCACCACTCCAACTTCTGCGTTTATAATCGTATATCACCTGGAAGTGAAATTTCCTATGCGACAGGCGGTTAAGGAAGAATCCATTGGTTGCTAGGCTCATTACCTACAATAAGGTGATCCCAGTTCCCTAGACAAGGATCGTTTATACATCTATCTATCTATCTCCCTGGATAACCTGGTTTTAAAAGAATAACAAAAATCCCATAAACCAATGTCAAGGGAACAATGCACTAATAAGTGCTAATCGTTCTGGAAGAGAAAAGCTTCCACGAAATCTAGAACGACAACAGAGTTCATTGCAGCAAAACACAATCGATTTGGGTTTGGTCCTCTAACACAAACTATGGTTTCTAGAGATTCCAACTCAAGTAACTAAACTCTAGAATTTACAAGGCATTACCAGTTTATTTGCAAGCACAAGGAACCTCAGTATAAATATCTGGTTCCACGGTGTGAGCTCTTCAGAAATCTGCAACTTGCACTCCTATCTCCTGATTCTCCTTCCTTTTGATTTTGATTTTCGACCTCTGAATCCTACTCTTCGCCTTTTTCCGAAGTCTACCCATCATTCATCACCTCATTCCCGAGTTTTTGTTAGAGGACTGGTGTTCAATAAATCATGCTCACACGTATTCTTTTTCCCATAGTGCGTGAGGGGCATTACCTCGAATGCAGAGGAGTCCACGATATTAAGCATTAAACACAGGAGTTCCAACGGTTCTAGCTGCAGTTCGAGATTGTATTAACTTGGCACAAATCGAAAGTCTCTTTATTGCACTTCAAAACAAATCATTAAAATCTTTTCTTTTATTTTAGAAGGCAAACACCCCAAAAACAAAAGGCATCTTTAAATATGAGCACATGAAAATAGTCAATTTTCAAACAACCATCATTAATACTCAATATGTCTATAGAGCCATTCTGTTTTTGGTTTGTAGAAATAAGATAACCAATCATTATCTACAAAGCTTTTATATATATATATATATAGATATATATTCATCATTTATTTTCACCCAAACTCTCTTTTAATTGTCCCTATGGAGTCCTTTCAATAAGTTAGTTATAGCAAAAGAAGACATAGTTAGAGAATAAAATTATCAATGTCAACCAAACTCCTTATTCAGTCTTTGATGTACTTTTTCCCTAAAACAGGACATCACCCCATTTCACATAATAATTTTATAAACCAATAAGAAATTTGTGAGAACATTATACCCCATCTACAAGTATCATAGTCAGTCATGAATCTATCTAGTGAGATGTGCACCAAAGGAGGGTCATGACATCCTCCCCATTTAGGCTTTAACATAGTCCTCTATGTTCTTAGCAAAGAAAAACATACGGTGCCAATTATATAGAGTTCTCAAAAAGAAAAATATCTTCACATATTTGCTACTTTCTCCCAAGTAGCATTCCTTTCCGAGTAACGGTCCCACTGAACTTTGCACTACTCCAAAGTTTCTTTCCTCATCGATTTAGATCGAAACTCAAGGATTTTGACTGGTAAAACCTCTATAGCCTCTGGATTCACCATAAGCAAATTAGAAAAGTCCCACACATGCTCTAGGTTAGAAACATACTTTTTAAGCAAAGAAATGTGAAAAGTACTATGAATCTTGGACAAATTGGATGGTAAGGCAAGTCGATAAGCCAGAGGACTAATCTTCTCTATGATTTTGAAGGGTCCGACAAAGCGAGGATCCAGATTTGTAGACTTGATAGCACTCTTCCTTGGTTTCACCATCAAAAATACTCTATCACCTATAGCAAATTATTTGGTGTTCTCTTAAGATCGACATAACTTTTTCGGCAGTCTGCAGCTTCCTTTAACCTCTCTCGAATCACCTTCAACTATTGCTCCATTTTATTGACCATATTTGGTCCAAGCACAATCCAGTCTTCTGGATTATCCCATTTCAATGGTGTCCTGCATTTTTTGCCATGCAAAGTTTCAAATTGATCCATGATTATGATCAAATGGTGTTCGTTATTTTAGGTAAACTCGACTAAATGCAAGTAATCCTCCCAACAAGTTTTTTGATCCATACAATACATGCGAAGCATGTCTTCTAGCACCTGATTCACTCTTTCAGTTTGTTCATCATTTTTTGGATGGTAAGCAGAATTGATGTTCAATCTAGTACCAATGGTGCGATGCAAAGATTGCCAGAATTTAGACATGAATTTCGAGTCCCTATCCAATATGATTACCTTCAAAAATCTATGTGTCGAAATATTTCCTTGGTAAATCTATTAGCCACAGCCACAACGTCATCCTTGGTGTTCCCAAGTATAAAGTGTGCAACTTTGGTCAGTCTGTCGACGACTACTAAGATTACGTCATGTTGAAACCTGCTTTTAGGTAGCCCTACAATGAAATCCATCGAAATCACTTGCCATTTCTACATAGGCACATCATGTAGATATAATAATCCAGCAGGATGTTTGTGTTTTACTTTAATATTTTGGCATTCTAAGCATTGAGTGACAAACTCAGTTATGTCTCTCTTCATTCTTGGCCAAAAGAATATATTTTCATGTTCTACCTCATCTTTGCTCTTTTTTAGATGAGCAAAATATGGAGACCTGTGTGCTTCATTCATAATAATCCCTCTCAAATTCCTAATCTCAGGGATCACTACCCTATTCTTAAAATACAAGAAACCATCCTTGATACCAAAATCTTTGTTCTCATCAAATTTCTCTTCCATCCTTTCCTGAGTTTGGTTGCAATAATCATCTTGATTTTGTGCTTCCTTGATTTGTTCCATCAAGTCAACGTGGATGTGAGACAATACTTCTATATGTCTCCTCCTACTTAGCGCATCAGTGACTTTATTCTCTTTTACCTTTATATACTTGATGTCAAAATCATATTCCGCAAGAAATTCCATCCACCTTCGTTTCCTAGCATTGAGCAAAGGTTGAGTAAATATGTATAGTAGACTCTGATGATATGTCCTTAACTCAAAGGGTCTACCAACTAGATAATATCGCCAACTTTTGAGAGCAAACACTACAGCTGCCAACTCTAAATCATGGGTGACATAATTGACCTCATATCTTTACCTCATATCTTTTCAATTTTCTAGACCCATAGGCTACCACTGCTTCTTCCTGTGAAAGCACTCCTCCCAAACCTTCCAACGAAGCATTCGTACAAATTGAGAAACTTCCCTATAGATCCAATACCTTTAGAATAGGAGGTGTGGTAAGCTTCTGCTTAAGCAACCCAAATGCTTCCTCACACTTGTTTGTCCACTTAAGTTATTTACCTTTTCTTTGAAGGTTAGTTATGGGTGAGGTGATCTTGGCATAGTCCTTCACATAACGCCTATAGTAACCAGTTAAGCCCATGAAACTTTGAACTTCTATCACATTGGTAGGTAGCAACCAATTCAAAATGGCTTCTATTTTCTTAGGATCCACAACGATCCCTTTAGCCAAAACAATGTGTTTTAAGTATTGCACTTCTGACACATAGAATTTACACTTGGATAAATTCCCATACAAGTGATTTTTCCTTAACATCTCTATCACAATCCTTAGGTGTTCATTATGCTCTGTATGGTTTCTGGAATAGATCAAAATATCATCCAGAAATACCAGAATAAATCTATCCAAGTACTTTATGAAGATGTTATTCATTAAATTCATGAATACCGTTGGAGCATTTGTTAAACCAAAAGGTAAGACTACAAACTCATAATGTCCATAACGAGTTTTGAGGGTTGTCATGCGTATCTTCCTCATGGATTCTCAATTGGTGATATCTTGATTTCAAGTCAATCTTAGTAAATATTGTGGTATATTTGAGTTGATCGAAGAGATCTTCAATTATTAGTAGTGGATACCTATTATTGATATTTCCCTTGTTCACCATTCTATAATCTATGCATAGTCTCAAGGAACCGTCCTTCTTTACGAATAGAACTGGTGCACCCCAGGGTGATACACTTGGTTTGATCAGCCCTTTCTCTAGTAACCCTTGCAATTGCATCTTCAACTCTTACATTTCTATGGGATTCATTATGTAAGGAGCTCTATGTATGGGTTATGTTCTTGGTTGAAGCTCAATAGTAAAGTCAATTTTTCTTTTAGGGAGTAATCCAAGTAAATTTTTTGGAAAACATCCCTAAATTCCTGAAGAATTAGGTTTTTCTCATACACCCCTTCCTTCGCTGCTTTATCAATTTCATTAATCTTAATAACATAGACAATTCCACCTTTCTTTATGGTCTTATTTAGTTGTATTGCTGACAATATTTGAGGTTGAAAAGTCCCTTGTAAGCTATACATCATATGCACTACACCCCTATCATTAGTGTACTCAATCCATCTATCCTGAAAGTTGAGTATTGCTTTATGCACTTGCAACCAATCCATTCCTAGGATTATGTCAAAAGCATACAAAGGCGCTCCATACAAACATCCTACTATTGTTCCACTAGGTAAAGTTATTTCTGCCATTGGATAACATTGATTAATAGAGTAGGTTTATCCTGAACCATAATCAACCTTCCACCCATGAGCTAATATTCCTGGCCTTTCTAAAAAATATTTAACTAGACTAGTGGAAATAAAACTATCTATAGCTCCACTATCAATCAAGATTTTAATATTTTTACTAAAAATCTTACCTTTTATCACTAGTGGTGTGGCTTGACCATCAACATTCTGGTTTCCTATAGGTGCATAAATCTTGTGTGTGGTTCTCTAGGTGCAGTTTCTTTGTACATTGGCTCCTTCCCTTTAGAACTCATCTCTGTTCTCCATGGATAATTTGAAGCATAATGCGATCCTCTACAAAGATATCATCCTTCTTTCGGTCTTAGATGTTCTTTTTGCTTTTGTCCCTCTTTTTTTTTTCTTGTAGATGGTGAATTAGCTTGATCATATAATTGTTTGTTGTTACCTTTGTTGTTATTTCAGTTCTTCCCCTTGAACCTTTTCCTAAATTTTCCTTTCTTCTTGTCATTTCCTTGGTCCTTTTGAGGGAGATTCTTGTTGGCATGCTTCTCTTCCCATTTTACAAAATCAGATTTTTTTCTCTTCCTTAGTGCCTCTTTACCTTCCTCGTCTACTCCTTCATAATCGAAGATAGGTTTGAGATATATTTTAGCCTTCCTAGCTAAATCATAGGCTTTCTGTAGAGTTGCAAGTTCTCACATATCCACTTCTTGTCCAATTCTAGGGTCTACTCCCAATATGAACTTATGGATTTTTATTTTCTCGTTATATGTAGGTACATATTTCATTAACTTGACAAATCATTGATAATACTTTTCCACTATCTTAATTCCCTGTCGAAGTCTAGAGAATTCTTCAAATTTTTGGGAATATAAATGTTTCATGAGAAATCTATCTTTGAAGGCTTTTACAAACTTTATCCATTTCAGGTCAACTACTACCTCAAGACCTATTTCATCACTATATACTTCCCACCATGTTATACCATCACCTTGTAGATGTAGTATGGCATAAGAGGTACGAGTGCCTGAGGAAATATTCTTCATAGTGCAATAGGTTTCTATCTCCTTCAACCATGTCTCGGTCTTATCACCATCTTCCTCTCCATTAAACTTGAAATATTTCAAATATTTCATCTCTTTTCCCAACTCAACCTCAAGTCGAATCTTGGCCAATTGGGCTTCAGTTAGCGGTTCATTTACCTGTCTCCTACTAGGATTATCGGCCTGTGATTCCATGTTCCCTAGTTGAGAAAATCGCCAAAAAATCATCAAAATAATGTTTAATAGGGTCTCAATGATGGGTCAATTTAATCGGCATCGTATCACGAGTCAACCGAGTTATTGACAATTTTTTGTCGATTTTTTCAAAAAATTGGTCGCAGTCGCGTGGGTAGAGGCTGCGGCCGATAAAATGAAAAAGTAACTAGTTTTTATTTATTCTTTCTTCTAAGTTCATCCAAAGAGAAAAAAAACCCTCCCACCTTTCTACCACCCCGACCAACTACGCCAGGGCATCCTAGGAGCACGAGCACTTGCAGTGTGAAGGAATCTGACAACCAACAACATCCACCCAACATATTCATTTAAGGTCAGTAATTTTTTAAAACTCTTTTTTTTTAATGGATTAGAGCTTGTTTGAAATTAGATTAGGGTTTTTTGAAATTGGGTTAGGGATGTTCTCAAATTTAAAACCCAAAATCCTAGTCTAGGATTTTGAGTTTAGAGTTTTTTTTTCTCCTCCTTTTAAATAGATACTAAATTGATATATGCAAGCCAAATTATTAGCTATCCTGATTCCTATCAATATTTTTTAAATATTAAACTGGTTTATGATTTTTAATTTTTTTGAGGGTTTTTTTTGTAAGGGCTTACGTCCTTTAGGATTTTTTTCCTCTTTTAAGTTTTAAGTAAATATTATTGCCTATCAATATTGTAATTTTATTTCTTCTCTTTTTTTGGATTTAGGTTTTTTTTTAGGGTTAGGGTCGTTCTAAATTAGGTTAGGGTTGTTTTTATATGATTAGGGATGTTTTAAATTAGGTTAGGGTTTAGGGTTAGGGTTGTTCTAAATTAGGTTAGGATTTTTTTAGGGTTGTTTGAAATTAGGTTAGGGTTGTTCTAAAATTGTAGTTTTTTTAGGGTTTAGTTTTTTTCTCTTTTTAAGTAAAAATTACTGCCTAATAACTATGTATGCAAGCGTGTTTTTCAGTTGTCAATGACTCAATATTTTGATTTTATACCCTAAAGGACCTAAACCCTAGCATTTTGATTTAGGGTTTAGTTTGTTTTTTTTTTTTCAAGTAATTTGTAACTTTTTTGTTACTAACTTGTTTCAATGTTCAGACATATAAAAAATGAAACCATTGGGTCCAACATGGGTGTATGCAATGCAAGAGAAAACAAAAACCTTTTTAACTATAATTTTTGTGGCAATCATTATTTTGGAGGTATTTTTTACCTCAAATTCCATTTGGCACGATTAACAAGAAATAATATAGCAATATGTGATAAGGTGCTAGAAGATATTAAAAACAAAGTAAACACCATGATCACTACGGTAGATGAAAATATTAGTAACAAAAGAAGCTATAGCGATGCCATTTCATCCCCCCCTCCTTAGGTGCTCGTACTAGTGGGCGTAGTAGCCTTAAGCGGTTCTTTTCACAAAGTAGTTTGATTCCTTCAAGTGCACAAGGAGCTAGTGGTATGAGAGACTCCTCTTTTGTAGAGTTAGACCATTCTATGACAAGGGTAGGTACACACTCCACACTTGAGGATATGGCCGCATAGAACCAAGAGAAGCACATTGCAGTGAGGACAACCATTACCACTTTTTGGTACTATTTTGATATTTCCTTCATTGTGGAAAGGTCTTCATATTGGTGGTGCATGATAGATGTCGTCGCAAGCTGTGGCATAGGATTTAAGGTGCCAACTTATGATGATCTTAGGGGTCCTCTCCTTGAACAATTTGTGGATGACATTCAAGTTGTGTCATTGTGCTTGACTAAATTTATATATATTTGCCATGAGTTATATATATATATATATATATATATATATAGATATATATTAATATGATAAAATCAATATGTAATGTGCATGACTAATTTTTTATTATTTTACTTTAGGTCGTGCTTGGCAACCAAAGATCAGGTGTGGAGAACCAAGGGTTACACTATCATGTCTAATGGTTGAACAAATGGAATAGGAAGAACCCTGATTAATTTTTTGGTTGCATTTGTAGAAGGAATTTCATTCATTAGGTCAATATATGCATCGACACATGTTAAGAGTGTTAAAATTCTTGTAGGGTTGTTGGAGGATGTTGTCTTAGAGGTTGGGGAGGAGAATATTGTCCAAATCATCACAGACAACGCAACAACATATAAGGTAGCTAGGAGGATTTTGGAGGTGATATTCCCCACCAATTTTAGGATCCCATGTGCAACCCATTGTCTTGATTTGCTCCTCGAGGACATTGGAAAATTACCTTAGGTAATAGAGGTTGTAGGGAAGGATAAAGCCATCACAAAATTTATTTACAACCATTCATGGGTCCTTAGCCTCATTAGGTGATTTACCAATGGGAGGGAGCTAGTGCGGCCTAGCATTACACGCTTCACCATAAACTTTGTGATATTACAAAGAATTTACAGTGCAAGAGGGTCACTAAAACAAATGTTTGTGAGTGATGACTAGAATTCTGAAGTAGCTGCAAGATACCACACATCATTTGAGGGGGAAAATATTTATACTTGTTTGTTTGAGGAGGAATTTTGGATGGCCATGGATGAGGCCATCAAGGTACAAGACTACACTTATTATCTTGTTTTATTTTATTTATGTTGTAAAATATTTTCCTTAAATTTTATTTTTTTAGGTCTTAGAGCCATTGGTGAAGATTCTTGATCTTGTTGATAGAGAACAATTTCCAATGGATTTTGTATATGAGGCTATAGATAAGGTAAAAGAGGCCATTGTTATATTTTATAAACATAACCACACCAAATACGATGCCATTTGGACCATCATTGATAACATATGGACATCACAACTTGACAACCCTCTTCATGCAACGGGTTACTATTTAAATCCCAAATTATAGTTTATGAAACCATATTTCATGCTAATTATGAGGTCAAGATTGACCTTTAATATTGCATTAATCTGGTGTTCATCATGAATCCATAATTGTGCGATGAAATACATATCGAGATACAAAATTATAAGGCATGTTGTGGTCGCCAATTCCCATCTATGCAATGCAAAAATGCTATTAAGAAATTGAGGTCAGGTAAACTGTAAACCTCATCAAATTATTATTTATTATCTTTTGATTTTGTTTTAAATTTTTTTTGATAAGTAACAATAATATTTACAACGGGTTTTTTTTTTAAAGGGTCCCAAAACCTTAGGTACATAAGTAGCCGTAGCTATATTCTGATGTTAGAGTAGACCGGGGCTGCGCCCTTGGGGACCAAGCCGGGGCCCAGGGGCCCCGGTGCCTACAAATAGTCCATCCAACGATGTTTCCAGCAAGACAAAATTTGGCCTGAGGCCACCAAACAGGGAGAAACCTCAAAATTGCCTAGCAGTTAACCCAAAAAATTACTGGCCGCCACCGCTCCAGATTGCCCTACAGCCGGGCCTGACCTGAACGGGGGCCCCGACCTGGCAGATTAGTTCCCCTCCCTGTCAGGGTCGTCGCCCAACCTGCGACGGAGTTCAGACAGGGCATTGGCCGCTGTGGAAGCCGCTTTTGCAGAAGCGGTCAGGGAGCTGATCGTGATGTCTAGGAGGGCTCTGGTCGAAAAGTTCCGCAACTTACTTTCGGAGTCAGAGCTGACTTCGATGGCTTTCGGGGCCTCCACCTTGGCCTTCTTGGAGCTGCCAGCAGCCCTGCTGCTGTCGGGGGCCGGGCCCTTGCGGATCGAACTTGCGCCAGGAGTCGGGGCCCCGCCTGGGGCCTGAGCTGGGGTTCTACATTTTTGGGTGGGTCTGCATAGTTTTGGGGAAGGGGAGGCTTCAGGGGATGGGGTCTCCTTAGATTTGGATGTTGTAGGGGAAGCAACAGGGGAGCCAACCTCTTCAGGGGGGAACGAAGGACAGGGGAGGGATGTGATGTAGCTGGGGCTGGTTTGCTAGGGCATGTCTATACAGAACAACCATGAGCCCTTGATGGGAGGGTCGAGAATGATTCCTGCGGGCCCGATCAATGGTGAGGCTCAGGGAATAAAAGAGAAACTAGGGGGTGCTTACCAGCGTGGCTCCATGAAGGTGATTATAGAAACTGAGGTGAAAGTTGTAGAGGCGCTGATCCGGGTCATCGCAAGTTATATATTGCATCACTAGGATGATGGCCTCGTCAAAGGGGGCCGGGAGGTCAGCTCGAAAGAGGTTGGCCTTGTCCCATTGCTATTTTGGGAATCGAGAGAGCTCCTCCTCCCAGTTGTGCTTGTCCCACCGAACAAATCTTCCTTTCTCCTCGCGGTGCAGGCCCGTCACTTCAGTCAAAAAATCCTTGGACACCTTGAAGTGAAGCCCTTTCACTTTGACCTCCCCGTCGTTCCAGGAATCCAGAAATCCCTGCGTGATTTCTTCGTCTGCCCCTGCAAACTTACTGAAGAAGGGAGTGTAGTTCTTAGCATCAGAAAAGATCCTGGCAGACTCGCTCAGGTCGAGAGTGGAGGGCTCGAGGAAAATTGCCTTGGCAGCCATGGAAGGCAAACAGGAAGGCCAGGGGTAGGGGAACCAGAGTCGGCCTGAACTGAGAGGGGAGACTCGTGGGGATAGGGGAAGGGGAAAACACATAGGAATGCGAGTGGCCTCTGAACATGGTTGGGTTAAAAGCTTGCAGGGAGGCGCCAAGGAGGGGAAGGGCCGCAGGCATCGGGAAGGGGCGCTTAGGGTGGGGGATGACATGAGCTGGGAGGAGCTGAGGGGGCGAGGCTGGCGGTAGCCACGTGGGGCAGGGAAGGGGAGCCAATGACAATGCTCCAATTGGCACAATCTTGATGGGGAAGCAGTTTGGGGAAATCTCTCGAGAGAAAGGCGCGTGCGGTCTGACTCAGCATGAAGATCCGTCGGAGCGGCGCCCGAGGCGGGAAACTCGGACTGAGAAGCCATGCGCTCCAACTTGGGCTTGCCAGGTTTGCTAGCGAGGCTACGGTTATCCAGATCAGGAGAAGCCAAAAATTTGACGTGGCCTCTGAAGCGGGGAGCACTTGGCGAGACGTGATGGCGCTTGATCGGATTGGCCAGCCCTCGGGCGGGAGGGTCATTGGGGCCAATCATCAAGGTGGAGCGGGAAGGAGTATCCCCTGTCCACGTGGGGAGGGCATGACGTCGCACCTTCAGGGCCCCGACTCGGGGTGATCTAAGCGCCTGTACTCTCATCAGGGCTTGAATTGTCTTGAGACGCTAATTGGACCAGAGCATCAGGGAAATTCATGGTCCAGGTAGTGAGATCTTCCATTGTGGTGGCTTGATTGGCCATGAAATCGGCTGCCCTGTTACCTTCTCTGTACACATGATGAAAGGAGTGATGAGTGAATCCTTGGAGGATGGTGAGAACTTCTCGAATGGTGTTGTGGATACGCCATGAGCTATTTCCCAAGCTACGGGCGGCCTTGATGATGACTAGAGAATCGCCCTCGATGATGACTTTTGGGGAGGTCTCCTTGAGGGCTATCAGCCCACGGAGGAGAGCTGCTGCTTCGATGAAGTTGTTGGTCTGAATGCCAAGCGGTTCGACGTACGCCAAGATCAGGGCCCCGTGACTGTCTCGGATGACCCCGCCCGCTCTAGAGGGGCCGGGGTTTCCTTTAGAAGCTCCATCGAAGTTAAGTTTAACCCATCCGGGAGGGGGGTAGTCCACCTTGTCATCGAATGATGGGAGGGGGCGGGAGGGGGACCGAGGGGGAAGCTGGACTTCGAGGGAGGAGAGGAGGGTGGACTCGACCAGCCTTCGGGTGCCTCGCTCAAGGGGAGGGAGCGGGAGTTCTCAAGGGCGAAGGCAACCGCCTTGGCCGCCACCCACTGGGGGGAGCGGGCCGGGGAGGAGAAGGCTCTGCTGTTGCGCTCAAGCCAGAGTTGCCAGAGTAGATGAGGGAGGCAGGAGCCCCATAGGAAGCGGATGAAGGGGTGGGCGAAGGGATTGGGCCACTGAGATAGGAGGTCAGAGATGGAATTGGGGGCCACCCACTGGATAGAAAATTGGGATAGGATGAGGCCCAGGGCTTCAGAAGAGAAGGGGCATCTAAGGAAGAGGTGATTAGTAGACTCCCAGGCAGCACAACAAAGGAAGCATCTGTTCGGGATCTGAAAGCCCCTCCTGATCAGGTTCTCGATAGTCAGGATCTTATTTTGGATGGCCGCCCAAATGAAGTGGCTGATTTTGGGGATCAACTTCTTGGCCCATACCTGTTTGACTGGGAATGGGGCCTCATCAGGGACTCTTTGGAAGTTGTAGGTAGATTTGATAGAGAAGATGCCACTGGGGGTGTCGTGCCAGATGCATCTGTCGTTCCCTCCGAAAGATGGGATAACTGTCACCTCGAGGAGACGTTGGAGCCTGGAGGATTGAAGCGGGTGCCTAGGGTTCAGGATGGGCTTCCATGTTACCCGTCCTTGGTTCTGGGTGAGATAATCTGACACTTTGGGCCCTCTGCCCACCAGGCCCGATTTGAGGATGAGGAGGTCATTGTCAGCAATCAGGGCCTCATCTTGGATCCACCTGTCTTCCCAGAAGTCGATCTTGGTTTCGTCCTCGAGGATCCATCTGGTCCCCTTTCGAATGATGTCTTTAGTGGAGATCAGGGATTTCTAGAAGGCTGATCCATCTCTGGGCTGGGAGTCACTGAGGAAGGGGTGATGGTGGATGTATTTCCTATGCACGATACTGACCCATTCATCAGGGGCGTTGGTGAACACCTTCCAGGCGTGCTTGGACAAGAGGGCCTTGTTCATGGGGGTCACCCGCCTGAGCCCGATCCCTCCCTCACCTTTGGGGCGGCAGACCAGGGGCCAGGAAACTAGGGGAATCCTCTTCTTATCTTCGCTGCCCGACCATAGAAAGCATTTTTGGATTTGCTCGATGTGTGCTGCAATGGAGGCCGAGATTCTGAAGACCGACATGAAGTAGACCGGAATGCTTTGAAGAACCGTCGACAGGAGGGTGGCTCTACCTGCCTGTGAGAGGAGGTGGCCTTTCCAGGAGGCCAACTTCCTCTGGATCCGATCAATCATCCCGCTCCAAAGGGTCTTGGAGGAAGCTCCTGTAAACAGGGGGAGCCCGAGGTAAGAGGAGGGGAGGGAATCAGGGGTACATCCAAGAATCCGCCCGATTTTGATTTGCCTAGCCGGGGGGTATGGATAAAGAAAATTTTACTTTTTTGGAGGTTGATTTTCTGCTCGATCGCCTCCTCATACAGGGTCAAGATGTGCTTGATGGTCTTGGCTTGAGGGATCGAAGCTGAAGTAGCAAGGATGGTGTCATCCATGAACTGCTGATGGGACACAGGGGGTAGGCCCGGCGTAGGCCTGATGCCCGAGATAAGTCCATGGGAGACAACACTCAAAATGGTGCATCCCAGGGCCTCAGCCAGGATGATGAAGAGGATCGGGGATAGGGGGTCACCTTGGCGAAGGCCTCTGGAACTAGGGAAGAACCCGACGGGGGATCCGTTAATGAGGATAGAGAACCAAGGGGAGGAAACACAGTTTCTGATGAGGCTGACCCAGGAGGGGTGGAACCCGAACTTGAGAAGGACCTTGGAAAGGAAATCCCAGTCAACTCTGTCGAAGGCCTTGTTCATATCTAGTTTGAGCAGAAAGGAGGCCTTTTTGGATAGGAGGGCCGAGTGGATGGCCTCGTGCATGATGATAACTCCGTCTGTGATAAGTCTGCCTTTGATCGAGCTCCCCTGGCAGGGGGCAATGATCAGGGGAAGGATATCCTTAAGGCGGGAGGCCATGGATTTGGTCAGGATTTTGTATAAGACATTACACAAGCTGATGGGGCAAAATTCAGAGAGGGATCTGGCTGCCTGAGACTTGGGGATCAGAGCAATGAAGGTGGAGTTTATACCTCTAGGGATGGAGCTGGCGGACTGGAGGTCCCGGATGGCTGCGCACACTTCTTGGCCAACGAGGTCCCAAAAGGATTGGAAGAACCGAGGGGAAACCCGTCCGGGCCCGGGGCCACCTCGGCCTTCATGGAAAACGTAGCAGCATGGATTTCAGAGTCAGACAGGGGCTGCAGGAGCATCTCGTTCGCCAGGGCCGAGACGAAAGTTGGGATATGCTCCAGCAGGGAGTCTGTCGCTTCTGGGGACATCTGGGAATTGTCGCCAAGGAGCTCCTGGAAGAAGTTGATGGCTTCAGTCCGAATGTCTTCTTCATCCTTGATTATTCTGCCATCGCTGCCCACCAACTCAAAAATTCTGTTGGAGCCCCTATTTCTGAGGGTCGACGTGTGAAAAAACTTGGTATTAGCATCACCATCTTGGAGCCATAGGGCTCTCGACTTCTGCCTCCAGAATGTTTCTTCCCTGGCCAGGATGTTGTGGTACTCGCTGAGGGCTGAACGTTCCTCTTCCCTGATCCCCGGATCTTGGGAGCCTTCCTGGAACCTGAGCTCAAGGTCTTCGAGCTTTTTCTTGATTGTTGCTTTATTTTCGAAGATGTTGCCAAACACCTCTCTGTTCCATACCTTGAGCTGTTCTTTGAGACGTCTCAGTTTGTGGTAGACTTGCTCGACAGGGCACCCAGGGACTGGGGGAGCCCACCAGCAACCAACCTGGGCCCTGAAGTTGGGGTGGTGCAGCCACATGGACTCGAACCGGAAGGGCCGCTTGAGGGAAGAGCGATGGTCGGTTTCGAGGAGGAGGGGGCTGTGGTCAGACCCAATTTTGGGGAGAGCCAGCAAGGTTGCATCAACAAACAGGGGAATGGCTTCCTTAGAAAGAAACACTCTGTCCAGCCTGACCTGGATATGGCTTGCTCCCGCTCTTCTGTTTGACCAGGTGAACCTGGCTCCTTTTAGGTTGACGTCCATGAGCTCATTGAGGTCGATGAAGGCCCCAAAGTCTTCCATGCTTTTGGACGGAGCCGTTGAACCCCCACTTTTGTCAGAAAGGAAAAGGGGGCTGTTGAAGTCCCCTGCTAGGATCCAGGGAAGGGGGCAAAGGCCTCCCTCATCGAGCTGATTTCCTTCCACAAGGCAGCTTTCTCAACCGGGTTGTTGGGAGCGTAGACGTTAGACAAGATCCACGAACGCCTTGACTTCACACAATGGACCAGAATGTTGATTATTCTAGGGGAAGATGAAATGAGTCTCCCCTCAAAATATCGAGGATCCCACATGCACAGCAGGCCTCCGGTTGTGCCAGCCGTAGGGGTAGACAGTGACTCGCAATTTTGCCAAATAGCTTGGGCGACCCTCTGAGCGGCCGCTTCATCTATTTTGGTCTCCTGGAGGAGGAGGAAGGACGGGCGGTGATCCTTGCGGAGTTGGCCGAGGATCCTTTTTTGGGGGCACCATTGAGCCCCCTGACATTCCAGGTGATGAGCTTCATTTGACACCCTTGGGGAGTCGCTTGCCCCCCTTCCCGAGCTGAGCGGGGGGTTTGGATCGTAGGGCGTCTGCTTTGGAGAAGCTCACGACGATGTCAGAGAGGGTTGCCTGTGAGCCATTGGCTATGTCATCTTCAGTGATCCTCGATCGTTGATCGCCTAGGGTGGGGCGACCTCTCTTGAGTTTGCTGCCAAAGTCTATGGTGAACGTCCTGCTTTGGGTCATCTTGGGGCTGATTTCATCAGGCCCGGACTAAGAACTGCCCTCAACCTCATCGTCGGACCTCTCGGAGCTGCACTCTGAGGGGGGAGGCCGATAGGGAACGTCGAGAGGGGCGGGAGGGGGTCGAGAGGGGGATAGCGAGGAGGGGGGAGAAGGAAACTCTGGCATCCAGGGAGGAGGAAGGGAAGGTGGGAGCCGATGGGGGAGAGATCCCGGGTGGCTCGTAGGGCTGAGAGGGGGTGCAAGCGAGGGCCTACGGGGAGGGGGGAGGGATCCACATCGGGCGAGGGGGGAGCCTAGGATCGGGGCCCCAGGAGGGCAACCAGGGAGAGGTTCGAGGGAAGGGCGAACCTAGGGAGGGCCATCCGTCAGGCAAGGGCCCACCTGGGATTCCTTTGGGATAGAAGGGGGAGCCTCCTTGTTGTTCCAAGCCTAGGATCTATGGCCGTCATGGGGGGCCCACGGGAAGGGGCCCTGCCTAGTCGGGAAGGGGGTTTAGCGGGGAGAGAGGCATCAACCTTCTTGGAGATGGGGCATTGGTAGGAAAGGTGCCCCTGAGTGCAGTAGAGAGGGCAAAAAGCAGGTTTGTTTTCGTAAATCAGGGTTTGGCACCAGAAGAAGGACCTAGAGGAGATGGACACAGAAGAGGGGAGTTCAGATTCTAGATTTGCATTGACACAAAATCTGGCATGGACCATTCGAGAGCCTGCCTTGGTAGCGGGATCGAAGGCCACCAGCTCACCGACCGATTGAGCAATGAGCCTTAGTACGTCTTCATGCCACAAGTGAAAGGGAAGCTCGGGGAGCCAAACCCAGATCGGGGCGAAGTTGATACTTTGGGTGCTGGGATGGAAGTCAGCTCCATATCGCCTGAGGAAGAGGCTTTTGCGTCCCAGGAACCAGGGCCCGCCAGACAGGATCTTTTCAGCGTCATCGTTGTTGTTTAGTTTGATAATGAAAAAGCCCTTGGTAAGGGCCACCAACTGAATATGTCCAAAAAATTTCCACTTGGAAGCCGCCCATCTACGGATGGTTTCCATGTCCGGTCGCCCTCCCAGGAACTTCCCAACCAGGGAGGCAGAGGATCCAGAGACAAAGGATGAGTAGACCTCCTCTTGAATGGAAATGTGGGTGCCCTCGAGGGAAAGCCCTATGCCCAGGGCCCGAGGCTGGGCCCTGGCGCCAGCCAGGATCTGTTGGTAGGAGGGTTTGGGCCCTCCCGGGGTAGAACCCTGCCCAGGATCTGGAGGCTTTTTCCCTAGGCCTACAATTACGTCGAGGCTGGGAGGAGGCCCTGGGCCCAAGATGTCATCCTCGCCCTGACCACCAGTCTGCTCAGCCTCTGAACCCTCCTCTGGTCCCATCGAGGGCCCTACGGGCCCGGGCCCGAGCCCCGACGCGCCCGATCCCGATCCCGATCCTGTGCCCACCCTGGATCCTGTGCCTGCGTCTGAACTTGCTCCCGCTCCCATTCCCGCTCTCGCTCCCATTTCTGCTCCTGCTCCCACCATCCTATACATAGTCATTACTTTATTACATTGGCTTGGAAACCCTCTAAAAATTAAATTTTTAAGTTGCTACATGTGAAATATTATTATTTTTTTGTTGTTGTTTCTAGATTTATGGTGGGAGGACTTTGGTGATTTTACACCCAATTTGCAGCACATGGCAGTTAGATTCTTATCTCAACCATGTAGCTCTTTAGGTTATGAGCGCAATTGGAGTATGTTTGAGCACATGCACTCCAAGAAGTTGTGATATTGTTGGAAGTCGTTGGCAACCACATATAAGCCAATTCTGCAGTCAGGGTAGTTAAACCTTACTCGATAGAATTCAGAGTTGTGGACTCTTTGAAAGGTTGTGATATATCTAAGACTTCATACTCTACAGTCTATATGGTCTATATGGTCAGGCTAGGATTAGCAAAAAATGAACCAAAAGATTCTGAAGAGTACAAACGACAACAAAACCTGATAAAGGCAATGGAAATATTTGAGAAGACGAAATATCACCAGAATCAAGATCCAACTATATTTTTAGTTGTAGATCAATGACAAAAGGTTTCTATAAGAACGAAGAGTGGTCCAGATTGATTTGTAACCTCTCCAGCCTGGAAGTCAGTTGAGGAACTGAGTGTTTGTAGAGTGCAAATATATAACACTAATGGAGTACAACTTAGTTCCCTTCTTGAAGATTCATGAGAAGCCGCCACCTTAGAACTTTGTTGTTTTAACAGGGAAAGTCATTGTAAAATCTAGTAATGTTAAGGGTTGACTTTGGAGTGTTTTCCTTATATATTACTGTAATTGTTGAGATATCAATAGAAGGAGCATTACTTGGATGTTTACCTCTAATTTTTCATCTTTATCAACTGTAAATTCATTCTGTGAATGCATTTCTATTACTGCTTTATGGTTAGTCAATTTTTTTGATATTGAATTGCTAATTTGGAGCACCTTGGAATGGTTCATGCTTTAATAGATGCTACAGAAGACTTATATTTTTATTAGTCTGAATGTTGATTTAATTTTGCTATTTGTATTATTAGCATTTTAGATGTTTGAAATAGTTTTCTAAGCATTTCCTTATTTTAATGGTGAAGATGTTGAGTTTTGATTGTTGTTAGTCTCAAGTGTGGCATTCTGGAAATGTGATTGATCAGCGAATTATTGCTATTTGTCAATGTTGTTAGCTCTATCCAACCATCTAATTTCTCAACTATTTTCTAACCCTTACCCTATTTCTATCCCTAAACTTACACTGTTAATTGAGCTTAATTGAGTCAACACCTGAAATAGTTGACAAGGAATACCAACCTACTCTGGAGGTTGGATTGAAGTATATCTCTAATCCATCCAATTTCGAGGTTTGAGTTGTGATTAGTAGGTATGTGCCTACCAGAAGTCATAGATTCATAGTTATAGTTCAAGGTTCCCTTGATGTCAATTTAGACCCCAACAGTAATATGTAATAAGCTTTACATTTATGCATTTTTTTAGTGGTTTCAATAAAGCTTTTAGTGATTTTATTGTTTTATTGGAAATTTGACATATGCATGTTCTTGAGTTGATTTATGATCTTGAAGATTCATTAACCTATGAACATAGCAATATTTTTCTAATAGTGGTATCGAAGCCACCAGCTTGAGTGAGCTTAGAAAACACCACATTGAGTGAGATAGCCACAGGAAAGAACAATTGCAAGTTTGGAGAAGGAACGTTGAAGAAAAGGATATTTTCGAAGGAAGGAGATGAGTAGACTATCTAGAAGGACACAACATGCAAAGGATAACTGGATTGGAGAGGTCATAGTGGATATTCAACACGGTAGCAAAGATGAGAGCACTTGTTTACAATTAATCAAATGGAAGAGCATGAGTTCGAGCATTAAAGGAATATGTTTTAATGATAATGTTACATAGAGGGAAAGACACTTGTAGAGAAGAATTTGAGATATTTTTTGGTAAAATATTGGTTGATTAATGCTTAGAGAGAAGCGATATGTAACGCTTAATATGCACGATAAGCACTATTAAAGGTAATTTTTTTTTTTTTTTGAAAAATTTTGAAAAAACTTGTATTAAAACAAAGATCAATTACAATTTGGGAAGAGACTTTTCCCAGCCTCAGTCAGAGAGAACACATGCTTACAATAGTAAAAAAAGATTTGCAATGGAGCCAAATCTCTTGAACCATTAACTAGCTAACAGGGGGATCGGTTTGGTCTGTTGATGCAACTTGTCGCGATATCGCGACACTTTTTCCTTCTTCTCCTTTGGCCGCGAAAATGCAACATGTCGCGATATCGCGACACTTTTCTCCTTTGGCCGCGAAAATGCAACATGTCGCGATATCGCGACACTTTTCTCCTTTGGCCGCGACAATGCAACATGTCGCGATATCGCGACACTTTTTCCTCTTCTGGCCGTGACGTTGCAACATGTCGCGATATCGCGACACTTTTTCCTCCTTTGGCCGCGTCGAAGCAACATGTCACGATATCGCGACACTTTTTCTCCTTGGGCCGCGACATTGCAACATGTCACGATATCACGACACCTTTTCCTCCTTTGGTCGTGATGAAGCAACATGTCACGATATCATGACACTTTTTCTCTCTTGGCCACGATGTTGCAACATGTCATGAAATCGTGACACTTTTTCTCTTTCGGCCATGACGAAGCAACATGTCGCGATATCACGACACTTTTTCTCTTTTGGCCATGACGAAGCAACATGTCGCGATATCGTGACACTTTTTCTCTCTTGGCCGCGATGTTGCAACATGTCGCGAAATCGTGACACTTTTCCTCTTTCGGCCGCGATGATGCAACATGTCGCGATATCATGACACTTTTTCTCCTTTGGCCGCGATGATGCAACATGTCACGATATCGTGACACTTTTTCTCTCTTGGCCGCGATGATGCAACATGTCACGATATCGTGACATTTTTCTCCTTTGGTCGTGACGATGCAACATGTCACGATATCGTGACACTTTTTCTCCTTTGGCCGCAACGATGCAACATGTCACGATATCGTGACACCTTTCCTCCCTTGGCCGCGATGAAGCAACATGTCACGAAATCGTGACACCTTTCCTCCCTTGGCCGCGATGAAGCAACATGTCATGAAATCGTGACACCTTTCCTCCCTTGGCCATGATGAAGCAACATGTCATGAAATCATGACACCTTTCCTCCCTTGGCCATGATGAAGCAACATGTCACGATATCGTGACACCTTTCCTCCCTTGGCCGTGACGGTGCAACATGTCATGAAATCATGACACCTTTCCTCCCTTGGCCGCGATGAAGCAACATGTCACGATATCGTGACACCTTTCCTCCCGTGGCCATGATGGTGCAACATGTCACGATATCGTGACACCTTTCCTCTAGTGACCATGATGGTGCAACATGTCATGATATCGTGACACCTTTCCTCCAGTGACCATGATGGTGCAACATGTCACGATATCATGACACCTTTCCTCCCTTGGCCGCGACGAAGCAACATGTCGCGATATCGCGACACCTTTCCTCCCTTGGCCGCGATGAAGCAACATGTCATGATATCGTGACACCTTTCCTCCCTTTGCTTTTTCTTTGATCATTAGCTCAGGGACCTTTCAAGACCCTGCCTAATCACCTCATCCTCAATAGCCATGTCACTGTGCAACTGAACCCCTACCTCCTTCTCAACACCCATCTTAGCCAGGAAGTCAGCCACTTTGTTTAAATCTCTACTCACATAAACTGGAATCACATCATCTAATTCCCTCCATAATTCCTTAATTTGAGTGACAAGAATCCTCAACCTCCATGCTTTCAAAGCAAAGTTCCTCATGCAATCTAGAGCTCCAACCATTATTTGAGAATCTGATTCAAGGATTATCCTCCTGTGGCCCTGTTTAACTGCCCAAATAGAAGCAGATTTGATAGCTATGGCTTCTGCTTCATTGTTTGTGGCTCTTCCCAAGCCTTGCAGTTCCCAATAGAGCACTGTTCCAACATGATTCCGGCAAACCACTCCAATTTCGGCTCTACCCGGATTGCCTTTTGCAGCTCCATCAGTATTAATTTTAATCCAACCTTCTAGGGGTGGTTTCCAACTAGCTCTGTCCTGTCCCTCTTGCACTTCAACTTCCTCTTCCATTGCCCCAATAACAACCTGAGTTTCCTCTTTAGCATAGACGGCCACAGTTTTTGTGACTTTGCTCCAAATGACCCGCCAAACTCCATCTAAAGAAGAAAAAGTTTCTCTAAAAATTCTAGCATTTCTCTCCAACCACACTTGCCACCAAATAAAGTTTAATCCAAGCTCCCAACCAATACAAAGAGCTTTAGATTTAAATCTACCCCTCTTCCATCTTTCCCAGATATTAATCCGATTCAAGTCACCATTAACTTGAATTTTATAATATAAAAACCATCTCTCCCAAATCTGCGCGTGAATGGGCACTCAAACATCAAGTGATCAGTTGTTTCCTCGCTCTTGTAGCATAAGACACATTGAGATGGACCGATGATTCCTTTACATCCGAGATTATCAAAAGTGAGAATTCCATTATGCATGAACTGCCAGGCAAAAAAGTTTACTTTCGGCCAACCCTTGGACTGCCAAATCTTTCTCCAATCCTCAACTTGATATGTATGAGGGGGAGGCTCTGGAAGGATCTTGTCATATCCGTCCTTCACTGTGTAGACACCAAGGCTCCCATAGCCCCAAGCTAATTCATCCTCCTCGTCTCTACCTGTGAGAAATATTTCTGTCAAGATTTTAGTCATGATGGGTGCCAAATCCGGAGGGATTGAAATTGGCCACTCATCCAACTTCTTAAACTGCTTAAACTTATAATCCCCCAACTGACTAGTGGTGAAATAACTTTCAATTTGGACCCAACCCTTGGTTTCTATGGCTATTTTTATTGGTTGCAATTCAGGAAATTCAACAATGATAGGTGGGTATTGATCCCATGAATCTGTCCAAAATCGTGCCTTCTCCCCTCTCCCCACTTTCCAAAATAATCGATCTTTTACTACCTGAGATCCTAACTTGAGAGCCTCGCCACACTAAGGATCCAGTACCATCCAAAGGGAAATGACCCACCTCATTTGGGTTTACATGTCCCAAATATTTACTAGTTAGGATTCTACTGAATAAGGAAGTTGGTTGGGAAATCCACCTCCAGTAAAGCTTTCCAGCCAAAGCTCTATTATTTAACTTGGATCTTCTCAGTCCCAAACCTCCTTTTACCTTGGGTTAGGTTACTTTGTCCCAACCTACTAAGGCCCATTTCCTCTCTCCTTTTACTCCTTCCCATAAAAATTTTCTAGCCATCTTGTCCAACTCTTTCCAAATAGTATGTGGGGCAGCCAGGATAGAGAATTTATAAATTGGCATGGCCTGAATGACTGACTGTAAAAAAGTTAATCTACCCCCATAGCTTAACCATTTGTGAGACCAATGATTAATTCTATCCTTGATACAATCCAAAAGATTCCTCCAGATATCTATTTTTAGTTTTTTAAAATGCAAAGGGACCCCCAAGTAAACCACTGGGAGAGAGGTCCTTGTGAATCCCAAGATCTCTAAAACTCTGTCCTGAAGCCTTTGATCAAGATTGAAAAAGACCACTTTGGATTTTTTATCATTGATGACTTGGTTTGTAGCCCTAAGGTAGACATTAAGAGTATCTCTGATCATTCTTGCTTCCCTGAAGCTGGCCACTCCCACCAATCCTGTGTCATCCACAAACTGTAGGTGAGTCAAAACTTCCTCACCCACCTTGATACTCGTTAGCAAACCTTGTTGTCGTCTCCTCAAGAAAAGTCTACCTAATCCTTCAGCCAATATGAGAAAAATATAGGGAGAGCAAGGATCTCCTTGACGAAGGCCTCGAGTGGCTCCAAACGGTTGCGAGGGAAGACCCTTGATTAACACTGAGTATGTCAGAGTAGAAACACAACTCATGACCCATTCTATCCAATCTTGAGAGAAACCAAAGGCTGCCATCATCTTTGACAAGAAGCTCCACTCCACCCTATCATAAGCCTTTGACATATCTAATTTTATGAACATTCCTTTATTACCAGATGTTTGCATTGAATGGATTGCCTCCTGAGCTAGAACCACCCCATCCAAGATCTGCCTACCCTCTACAAAGCCCCCTTGCTCAGAGGAGATAATGTTATGTAAAAGAGGTTTTAGCCGCTCAACCATTACCTTTGTGATTATTTTATATATAACATTGCATAAGGCAATAGGTCTATAATCTGAAATATGTACCCCCTCCTCCCCTTTTGGGATTAAGGTAATGAAAGTATGATTTAATGCTTTAAGCATTCTTTTACTACCTCTGGACTCCTCTATAACAACCATTACATCCTCCTCCAAGTTATCCCAAAAGGCCTGAAAAAACTCAATTGGAAAGCCATCTGGACCTGGAGTTTTTTCGGTGCTCATTCCAAAGACCACATTCTTCAGCTCCTCTCTATCAATGGGTTTAAGAAGGGTCTGATTTTCTTCTTCAGAGATAACGGAAGGTATGACAACAATAACGTCGTTTTGAGCCTCTTCATCTTGCACCATACTTTCCTTAAATAGTTTAGAAAAATAATCCATTGAATGGGAATGCATACCTGGAAGTGTATCAAAGGAGTGTCCGTTCTCATCTTGAAGAGCTTCCATGTTGTTCATCTGTCTCCTAGCACAGGCAGTCCGATGGAAAAATTTGGTATTTCTATCACCTTCTAATAACCAAGTGGTTCTTGCTCTCTGTTTCCAGTAGGTCTCCTCTTGGTTGTCAATGTCCTCAACCGCTTTACGCAAGGCATCATCCTCGACTTTGAGCTGCTCTGTAATTGTTCCTTCCCTAAAGTGTTTTTGAACCTCATCCCATCTGGCCACCAAAGGAGCTCTTTGGACCTGGAAGTCTGTCTTGTTAGCTCGCCTCCATTGTTTCAGTTGATCTTTGACATAATGAAGTTGTTTGTGGAATCTAAACATTGTTGTCCCGTATGCTGGGCGACCTTCTTCCCACCACTGTGGAATTTTCTTTCGAAGTTCCTCTTTTTGTAACCAAAAATTTTCAAATTTAAATGGTTTGTGATGTTGCCCTGTCTTAATCCCTCCTTCCAACAAAATGGGAAAGTGATCTGAAATTGGACCCTCCAAAATCTGAAATTTTGTATTCCATTTTACAAATGCCTCCTCTGAAACCAAAAAATGGTCTAACTTTACCTTCCTGCTATGTGGCTCCCTCCTCTTATTAGTCCAAGTATAGTTGGTTCCAGGGCATTTAATATCCACCAAGTGTAAAGCCTGGACTTGGGCAATCATAAGTCGATCCCCTGGGTCCAAAATTGGGGTTCCCCCTTCCTGATCTCTAGAGGATAATTTAGCATTAAAATCCCCAGCAATAATCCAGTCTAAATCTTCCCTTGAGACTCTCATGTTATGCACAACTTTCCATTGAAGCATCTGACCTTCTAGGTTTTGAGCCCCATAAAAATTTGTGATTAAAACATGTTCAACTGTGACATTATTTCTAAAATGTGATGTGAGAACACCCCTCCAAGCTATATGTTCTATTGCAGTCCATTCAAGAGAGTTCCAAAGAGTAACAATCCCCCCTGAGGCACCTTGGGCAGCCACTTCCATATGACAAGCACCCCTCCAAATTCTGTTAACTGTTTTACACATAAGATCTAACGACATTTTTGTCTCCTGGATAAGCAAAAAATCTGTTTTACATTTTTCTAAGAGTCTTCGAACAACAGATTGATGGGTTCTACTGTTTAAACCCCTAACATTCCATGATTGTATAATCATTGGTTACCTTGAGAGCAGTAAGAATCTATTGGCCTCACCGATCCTCCAGTGATCAGTTTGTCTCCTTGAACTGCTAGCAATTCCTTATTTGATTTTCTACCCACTCCTTGAGAGTTGCTATTTTTTTATCTCTTTTCCACCTGAGTTATCCCTAAAGTTGGCCTTTCTCTGTTCTTTTCTGCTATTCCCATGCTGACATCCTTAATTATTGGCTGCTCTTGGTTATGCACTATCAATGCCCCTGCACTCTCTGACTGCGGTAACTCACTGTGCTCAATTACCTGCTCTATGACGGGGGGAGATGAAAGAGGAGCTTGAACGTGGATGTTATTATTTTCACTATTCCCATCCACTCCTTCCATGAATTGTTCTTCTTGGTCCATTAGTGTCTTAAATATCTCATACCTATTGGCGGGCTTGAGTTGGGTTTGCTCTTTACCATATTTTTTCTTTTGCCTTCTCCTTCTTTTGGGCTGTTCAAAACCATCTCTCTGTGCTTCTTTACCCTGAGAAGTATTGGTTGGTTCTTTGTTTATTGTTGATTTACCCTCCTTAGGAAGATTTGACATTCCTAGAGGAGCCTCCATTTTTGTGTTCATATTATTTGGGCAAGATCGGGCCAAATGCCCATATTTGTGGCAAACTCTGCATCTGAAGGGCAGAGCCTCATAATCCAGCTGTTGAATCCAAGATAGTCCTGCAAGTTCAAGTTCCACCTCTGCCGGTAGAGGCTGGCTAAGATCCATTTCCACACATACTCTTGCATAAACAACTGTGTTTCCTTCTATTGTGTCTTTGGAGACACCCAAATGTCTTCCAAGGGAATTACCGATAATTTCCAAAACCTGCTCACTCCAAAACTCCATTGGAAGTGCATACAAACGGATCCAAACCGGGACAACAGTGGGTTCAATTCGAGGATCGAATCCCACTCTCCAGGGTTGAACAAATAATCCTGTCGGACCATGATTCCTCTTTTTTGATTCGAAAGCCCTATTTCTATCGGCCAGAGAAGAAAAACTAACAATAAAATACCCATTGCTAATAAACCATAAAGAGTACTCACCATGAGGCTCCCAGTTTTGTCGGACCCAGGAATGCAAAAAATTTAGGGTAGGGCGAATACCCATGAATTTACAGATCAAATCGTGATTTGCTCTATATAAGACTATTTCTTCGACCATCCTTGGCTCAATGACAATCTTGGGCCTTGATTCTGACTATGGCAAGCATCCATTGACTCGATGAGATGTTGATCTATTTCCAACAGTCGTGAAGAGCATTTTAAATGCAGTTCTTTGTGCTTCATCAGTCTTGGAAGGAGATTTATCTTTTAGCAAATCTGCATAAGAGCTATTTCTCTCGAGAAGAGGATCCGGAGGTGTCCCCATTGGACCCTCCTGGGGCAGCAATCTTGCCTTCAAATCCACAGTAACCAGAAATCTCTTCGGCAACCCAACTGATGCCCTAGTTTTTCCCTAGCTCCAGAAACCCTAGTTCATGCGCTTCGCTCCAGTCGGTCCGCTCTAAAAAAAAAAACCCTATTAAAGGTAAAATTTAGCCTTGATATAATTAAGCAATTTGGGTACATATTTGATTTGAAAAACTGAAGTGAATTGATTTGATATAAGAAGGTGAATGAATAAATAAATTGGTAAAGTGAATAATTAAATGAACAAGAGTTATAAGAGAAATTAATTATTTGAAAAGAAGAGAATTCTTTTTTTTAATAGGGTTTTGAAAGGGTTGCATTTTTCCTTTTACATTCATTTAGTCGCATTGAGTTATTTGGTGCCACTAATATTTGAACCTTGGTATGGGCTACATCAACTATTTGTTTCAACCATTGAACTAAGGACCTATTGGCAAAGAAGAGAAATAAATTGAAAATAAGAAATTGAATTGATGATTGAAAGAAATGAATTAAAGAAGAAAAGTTTAAAGAATTGAAGAAATTGAATTAAAGGGGGATAAAAGTGTTAGCTTTTGATACAACATGCAGTGAGAGATAGCATTCACAATATGCAAAATAATAAGAAATAAAGTAAGTATAAGAGATGAATAAAATATGGTATAAATAGAAATTATTGAAATGAGTACAATAGTAGCTATGGAAAAAAATGAACACTCCATGATACAATCTAATGCTCAATGAATGAGATCTAAGCTTATAGCTCACACACACTACACTATTGTGATAATCCTACACTATTGTCATATCTCTTCTATATCTATGGCCCTTTATATAGGAAGATAAATTCCTTGGCCAACACTCTATCTAGCTATACAAGGGACACCTTGCACATTGACACTTGTGCATTTATTACATTGCATGAAGTAACTAGATAACCTCCCCCTAAATTAATCTAATGTCCTAAGTATGTACCAAGGAAGTTACATTTACATGACCCAAATAATGTAATATAAGATATTTATACCCCATGTATTACAATATTTGGGTATTGAATACTTTAGTCTTCAATATGGATCTTCCTATTGACTCTGGAATTCTGATTCTTCTTCTCTGATTTCTATAACATGTTCAAGCAAGTTGTTAGTGTCTTCATAACCTGTCATTCCTACTGAAAGAGCTTTGTTCTTTGTCGTAGTTGCTTCAGTATTTAGATGATATAAAAATTGGCTGAAGTTGTAGGTTCTTCTTTTAGTTGACCTTGCACTGTAGTCCTCCTTCATTGGATTCATCTCCTTCTTCTTCCTTAACTTTGCATTTGAATTTTGTCTTTGATTTTTCATAGGTGGTTGTGATGCTACTTGGTTCTTGTATGGAATATTCTTATTTTTTATCTTCAATCTGTACAGATGCTTTTGAACAACCACGTAGGGCATCATGATAAGATCTTGAGTTAGTAGAACTTGAAGTGTCAATTCTGCAAGAGGAATGAAAAAATTTTTCTAGATATGACTCACTTAGTTTTACCTTATTTTTGAGTAGTTCTATCAATCCATTTTGTTCTACATTTTCATTCTTGAAGTGTTTATATGTGAGTAATGCCATATATAATATGCTCACAAGATATAAGGAAAATGTAATGTCACTTTCTCCATTTCCAATAGCTTCATTGAGACGAGTTTGAAGATAGCATTCCATAGTGTCAAAGTTGTCTTCTAAGGCTTCACTATGGATTATTTTAGAAGATAGATCTACCATTCTTTCTGATTTCAAGAGTAGATTCATGATCCCAAGTTTTATGGCACTGACTTTTTCTTTATTGATGTTTGTAGTATTTTGGAAGGTAGACATCCTTATGGCTCCCTATTAGGATATATGATCCTTGATAGAAGTATATAATCTTGATTTGGTAAAATATTTATTAATCCTTGGTTTTGTAGGCTTCCTTATGTCTCCCTAGTAATGAGAGTATATAATCTTGAGGATTTTTAGGTTTTATAGAAAGCTCATATATTGCAACTTGATAATTTTGATAAACACTAATATTACCAAGTTTTGTAGAATACCTTGTGACTTCCTAGTATGTTTTGGATAATATATAAAGTGCTTTTGTAAATTTTAGTTCAATTTTAGTTGATTTTGTAAAGTTTTGTAAATACCAAAATCAACTTTTATTATCCTTATTGCTCTTATTGAAATAAGCACTTTTCCCAAATTTAAAGCGGTTTTAATGTTGAATATTTTGTCTCAATTTGAGAAGATTTGAGACAAGTAAATTGATAAATTCCAACCTTTGATAAAGCTTTTAATAAACCTCTTATAATGGCCCTTTGAAATTTGATTTTAATTTTTCTAATTTCCAATAAATCAATTTGATGTAGTAGACCTTATGACTCCCAAATTTGGAAAATTAGAAAATATAACAATATTTGCAAATATTAAATAGTTAAACCTAAGTAGAATTCCTTATATCTCCAAGGTTTTTTTGTAAATATTATTTTAATCTAGGTAAGTTATCTCCTATATAATTTTCTTTCATTATCTTAAGATTTATCCTTTATTAAAACCTTATTTCTCTAATGTTAGAAGCATAATTAAATGAGATAATTAAACTTACCTTGGTCCTTTATCTTCACACTTGTATAACGCTGATTTTGGTTGGGTGTAACAACATTAAGACGTACCTTCTAGCACTTGATACGGTGAGAGCAATTCTAACATGTGTGGATCCTTTGAGAGATGATTGGTTGAGTGTATCTTTGACACTTAGAGAGACGTTCACTATAGATTTGACCTCCTTTTTAACGAAGCTTTAAATGCTCCTTCTTTCCTCTCTTGTACATTATGCTAAAAAATATTTTGACTGCGTTTTCTTCTCCAAAAATCTTGAATGTAAAAATACTATTCTTTCTTCTCCTCCATTTGCTTCAGGTTTGCATGGATTTTAATGGAGATAAAAACTACCAAGTGTCACTTACATTAGTCATGGGCGCTCCAACCTGTGTAATTTTTACATCTTTTATGCAACATCCTTGCCAACATTTAGTAATGCTTATGCCAACTCTTGTAGTGCTTATGTCACATTCCTACTGCTTGATATCTTTTTATTTGGAAGAATGTGATACTGCGTTGAGTTTTGTGATGTAGGCATAGGTTTACGCATGGAGGCGAAAGAGAGTAACCACCCCTGATGGAGATTGAGGTTGAAAGGCATCAGGTAGGTGGGATATGATGTTGTGCTTCATTGCACCTTGGCCAGTGGATACATGGAAATCCATCATAGAATTTGCATACAAAATCATTCTGACTATTGATGCATTAGAGCATGAGTGTGATTGCACTACGTACAAGGTCACTATTGCATTTCCTACTTATTATTTGATGTTGTGTGCATTTCTTGTGTGCTTCTTGTTGTTGTTAAGTTTATTTAATGGAAAATATATAAAAAAATAAAAATATGGATTTTTTTTTTTTTTGTTTTGTTGGAATAAACTCATGTATTGAAAGATAAGATATATATATATATATATATATATATATATATATATATATATATATATATATATATATATATATATATATATATATATAGGATTAAAAATAAAAAATAAAAAATAAAAAATAATTTAAATGATGTGTATTTTTAAAAAAATATTTAAGAATTTTCTTGATAATTGTTTGCAAGGAGACAAACTAACAATATAAACATGAGATAGGTGTCTATGAAGTCATTACGTTTTATAATGATTACAACCACTAAGACCACTTTGCTTTCTTTCCATTTGAAGAAGAAGAAAAAAAAAATATATATATATATATATTTGTCTGTGTATGGGAGAGATGATCTGGCATAACAACTATGTGAGGTGTCACATTTTGGATAGTGGAGTAAGTTATTTTAATGATAATGAAGCAAGCGGATGCATGTCACTTATCGAGCATTAAGGAAGGAGTAGTGGGGATACAGACGACATGCAAGGAGAATCGGAGGAAGGGCACTGAACAGTGAGGGAGAGCGGCGTTGGTGTAATTATGCTAGAGGAAAAAAACTAGTGGAAGGTATTGTGTAACCAGGTAGACTTGAGTTCTATCTAAAATATCTCATATGTGTTATGTTTTCCATGATTGCAATTGTTGGAATTGTATATTTTCTTGTTGTTTGTTAAGTGAAATATCACTGCAGTATTGCCGCAATTGAAGCTTTTAAGCTTGAGAAAACTTCCTCATGATAATACATGGTCAATTATAGAAAATATTGCACTTAGTGTTAATGAATTGATGAATCTAAAAATTTAGAGATAGCTCTAATAGTTGGAAAGCTTACATGAGAGGAGATAAACAACAAATCTGAAATGTTGCTATAATCTGTATGCTTGTGTTTTGCATGCATGGGAAACTCTCTTTATTTTGAACTCAAAAGGAGATTAAAAACATGAGAAGCTTATTAACTTGCATGCCCTGTGTATATTTTATATATTTCAAATTCAAGGAGAATTCGATAATCTGCATGCCTGTGTATTGCATAGCTGAAGTTGTTCTTTTAAACATGAAACGAGCTTGATGAATTGCAAGCCTGTGTATTGCATAGCTAAGGATTGTTCTTTTTAATCTGAGATGAGCTTGGTGAATGGCATGCCTGTGTGTTGCATGTGTGAGGAACCTTAATTGAAAACCAAGATGAGCTCGTCGAATTATACAATGCAAGAATGGGATAACTTTTAAATGAAAAGAGTTGGAAACTTGCATGTTGTGTGTTATGATATCTTGCATGCTTTGTGATTTAAATCTTGTATGCTCTGTATGGAATAAGAAGAAACTCTCAATTAAAAATTGGGAATGAGTTCAACAAATTTACATGCATTGAGAATTGCATGAGAAGGGAATTTTTATTTCATCCTGAAATAAGATTTAAGCTTGCATGCTTGCGAGAGTGTGAAATTGTATATAAATCTGAAATGATTTTCAATCACATAAGAGTGTTGTGCATGATTGTTGTTTGCATTTAGATGCATAAATGGCCAAGCTGATCCCATACTCTCACTTTAAAAACTCTTTCTCCTAAATGGGTGGTTGAACGGGTGGTTCACTGAAGGCAATGGTGAGGTTGTCGAGTTTGATCTGCACATGATGTCATGACATCATAGCCGTTTCCAGAATGAACAACGAGTAGTTCATAAAAACTAAAATGCATTCTCTAGAAATTATATAGAAGTGTTTTGTAAGCCAATATTGGCTATTATTTTATCCTTCGAAGTGAAAGAAACTGAGATATTGATGTATTCGAGGAAATGCAAATTAAAATAAAACTTTCAGGTTTAGGAAAGCTATACGAGGAGTTCTTTTATATTTTCTATGTGACTGCCGTGTGTCATAAACCTCCTCATAAAAATGCAATATTGTTTTCATGTACTTTTCTATATTCTGAACGATGGTAAGACATGAACTATGTTGATTTTAAACTAATTTCTGAATAGAATGATATTATATTGAAAAGTTAGTTCTTTTAATATTGGAATTTTTGTAGGAGATTAAGGAATGTTTGTTATATTATAAACTTTTAATTCCTTTTATTTAAAAATAATATACACTCAGTTCTATACAGTCTCTATAATATAAGACAGTCAAATCGATAAAAGTGTAGATGGCCAAAAGAAAATAAAATACCATTCTATTAAATAAAGAAACAGATGGATAAGAGGTCCTCATGATAGACATGAGCCTGATTTAGAAATTTATGTTTGATATTGTATGGAGTTCATGAAAGAACATTAAAGTGTCTGATGATATTTAAATAGTTTTATTTTAGAAATCTTTATATAGAATCAATTTAACTGAAGGAAGAAAGAGTAAATGAGTATGTGTTTCTTAATAAGTTGATATCTTGAATTAGACTTCTTAGTTACATTATATAATTATGTGATAATGAATGGACTGTTTTGATGTATTTAATTAGTCAAGCATCATAATATTCTGGTTATATGAATGTGCAAAAGAAGAGACTTTAATGTTTATGCTATATGAAAACTTGTGTTTATGTGATATCATCAAATTCAATCGTAAACTGAGTATTGAGCCCATAAGAAAACCTTTTCCAGAGAAAATAAAAGATATTTAAAGAAGTCAATATGAATTAGACTTCATTTTTACATTGAGAGCTAGTGCTTATCGAGGAGGATAGCACTAATTAAACTTCGGTGGTCAGTAGTGGTGGCAACCGTGAGTATGTATATCTATATGAAGTGCTTATCGAGGAGGATAACACTAACCCAACTCTAGTGGCAGGAAACTAGGTATATGTGTTTCGATATTCAACCAAGAGTTGAACTAGAGGTTCCACGTTAATGAGAGTAAGAGATGATGGTATGGGATATTATCTCTAGAACACATGGATGGTACGTGGGGATTCTCACAACTTGCTTCGATTATGGAATTGCCAATTGGACTCATAACCAGAGAGCTGGTATATGAGGTTGGAAAATCCAACGGTAGATGGGATGGGCAACATTACCGTCAATCGAAGCTGAAACTGAGTAATCTGGTTCAAAAGCCATGCGATGGTGAACCCTGACTAAACTCTAGTAGAAAGTCAATGGTTAGTCATAGGCATAAATACACCAGTTCCAAAGTGATAACCTAATAATTTATATGGGTCGATGGACTCTCTTGGACATGAGCGGGATTGTGAATCCTTGTCTGTATTACTTTGGAATAGGGGAGTTAAGGTGTCCATCCTTTCAGGTGATATGGGCCCTGGAAGGACAAACCCCATGCCAAGAACTAAAGATACCCGTAGAAGGGGTAAAGTTTTATCTATGGCAAT
This sequence comes from Wollemia nobilis, assembly GCA_028583015.1. Classification (NCBI taxonomy): domain Eukaryota; kingdom Viridiplantae; phylum Streptophyta; class Pinopsida; order Araucariales; family Araucariaceae; genus Wollemia; species Wollemia nobilis. The sequence goes on along the minus strand of JAQPPZ010007574.1, from coordinate 241,223 downwards.
GCATTGCGGGAAGTTGGCTGGTCCTGAGCACTTAAGACACCAGCTACAGTGGTGAAATTCTTGAAGTGTGATAACTTTATGCCTAGTACAAATATCTAGTTGGGTAAATAGTAAATATGTGAAATTTTTAATTATTCTCTCAATCAAAATTTTGTGTTTGTGTGTTTTAACAACCGGTGAGTAGACCGGGTTGTTACAGTTGGTATAAGAGCCTATGTTGCAAACCTTGGCGAAAGAACATGAATGGCTATTCTGACATAACTCTTTTGACGTCAGGTATGGCAGGTACCTCGTAGAGGACCAGTGATAATCTACAAGAGGAAAATGCAGAAGTTCCAAGAGCGGGAACAAGAAGACTCATGAGGGAGTCTGAAAGGGTGCAAGCTACTAATATACCATGACGAGTGGTCAGAAGAGAAAGATCCTGTAGCTACGAGAGCTACACAGAATGATGAAAATATGGCTCAAATGATTCAGATGATGCAGGGGCAACTGAATCAACAACATGAACAAATGCAAATCCAAAAAGCTCAAATGAGTGAGTATATGGATCAACAAAGGGCACAGATGGCCCAACAGCAAGAATTAATCACCCAACAACAAAAATTCATTGAGAATTTGACTAATATAAGAGGAGATAAAAATGTAAGTGAATTTCTAGAGGGTTCCTCGAGGAGGAAAGTGGGTGAAGCATTGAGAAAGGAAATCAAGAAATTGGATATATCCAAGTTTGATGGAAGAGGTGATGGCGAAACCGTTGTCAATTGGCTAAGTGAAGCCGAAGGATATTTTGCGATCCAACCTCTTTGTTCTGAATCTAAAACTACATGGGTAGTGGCTCATTTAGAAGGTCCTGCAAGAGACTGGTGGACCACGTACAAGAAAGTTACTCAGAAGGAAGTGACAGATATACCTTGGGAGGAATTTGAAAGAGAGTTTAAAAATCGCTTTCTTATTGAACAATTCTATATTGAGAAACATGGAGAATTTACCAACTTACGACAAGGTAATATGACGGTAATTGAATATTACCAGAAGTTTGTGCAACTTCTTAAGTATGCTCCAGAATTTGATGGGCAAGAAAAGTTCAAAGCTCATAAATTTGTTATGGGGTTGCACCCAAAATACAGTCAAATGATGGGTAGAAAAGTACCTCCAACACTGTCAATTGCCTATGATGCTGCCTGATATGAAGAGTCAATCCAGAAAGAGGTAAGGGCTTCCTATCAGCAAGTTAAGAAAGAAAATTTAAAGAAAAGAAGGTATCCCAAGAAAAATAGAGGCAAATATCAGTACAAGAAATTTAGAGATGGAGGGCAAAACAAAAATGATAACAGAGGCAAGGGTAAATTCCAAGGGAACAAAGGACAGCCGAATCGAAGGAATTTCCAGGAAAAGAAAAACAATAATAGAGAACAGGGTAAAAATGGTAATCAAAATAAGAAAAGTGATAAAAAAATAACGATGGACCAAATGCATGCTTTACATGTGGAGCACTAGACCATTTTTCTAGACAATGCGCTAACAAAGTTGATCATAGGAATTCCACTGAGGAAGCACTGCATAGAATTTTTGCTGCCACAGGTAACCCTAATATTTTGGGACAAGCTACTCCATTTTTGTTTAAAGGAAAAATAGGCAAAAGATAGGTTCAAATTTTAATTGATAGTGGTGCTACAAATAGTTTCATCTCTAATAATATATTGAGAGACATATCAGTTAAACTTGGGGTTATGGCAAGAGGGTGGCAAGTTGAGTATGGCTCTAGGACAAACTTAGTTAACCAGTGTCTATTTGACCCACAAATAGAATTACCCCAAGGAAAAATCAATTGGCACCTGTATGTGGCTCCTTTGCATGCATTTGACATTGTCTTAGGTGTGGATTGGCTTAAAGCTCATAAGGCCCTTTTGAATTTTGGGAAAATATGGATGGACTATACAAATGATGTAAATCGGCAAATCCGTATCCACTGCAATCGAACATTCTTTGAGCCTCATTTGATGACCGCCATGTAGGTCAAAAGAGCCTGGAGGAAAGGATGTAAACTGTATGTGGTTAAATTGAACAAAAAGGAGGAAACTGATTCAAGTTCCACATTATTTCAGCAATACCCAGTGTTAAATGAATATAGGGATGTGTTTCCTGAAGATTTACCTGGGCTACCTCCAAAAAGAGAATTTGATTTTTCAATCGAGCTTATGCCAGGAGAAACTCCAGTAGTTCGAACTCCTTACCGTATGACACCTCTTGAATTGCAAGAACTTAAGACACAACTACAAGACTTGTTAGAAAAAGGGCACATTAAACCTAGTGTTTCACCTTGGGGAGCACCAGTACTATTTGTTAAAAATAAGGATGGATCCTTAAGACTATGCATTGATTATAGAATGCTCAACAAGATGATAGTTAAGAACAAGTATCCCTTGCCCAAAATTGATGATCTGTTTGATCAACTAAAAGGAGCTACAATCTATTCAAAGATTGACCTAAGGTTAGGATATCACCAATTGAGAATCAGAGAGGAGGATACCTATAAGACTACTTTTAGAACTCGATATGGACATTATGAGTTCATAATATTACCATTTGGGTTAACAAATGCACCAACTACATTTATGAATTTGATGAATAGTGTATTTCGAGAACAATTAGACAAATTTGTGTTAATATTTCTGGATGATATCTTGATTTACTCTCAAAGTAGAGAAGAACATGATCAACACATGAGGATAGTGTTGGAAATTCTCAGGAAAAATTAATTGTATGGAAAATTGTCCAAATGTGAGTTCTATACATCACAAGTTTAGTATTTGGGACATATTGTATCAACCAATGGAATAGTTGTAGATCCTAAAAATATTGAAGCTATAATGGATTGGCCAGCCCCAACCAATGTGTCAAAGTAAGAATTTTTATGGGAATGGTTGGTTATTATCGACGATTTGTTAAAGGATTTTCAAAAATTGCATCTCCTATTACTAATTTGCAAAGAAAAGGGAAAGATTTTAAGTGGATGACTTAGTGTGAAGAAGCCTTCATAATTCTTAAGGAAAAGTTAATGACTGCAACTATATTAAAAATAGCTGACCCAAGCAAATTATTCACAGTTTGTACTAATGCTTCATTGGAAGGATTGGGTGGTGTGTTGATGCAAGATGAGGTTGTAATAGCATATGAGTCTAGGAAACTCAAGAGACATAAAATAAACTATGCTACCCATGATTTAGAGCTAGCAGTAGTAGTTCATGCTCTTAATATATGGAGACATTATTTGTTAGGAAAGCCCTTTGAGCTTAAAATCGATCATCAGAGTTTGAAATATATTTTTACTCAACCTCTACTGAATGCCAGACAATGATGATGGATGGAGTTTCTGGTTGAATATGACTTTGGTATTGAATATATCAAAGGAAAAGAGAATAAATTGGTAGATGCTCTCAACAGAAGAAGACATATATCATCAATTACAAAATTTTAGTATGATCTAGTGGAACAGATCAAAGAAAAGCAAAAGAGTGATGAGTTTTGCAATCAATATCGCAATAAGGTTGGGCGAGAACCAGAATGGCACAAAGATTATAATATTAAGAAAAACCTGGCATACTTTCGTAACAAAGTTATAGTACCTAATGATGAGGGACTAAGAAGAGCTATCCTACAAGAAGCTCATTATCCACCATATTCTGCTCATCCAGGGGTAATTAAAATGAAAGAAACTTTGAGAAAGGACTATTTTTGGCCTAGAATGAAAAAGGATGTAGTACAATTTGTTGCTAAATGCTTGGAATATCAAAAGGTTAAGGTAGAGCATCAACATCCTGGAGGACAGTTGCATCTGTTTGATGTGCCAAAACAAAAATGGCAAGTAATATCTATGGATTTTATTATTGGCCTTCCTAAGACACGATTTCAGCATGATGCAATATTTGTTGTGGTGGATAAGTTAACTAAAGTAGCACATTTTATACCAGGAAGCATTCGTGATGATGCATCAACCATAGCACAAAAATTTGCTCATGAAATTGTAAGATTACATGGCTTTCTTGAAATAATTATCTCGGATAGAGATTCGAGATTTACCTCTGAGTTTTGGTAGGCTTTGCACCGAGCTTGGGGAACAAAGCTCAATATCAACACCGCTTATCATCCTGAGATGGATGGATAGACTGAGAGGGTCAATCAGGTGCTAGAAGACATGCTATGCATGTATTGCATGGATCACCAGAATAAATGGGAAGACTATCTCTTCCTGGTGGAATTTGCTTATAATAACAACTACCATACCATGTTGGGCATGGCCCCTTTTGAGGCTCTATATGGGCGTAGGTGTAGGACACCTTTAACGTGGGATAATTTGGACGATCGAGAGGTGATCGGTCCTGAAGTTGTTAAAAATATGGAGATCCAACTTAAGGAAATTCATCAGCGACTTCGTGAAGCTGTTGATCGCTAGAAGAGTTATGCAGACTTGAAAAGAACCCCCCGAGAATTTGTTGTAGGTGATAAAGTCTTCCTTAGAGTCAAACCGACCAAAAGTTCAATCAAATCCACCAAATTAAGTTCTAGATTTGTTGGTCCTTTTGACATTGTTGACAAGATTAGTCTTGTCGCCTACAAACTTGCTTTGCCACCAAATTTATCCAAAATCCACAGTGTTTTCCATGTGTCTCTCCTTCGCAAATATGTTGCTGACCCATCACATATTTTGGATGTGTCACATTTACAGACGTCGGACCCACAACTCATCGAGGTTCGACCAGTTAAAATTTTGGGGTTCAAAACTAAACACTTGAGGAAAAGAATTGTGGAGCAGTGTAGGGTTCAGTGGGACCACTACTCTGAGAAAAATACCACCTGGGAAAATGTTGTAGACATGAGAAACCAATTTCCATACTTATTTGAAAATTGTTAACCAAAAGATAATTTGCTATATGTATTGAGTTGTATATATTTTTATGTTGGCATGTTGAGGTTTAATATGGCATATGTGACTATTGTGTAATTTTTGATATTACATATATATATGACAGATGTTGTGGATATCTGCATTTATGTTTTCTAGTTAACACAGGGACTATGTTAATTCTTAGAGGGGGAGTATGTCACATCCTTGCTGCTTGATATCTTTTTATTTGGAAGAATGTGATATTGCATTGAGTTTTGTGATGCAGGCATAGGTTTATGCGTGGAGGCGAAAGAGAGTAACCACCCCTGACGGAGACTGAGGTTGAAAGGCATCAGGTAGGTGGGATATGATGTTGTGCTTCATTGCACCTTGGCCAGTGGATACATGGAAATCCACCGTAGAATTTGCATACGAAATCATTCTGACTGTTGATGCATTAGAGCATGAGTGTGATTGCACTACGTACAAGGTCACTATTGCATTTCCTACTTATCCTTTGATGTTGTGTGCATTTCTTGTGTGCTTCTTGTTGTTGTTAAGTTTATTTAATGGAAAAATATATAAAAAAAATATAAATATGGATATGTTGTTTATTTGTATTGTTGGAAGAAACTCATGTATTGCAAGATAATGTATATATATATATATATATATGTATATATATATATATATATATATATGGTAAAATAAAACATAATTTAAATGATGTGTATTTTTTAAAAATATATTTAAGAATTTCCTTGATAATTGTTTGCAAGGAGAAAAACTAACAATATAAACATGATATAGGCATCTATGAAGTCATTACGTTTTATAATGATTACAACCACTAAGACCACTTTGCTTTCTTTCCATTCGAAGAAGAAGAAAAATAATAAAAATATTTATTTATCTGTGTATGGGAGAGATGATCTGGCATAACAACTATATGAAGCGTCATATTTTGGATAGTGGAGTAAGTTATTTTAATGATAATGAAGCAACCGGATGCATGCCACTTATCGAGCATTAAGGAAGGAGTAGTGGGGATACAGACGACATGCAAGGAGAATCGGAGGAAGGGCATTGAACAGTGAGGGAGAGCGACATTGGTGTAATTACGCTAGTGGAAAACAGCCAGTGGAAGGCGTTGTGTAACCAGGTAGACTTGAATTCTATCTAAAATATCTCATATGTGTTATGTTTTCCCATGACTGCAATTGTTGGAATTGTATGTTTTCTTGTTGTCTGTTAAGTGAAATATCACTGCAGTATTACCGCAGTTGAAGCTTTTAAGCTTGAGAAAACTTCCTCATGACAATACATGGTCAATTCTGGAAAATATTGCACTTAGTGTTAATGAATTGATGAATCCAAAAATTTAGAGATAGCTCTAACAGTTGGAAAGTTTACATGAGAGGAGATAAACAATAAAATTGAAATGTTGATATAATATGTATGCTTGTGTTTTGCATGCATGGGAAAATCTCTTTATTTTGAACTCAAAAGGAGATTAAAAACGTGAGAAGCTTATTAACTTGCATGCCCTGTGTATATTATATAAGTAAGTAATTTTTTTATATATTTCGAATTCAATGAGAATTCGATAATCTGCATGTCTATGTCTTGCATAGTTGAAATTGTTATTTTAAATCTAAAACGAGCTTGATGAATTGCAAGCCTGTGTATTGCATAGCTGAGGATTGTCTTTTTAATCTGAGATGAACTTAGTGAATGACATGCTTTTGTGTTGCATGTGTGAGGAACCTTAATTGAAAACCAAGATGAGCTCGTCGAATTATACAATGCAAGAATGGGATAACTTTTAAATGAAAAGAGTTGGAAACTTGCATGTTGTGTGTTATGATATCTTGCATGCTTTGTGATTTAAATCTTGTATGCTCTGTATGGAATAAGAAGAAAACTCTCAATTAAAAATTGGGAAAGAGTTCAAAAAATTTACATGCATTGAGAATTGCATGAGAAGGGAATTTTTATTTCATCCTGAAATAAGATTTAAGCTTGCATGCTTGCGAGAGTGTGAAATTGTATATAAATCTGAAATGATTTTCAATAGCATAAGAGTGTTGTGCATGATTGTTGTTTGCATTTAGATGCATAAATGGCCAAGCTTATCCCATACTCTCACCTTAAAAACTCTTTCTCCTAAATGGGTGGTTTGAATGGGTGGTTCACTGAAGGCAATGGTGAGGTTGTCGAGTTTGATCTACACATGATGTCACGACATCATAGTCGTTTCCAGAATGAACAATGAGTAGTTCATAAAAAATTAAAATGCATTCTCTAGAAATTATATAGAAGTGTTTTGTAAGCCAAGATTGGCTATTATTTTATCCTTCGAAGTGAAAGAAACTGAGATATTGATGTATTTGAGGAAATGCAAATTAAAATAAAACTTTCAGGTTTAGGAAAGCTATATGAGGAGTTCTTTTATATTTTCTATGAGACTGTCGTGTTTCATACACCTCCTCGTAAGAACGAAATATTGTTTTCATGTACTTTTATATATTCTGAATGATGGTAAAACATGAACTATGTTGATTTTAAACCAATTTCTGAATAGAATGATATTATGTTGAAAAGTCAGTTCTTTTAATATTGGAATTTTTGTAGGAGATTAAGGAATGTTTGTTATATTATAGACTTTTTTTTGATAGTTAACGAAATATTTACAGCGGGTTTTTTAAAAGGATCCCAAAACCTTATTTACAATATAAGCCGAAGCAGTAAGCTGTATAACCAGACTTGACTGCCCCAAACCGGGGCCCAGGAAACAGACAAAAGCAATAAGGGCCTTGCCACGGGGCCCTGGAGCCTACAAACAACAAAAACCCCAACAAAACCGGGCGCAGCCGCGAACCTCCACAAAACCAATCCCAAAAAACGGAGCAAAAAGACTGTCGGGGCTGCCAGCTGGCCGGCGAGGGTAGCTGACTAGACCGGTGACGCGGGCCGCTGCGGGGAGGATCCTTGCGCTGCCAGGGCCGCGAGTCGGAGGCCTGCCACGGGGGCGGGAAGTACTGAACAGCGGGGGCACAGACCGGGAGGACAACGTCGCCCAGCCGCGGGGGAGATTAGACACCTGGTCGAACGACATGATCGGGATGGTCCTGCAGCGCAATTTGAACTAGGCCTGCAGGGAAGTGCGAGGTCCAGTTGGTGAATTCTCCAACGGTGATGCCAAGGTTCGCCATGAAGTCAGCCGCCCTGTTGCCTTCTCTGAGAACATGTTGGAAGGTGTGATCAGGAAAACCCTGGAGCAGGAAGAGGGCCTCCCGGATGGAGTTCTGAAATCGCCATGAGCAGGACTCGGGCTGCCTGGCACCTCTAATAATGACTTGAGAGTCCCCTTCGATAATAATTGGGGAGGGGCCCCTGAGAGCCGACAGGCCATTGAGCATGCCAGCAGCTTCAGCAAAGTTGTTAGTTTGTCTGCCCAGCGGGACCGCGAAGGCAGAGACCAGATTCCCGGAGCTGTCTCTGATAACCCCGCCGGCCCCAGAGGGTCCGGGGTTGCCTTTGGACGCGCCGTCGAAGTTGAGCTTGAGCCACCCGGAGGGGGGGGGAGTCCATCTGATCAGGGATCGGGGGGAAGGGGCGGGAGGGGAAACAGGGGGGGTGATCTGGAAGCCGAGGGAGGAGAGGAGGGAGGCTTCGCTCGAGCGCCTGGGCTCCGCAAAAAAGGGGATGAAGCGGGAATTCTCGGAGGCGAAGGAAACCGCTTTGATGGCCAACCTCTGGGGGGAGCAGGCCGGGGCGGAAAAGGCTCGCCGGTTGCGCTCGAGCCAAAGCTGCCAGAGCAAATGGGGAAGGCAGGCCTTCCAGAGGAAGCGGAGGAGGGGATGGGCAAAGGGGGTGGGCCACTGGGGTAGCAGGTCGGAAATGGAATTGGGGGCCACCCACTGAACGGAAAACTGGGAAAGGATGAGGCCCAGAGCTACGGAAGAGAAGGCGCAGTTTAAGAAGAGGTGGTTGGTAGACTCCCACGCGGCGCAGCAGAGGAAACATCTGTTGGGGATTTGGAAGCCACGCTTGATCAGATTTTCGATCGTGAGGATTTTGTTTTGGGCGGCCGCCCAGACGAAATGGCTAATTTTGGGGATTAATTTCTTGGCCCAGACCATCTGGGTCGGGAAGGTGGTAGCCCCGGGGGTTCTCTGAATATGGTAGGCAGACTTGACAGAGAAGATGCCGCTAGGAGAGCCATGCCACACGATTCTGTCGCTGGCGCCAAAAGAAGGAATGACTGTCGCACTGAGGATGCGCTGAAGTCTGGCAGCTTGAAGCGGGAACCTGGGGTTCAGGATGGGTTTCCAGGTGATCTGCCCCTGGCACAGGGCCATGTATTCAGACACTCTGGGCCCGCGGCCCGCTAGCCCAGGCCTGAGAAGAAGGAGATCTCTGTCGGAGCTCAGGGCCTCGTCGAGGATCCATCTGTCCTCCCAGAAGTCGATCTTGGCGCCGTCCCCAAGGAGCCATCTGGTCCCAAGCTGAACGATGTCTCTGGTGGAGAGCAGGGCCTTCCAGAAGGCAGATCCGTCGCGGGGCTGGGAATCCCCGAGGAAGGGGTGACTGTGACAGTATTTCCTTCGAACAATGCCAACCCATTCGTCAGGGGTATTGGTATGGACCTTCCAGGCATGTTTGGACAGAAGGGCCTGATTCATGGGAACCACCCGTCTGAGCCCGATTCCTCCCTCAGCCTTGGGGCGGCAGACTAGGGGCCAGGAGACCAGGGGAAGCCTTTTTTTGTCTTCGCCTCCCGACCAGAGAAACCGTTTTTGGATTTGCTCGATGAGATTAGCAATGGAGGCCGGAATTCTGAAGACCGACATGAAGTATATTGGAATGCTTTGGAGAACGGATGCCAAGAGAGTGGCTCTGCCGGCCTGAGAAAGAAGGTGGCCTTTCCAGGGGGCGAGTTTTCTTTGGATCCGCTCGATCAACCCACTCCACAACCCTTTGGAAGACGCCCCTGTGAACAGTGGAAGCCCGAGGTAGGAGGAAGGGAGGGAGCCGGGGGAGCAGCCTAGGATCCGCCCGATTTTGAGTTGCCTAGCCACAGGGGTGTTGATGAAGTAAATCTTGCTCTTGCGCAGGTTGATCTTTTGCCCAGCCGCCTCCTCATACAAGGTAAGGATTCTCTTGAGGGCCTTAGCTTGAGGGACCGAGGCCGAGGAGGCCAGAATGGTGTCGTCCACAAATTGCTGATGGGACACGGGGGGGAGATCCTGCGCCGGCCTGATGCCCGAGATAAGGCCGCGGGTTACAGCGTTCGAAATGGTGCGACCCAGGGCCTCGGCCAGGATAATGAAGAGGATCGGGGATAGGGGATCACCTTGGCGGAGACCTCTGGAACTGGGGAAGAACCCGGTCGGGGACCCATTGACCAGGATAGAGAACCAGGGGGAGGACACGCACTTGCTGATGAGATGGACCCAGGAGGGGTGAAACCCAAATTTGAGGAGGACTTTGGACAGGAAGCTCCAGTCGACCCTGTCAAAGGCTTTATTCATATCGAGCTTGAGCAGGAAATGGGCCTTTCTGGATAGGACAGCTGAGTGAATGGCCTCATGCATGATGATGACCCCGTCGGTGATCAGCCTGCCTTTGACGGAGCTTCCCTGGCAGGGGGAAATGATCAGGGGAAGGATGTCTTTGAGGCGGGTTGTCATGGCTTTGGTCAGAATTTTATAGAGGACGTTGCACAGGCTGATGGGGCGGAAGTCTGACAGGGACCTGGCGGCCTGGGTCTTCGGGATCAGGGCTATGAATGTAGAGTTGATGCCCCTGGGGATGGATCTGGCAAACTGCAGGTCCCGGATGGCAGCGCAAACGTCAAGGCCCACGATATCCCAGAAAGTCTGGAAAAAGCGGGGAGGAAACCCGTCCGGGCCCGGAGCCGCCTCAGCCTTCATGGAAAAGGTGGCAGCATGGATTTCTGAGTCCGACAGGGCCTGGACCAGTTTAGCATTAGCCGCGGCTGGGACGGACGTCGGGATGTGGGCCAGGAGGGAGTCGGCCGCCTCAGGGGACATAGGAGGTCCATCGCCCAGGAGCTCTTGGAAGAAGCGGACTGCCTCGGCTTGGATGTCCGCTTCCTTGTTGATGATGCTGCCATTATTGTCGACCAGCTCGGCTATTCTGTTGGAGCCCCTGTTGCGAAGGGTCGAAGCATGAAAGAACTTGGTGTTTGCATCGCCATCTTGGATCCAAAGAGCACGCGACTTCTGCCTCCAGAAGGTTTCTTCCCTGGCTAGGACATTGTGGTACTCGAAAAGGGCAGTGCGTTCCTCCTCCCTGAGGCCAGGCTCTTGAGACCCAGCTTGGAATCTGGATTCAATGTCCTCAAGTTTATTTTTGATAGCCGCTTTGCTTTCGAAGATATTGCCGAACACTTCTTTGTTCCAAGTCTTGAGGTGCTCCTTGAGGCGTCTCAGCTTATGGGAGACCCGCTCGACGGGGCGGCCAGGGGCAGGGGGAGCCCACCAGCAGCCGACCTGGGCCCGGAGGTCAGGATGGTGAAGCCACATGGACTCAAACCGGAAGGGTCTCTTGGGGGGGGCCGATGATCAGTCTCGAGGAGGAGGGGGCAATGATCGGATCCGATTTTGGGGAGGGCCAAGAGGGAGGCGTCAGCAAAGGTGGGGAGTGCTTCCTTGGACAAGAACACTCTATCCAACCTAACCTGGATGTGATTGGGACCCGCTCTCTTGTTGGACCACGTGAACCGGGCTCCCTTCAGACTGACATCCATGAGCTCATTGTGGGCAGTGAAGGCCCCAAAATCATCCATGCTTTTGGTTCTGGCCTCTGAGCCCCCGCATTTGTCAGAGGAAAACAGGGGGCTATTGAAATCCCCGGCCAGGATCCAGGGCAGGGGAGCGAAGGCTTCTCTCATCGAGCTGATCTCCTGCCAGAGCCTTGCTTTCTCAACGGGACTGTTGGGAGCGTAGACGTTGGAAAGGATCCACGAACGCTTAGAGTTGAGGCAATGGATCAGGATGTTCATGATTCTGGGCGAAGAAGAAATGAGCCTTCCCTCGAAAGATCGAGGGTCCCACATGCACATGAGGCCCCCGGCTGAACCAGCCGCGGGGGTGGAGAGAAGTTCGCAGTTGCGCCAGGTAGAAAGGGCTATTCGCCGAGCAGCGGCGTCATCAATCTTGGTCTCCTGGAGGAGGATGAAGGACGGGCGGTGATCCCTTCGGAGTTGGCCGAGGATCCTTTTCTTGGGGACTCCATTAAGTCCCCTAATGTTCCAGGAGATTAGCTTCATTTGGCACCCTTTTGGGGTCGCCTGCCCCCCTTTCCAGCCTGGGTGGGAGGTTTGGATCGGGCGTCATCCGCCTTGCGAAGATTCGAGACAGCATCAGGAAGCGTAGTCTGGGACCCGCTGGCGATATCATCCTCGGTGATCCTTGATCGTTGCTCACACCGGGTGGGCCGTCCTCGTTTACCTTTGGAGCCAAAATCTGTGGCAAAGGATCTGCTCCGGGTCCTCTTGGGGCTGACTTCATCTGACTCAGACGGAGAGCTGCCTTCGGTCTCATCATTAGATTGTTCGGACCCACAAACCAAAGGGGTAGGTTCCGGGAAGGGCTGGGGGGCCGGGGTCAGAAGGGGTTGGGGGGGGAAGGTTGGATCTCGGAAGGAGCCGGGGCTTGCGGAGCCAGAATGACCTGCGGGGGAGGATCGGGGATCGGGGCCCCGGAGGGGTCGCTAGGGTTCTCCGAGCTGGGCCCGAGGGCCTGGGGGCCCGAAGGGGAGACCTCCTTGGGGGGAGTGCTAGGGGTAGGACGGGAAGGATCCTGGGAGGGGGCCCGACCAGAACTGGGCGGGGGGTTGGGAATAGGGCCTGCCGCCTTCCTGGAAGCCGGGCACTGATGAGGGAGGTGGCCTTGAGAACTGCAAGAGGAGCAGAAGGCAGGTTTGTTTTCGTAGATCAGGGTTTGGCGCCAGAAGGACCCAGAAGAGATGGTCACCGAGGAGGGGAGCTCAGATTCGAGGTTGGCGTTGGCACAGAACCTTGCATGCACCATGCGAGAACCGGCCTTGGTCGCAGGATCAAAAGCCACCAGATCTCCAACCGACTGGGCGATGAGCTTGAGGACGTCTTCACGCCACAGATGGAAGGGGAGGTCCGGGAGGCGGACCCAGATCGGGGCGAAGTTGATGCTTTGGGTGCTGGGGTGGAAGTCTGCACCATAACGTCTGAGAAAAAGGCTTTTGCGACCCAAGAACCAGGGCCCGCCCGACAGGATCTTCTCAGCATCCTCGCTGTTGTTGAGTTTGATAATGAAAAAGCCTCTGGACAGGGCAACCAGCTGGATATGACCAGAGACCTTCCATTTGGTGGCCGCCCATCTGCGGATCGTCTCCATGTCTGGGCGCCCGCCCAGGAACTTCCCAACCAGGGATGATGAAGAATCGAAAACCAGGGAAGAGTAAACCTCCTCCTGGATGGAAATGTGAGTACCTTGGAGGGAAAGCCCGACTCCCAGGGCCCGACCAGGGGATCTGTTGCCCGCCAGAACCTGTTGATAAGAGGGTTTATGCCCGCCCGGGGCCCGCCCTTGACCTGGAGCGGGGGGGGCCTTCCCAAGGCCTTCCGAGACGGTAGCGCCGAGAATGGGCCGCGGGCCCAAAATCCCGACCCCACCGAACCCATCGCACACTAGGCCTTCGGCCGACCATGCTGCGGATCCGCCTGGGCCCGGCCCGGGCCCGGGCCCGGGCGTGCCTGAGCCCCCAGGATCCGGGCCCGCCCAGAATCCAGCGCTCTACGCTGGATTCGATTCCAGCCCTGCATCGGCATCTGCGCCAAGCTGAGCTCCTGCTGCCGTGCCTGCTGTCGCTCCTGCTGCTCCTGCTTCCGCTCCTGCTGCTCCCGCCATCGCTCCTCGAGTCCCCCTCTATATTATAGACTTTTAATTCCTTTAAAAAAAAACAATATACACTCAGTTCTATATAGTCTCTATGATATAAGACAATCAAATCGATAAAAGTGTAAATGGCCAAAAGAAAATAAAATACCATTCTATTAAATTAAAAAAATGGATGGATAAGAGGTCCTCATGATAGACATGAGCCTGATTTAGAAATTTATGTTTGATATTGTATGGAGTTCATGAAAGAACATTAACATGTCTTATGATATTTAAATAGTTTTATTTTTTAAAATTATTTATATAAAATCAATTTAACTGAAGGAAGAAAGAGTAAATGAGTATGTTTTTCTTAATAAGTTGATATCTTGAATTAGACTTCTTAGTTACATTATGTAATTATGTGATAATGAATGGACTATTTTGATGTATTTAATTAGTCAAGCATCATAATATTTTGGTTATATGAATGCGCAAAAGAAGAGACTTTAATGTTTATGCTATATGAAAACTTGTGTTTATGTGATATAAACAAATTAAAACGTAAACGAAGTATTGAGCCCATAAGAAAACCTTTTCCAGAGAAAACAAAAGATATTTAAACAAGTCAATATGAATTAGACTTCATTTTTACATTGAGAGCTAGTGCTTATCAAGGAGGATAGCACTAATTAAACTCCGGTGTCCATTGGTGGTCACAACCGTGAATATCTATACCATCAAGAAGTGCTTATCAAGTAGGATAGCACTAATTAAACTTAGATGGCCAACGGTGATAGCAACCCTGAGTATGTATATATATATATATATATGAAGTGCTTATCGAGGAGGATAATACTAACCCAACTCTAGTGGCCAGCAGTGGTAGGAAATCGGGTATATGTGTTTCGATATTCAACCAAGAGTTGAACTAGAGGTTCCACACTGATGAGAGTAAGAGATGATGGTATGGGATATTGTCTTTGGAACACATGGATGGTACGTGGGGATTATCACAACTTGCTTTGATTGTGGAATTGCCAAATAGAATCATAACCAGAGAGCTGGTATATGAGGTTGGAAAATCCAGCGGTAAATGGATGGGTAGCATTACCATCAATCAAAGTCAAAATTGAGTAATCTGGTTTAGAAGCCATGCAATGGTGAACCCTGACTAAACTCTAGTAGAAAGTCAATGGTCAGTCATAGGCATAAATATGCCAGTTCCAAAGTGATAACGTAATAAATTATATGGGTTGGTGGACTCTCTTGGATATGAACGGGATTACGAATCCTTGTCTATCTTACTTTGGAACAAGGGAGTTGAGACGTCCACCCTTTCAGGTGATATGGGCCCTAGAAGGACAAACCCCATGCCAAGAACTAAATATACCTGTGGAATAGGTAAAGTTTTGTCTATGACAATGCATTGCAGGAAGTTGGTCCATCCTGAGCACTTAAGATACCAACTGCAGTGGTGAAATTATTGAAGTGTGGTAACTTTATGCTTAGTACAAATATCTAGTTGGGTAAACAGTAAATATGTGAAATTTTTAATTATGCTCTCAATAAAAATTTTGTGTTTGTATGTTTAACAATTTGTGAGTAGACCGGGTTGTTACAACTTCAAACTTGAGTATGCACTTCTAACCTCCCTTGTAATATTTCTTGAATGTTGAATGTTGTTGAGAGATTGTGACAAGTGGCACTCAAGTTTTCTGCATGGTTTCTATCGATGTAATGCCTCCAAGGAGAATGTAACTTCTTTTATACCTCTTCCTTTTCTTGTTATGTTCCTTGAAGTGCAAGAAAACTATTTTATCTCGTAGTCGATCCTTGAGCTAGTATTGGATCTCTAAATGACATGGAAGATGCTACCTTTGAAGTATTTCCTTCACCAATTTTTAGATATTTGCTCTTTGAACCTTTTATCCTCGCTTTCGGTTATCTTTGATGTGCAAATTGTAGTGTCGTTCATGTATGTTTGGATGAGGTAATAGTGATACCTTTGCTTGTAGTATGGCTTCTTATTCTATGTAACTGTAGGATATTGATATTTTACCGTGTTCTTGTGTTGTGCAATTCCATCCATCCAAGATATGTGAGGAATGAGCCTTTTTATGGCTCCTTGTGCCACGGATATGAAGTGTTTTTCGTATATCCTTATTGGTTGATTCCCTATGACCTTTATGCCTTTAATGGCATCTTCTATCTGCTTCCTTTAAATGGACAATGTAGTGCAATACCTTGTAAATATTACACCTTTTATGCTCCCTTTTTGCACTCCTTTTTTAGATTTTGTAGTCTGATTTCGTAACAAATTTTTGAATGCACAAATGAGGGTTTTTATGATGTCCTTTTGAGTAGACTCCTTACCCTCTTTGCTTGTATATTTGATGGTGAATCCAAGCTTTATAAACATTGTAAAATAGAAGCTTTATTTTAGTTGCACTAAACCCTAAGTGCTTTGGATTTGAGACTCACCAAGTCTTAATATTTGAAGCTTATTTTTGGTTAGCTTTTTTTTACTTGTAATGACCAATTTCGGTGGCTTCTATTGGCCACTAAGATTTGCAGGTTTTTGTGCTTTAAGAATGTCTTTATACACTTGATGCAAACTAGATTTTGTGCCTTTTTTTCAATGCACAAAAATAATATTTTTTTAGAGTAATAATAGTGCAAATGAATCTAACAAATTCTACTTTTTAATGCACTAACAAATTACACCTTATCACTCCAATATACTCTCAAGAAAATACACTTAATCAATTCACTGCAACTAATCAAGAATAAATTGAAATGAACCTTCAAATATTCTGCAAATTTACTACAATTAGTATTGTAGGATTCAATATTCTTTTCGCTATCCAAAGTAGATAATAGGTAGTTCATATATAATTAATATTTGGAATATAATCAACTCATAGTTTACAAATGAACCTCTAAAAGGAACCTTTTTATTTTGCACTTCTAAAGACTGTAATTTAGGTTGCAACTTTAATCTGGATTAAGGTGCTTTAACAAATCTAAAAAGTAATCCAATTAATGAATCTACTTGCACCAATAGTTTCTTACCTTTTTTTGAAAGCTTTTGTAGCTTCTTTATCACTTATGTAGAGTATGTAGATCTTGGTGTCTTAGATCACTAAGTTGCTGCCTTGAATTAGATCTTGCAACTCTTTGTAGATTATTTTGAACATCTTCTTCTTCACCAAACTATAGTCTCAAACTTCCTTTCACAAACCTAAGATTTGGCGACTTTTCTCTCGTCTTGTGGTCTCCTCCTTCTGCTATAGATTTGAAAAATTCAGTGTCTTTGAAGCAGTGTCCTCTTGCCATGGAAGGTAATATTCTCCTGGATTTGATGAGCTTCTTCTATCTTCAAGTATTCTTGTCAAATTTTGACTTCAAGAAGGATCTTATTCTCAAGATTTTGAATATCTTGAGGTCTTCACTGGATTCTTCTTCTTCTTGGATTTGGCACTCCTTGCCAAATTCTCCTCCTCTTGGGCATGTTGTCGGATGGTGATAATTATCCCAAGTCCTTCACTATCAGGGGCTTCTCCTTGGTAGTGGATTTCTCCAGTGAGTTCTCCTTTGATGATTTCTTTAGTAAGGCTCTCCTAGAATTTTACTAGGTGCTCGTCGAGACCTCACCAAGGTATTTGATCTTACAGTTTCTTTTGGTCTTCCTTGAGACCTTATCTTCAACCTTCTACTTTTGGAAGTGTTGGTGGTGAGATCTTCTTCTAGATTTCTAATTTTACTACTTCTAGATTTGAGTAGGACTACCCTAGTCTTTCTTCTTCCCTATCTAGAAGTTCTTCAATGAGATCTCCTCTTGATATCTTTTGCTTTAGGTGTTGGATTGATTATGAAGAGGCTACTTTCCTATATTTCTTGTAGGAAGCTTTCCCAACTTACTTGATCTCCTTTACCTACAATAAAAATATTAGTACTAAAATTTGCTTCTGAATTAGGTACTCTCTTCTGGAGTCTTCTTCAAGATAAAGGTATTTATGGCCTATTTTAGTATCAAGGCTTTTGTGGCCTTTTCAAGGCTTCTATGGCCTTTTTAAGGATTTTGTGACCTATTCTTTAATATCAAGGCTTATGTGGTATTTTCTTCAATATTAAGGCTTATATGGCCTTTTCTAGGCTTTTGTGGCCTTTTCTTCTAGATCAAGGCTTCTATGGCCTTTTCCTTTAGTAAAGTTCTTCAATCTAGCAATGGAGATATCCTGTCTCCTGAATTCACCACGATTCTTTTCCAGAAGTTTCTTCTAAAGTATTCTCCTTTCTACAATAACTAATCTCTGCACTATGAAGGCACTGTGAAATTCAGGAAATAAAGTTGAGGTCTCTTAGATTTCTATTGTAGGAGGTATCCCAATCATCTGAGAATTAATTACCTGCAATAAAAGAAACTTCAAGTAAATATTTCCAGATCTCTTAGATGAGCTTCACTAGTTGTTTCATCAAACTAGTGGATCAAATATTGAGTCCTAGTCTTCACGAGTTTTTTGCAACTCTATGGAAAGACTCTAGCCATATGCAATCTTAGTATTTCTAAAATTGATATTTCATTCAGTCCTCACTTTTGGCTCCCTCTAATTCAATCACCTAGACTCTTCTAAGAAATTTTGACAGTGATTTGTCCAATGGCGCATCAAGTTGACAAAAAACTCAAGGTCAATGATAATGGTGATTTTCCTATTGATCTGCCATAGCTTGATCTATCGTAGCTCTGATACCATTGTTGGATTTTGATACAACATACAATGGGAGATATCATTCACAAGATGTAGAATAATAATAAAGAAAGTAAATTTGTGGATGACTAAAATATGTTTTAATTAGAAATAACAAAAAATGAGTATAATAGTAGCTATGGAGGAAATGAACACCCCATGATACAAGCTACTGCTCAATGAATAAGCTCTGAGTTGATATCTTACACAAATTACACTACTATGACTATCCTACACCAGGGTTATGCATAGTGGTGAATTTCACAATTTAGCATGAATATTGAATTTTTACAATGTTAATTTTGCAAATTTTGGGACCATATAGGTCAGCCCATTCGCTCAAAAATTTTGGGATCCAAATTTTTAAGGGGTAAATTTGCCAAGTTATCATAAGGTTTCTTGCCTAATTTTTACCTTAAATTTATTAAAAATAAAAAATATCCCGCCCAATTCACCCCTTGTACCCCATTATATATAGCTAACCGTAACAACTCTCATACAATTATAATATTATTATTTTTAGATAGCGAGCGATACAAAGCAGACAACTGACAAAACACAAGTCCATAACTGATAGAAGGTAAGTATCATAAGGCTACATGCATAATGCAACTGGCATAAGGTGACTGGCATAAGGCGATTGGCATAAAACGAGTGACAAAAGGCAAGTGATAGATGATGAGTGATAGAAGGCAAGTGATAGAAGGCAAGTGGTAGAATGCGAGTGACAGAAGGTGAGTGGCATAAGGTAACTAGCATATGGTGAGTGGCACAAGGTGAGTGGTAGATGGTGAGTGGCACAAGGTGAGTGGTAGATGGTGAGTGACACAAGGTGAGTGGTATATGGTGAGTGGCAGAAGATGAGTGGCAGAAGGTGAGTGGCATAAGGCAAGTGGCATAAGGCGACTAGTAGATGGCGAGTGGTACAAGGTGAGTGACAGAAGGTGAGTGGCATAAGATGAGTGGTAGATGGCGAGTGGTATATGGTGAGTAGTACATGGTGAGTGGTACAAGGCAAGTGGCACAAGGCGAGTGGTAGATGGTGAGTGGAAAATGGTGACTAATAATCATTTCATAGTTTTAGGCATCAAACTATATCTAAACATAGGCATATTTATACTTGTTGGAAAGCTCTTTTCAAGATGGATCTAATGGTGGTATTTTTATAAATTTTAAAGATGATTTAATAGGTCAAAAGTGGTCCCAAAGATGGTGGTGAGGAGGTAATATAATTTTGAGGTAGATTTTGACCAACTACGTCATCTCCAAACTTCATAAAATACCACCATTAGATCAGGTTTGAAATGAGCTTTCCAACGAGTACAAATATGCATATGTTTGGATATATTTGGATGCTTAAAACTATGAAATGATTATTAGTTCTCTTTTACCAATCGCCATGTGGTGACTAGCAGAAGGTGAGTGGCATAAGGCAACTAGCATAAGGCAACTAGCAGATGGTGAGTGGCACAAGGTGAGTGGTAGAAGGTGAGTGGCACAAGGTGAGTGGTAGAAGGCGAGTGGTAGAAGGTGAGTGGCACATGACGAGTGGTACAAGGTGAGTGGCATAAGGTGAGTGGTAGATGGCGAGTGGTAGATGGTGACTAAAAATTATTTCATAATTTTAGGCATAAAAATATATCTAAACATAGGTATATTTGTACTCATTGGAAAGCTCTTTTCAAACTCGATCTAATGGTGGTATTTTTATGAAGTTTGAAGATGATTTAATAGGTCAAAAGTGGTCCCAAAGATGGTGGTGAGGAGGTAATATCATTTTGAGGTATATTTTGACTTACTAAATCATCTCAAAACTTCATAAAAATACCACCATTATATTGGTATTGAAAAGATCTTTCCAATGAGTACAAATATGCCTATGTTTGGATATATTTTGATGCCTATAACTATGAAATGATTGTCAATGGCAACTGGCAGAAGGTGAGTGCAATAAGGTGACTAGAAAATGGTGAGTGACATAAGGTGAGTGGTAGAAGGTGAGTGACAGATGACGAGTGGCACAATGCAAGTGGCACATGGCAAGTGGCACAAGGTGAGTGGCAGATGGAGATGGGTAGATGGTAACTGACAATCATTTTATAATTTTAGGCATCAAAATATATCCAAACATAGGTATATTTGTACTCGTTGGAAAGCTCTTTTTGAGCCTGATCTAATGGTGGTGTTTTTATAAAGTTTTAGGATGATTTAATAGGTCAAAAGTACCCCCAAAAATATTTATAATTTATGTGCAAATTTTTTGAAAATTTGCCATATTTTGATAAATTTTCTACAAAATTTTAAAAAATTCGCCCCATAGTTTATACATGATTCACCTTGATTCGCCTCGAATTTATAAATATTTTTTGGTACTACCCCTTATGCATAACCCTGTCCTACACTACTATCATATCTCTTCTATATCTATGGCCCTTTATATAGGAAGATAAGTTCCTTGGCCAACACTCTACCTAGTTGTACAAGGGACACCTTGCACATTTACAGCTTGCACATTGACACTTGTGTATTTATTACATTGCATGAAGTAACTAGATAAATTCCCCCTAAAGTAATATAATGTCCTAAGTATGTACCAAGGAAGGTACATTTACAATATCCAAATAATGTAATATAAGATATTTCTAACAACAAGAAGAAAGAATTTGAAATTTCATATTGAAGGAAAATAATAATAAAGTTTGAAGAAAGAAATTTTGAATTAAAAATTAAATATTTGAAGAAGAATTGAAGTAACATTGAGAATTGAGGAAGAATAAAAATTTGAAGAATTAAATATTAAAGAAATTAAATATTGAAATTGAAAGAATTAGAAAATGAAATATTGAAATAAAACTTGAAGAAGAAAATTAATTAAATTGTGAAGAAAGGAAATTTAATGGGAATGAAGAGAATTGAAGAAGAAAGATAAATTGAAGAAATATTGAAAGAAGAATAAAATTTTGATAAATGAAAGATTGTAGATTGAAGAAGAAAATTGAATGTGAAGGAGAAAAATAAAATTGAAGATTGAAAAAGAGAAAGAAAGTATTAAATTGGAGATAAAATATTTCCTACAAAATTAAAAAAGAACTGAATGAAATAAAATGAGTGCATCAAAGGAAGTAAAATAAAAAATAATTGAATGAAAAAAATGAGTACATCAAAAAGGCCATACAGGTTTAAAGGACTAAGCTTCGTGAGGAGAAACTTTCAAAAAAATTAATTAAAACAAAAAATGGAACATGCCTTATAGCATAGACATTTGCTAAGATATAATAAACCACAAGAAATTCAATCAAAACCAAAAATGGAATATGAAAATAATTCTTGGCACATTGATTTAAGAGCAAGTCATTGTATGATAGGCAATTTTTATTGGTTTGATTCAATTCAAGTAAAACCAAATATACCAATCAAGATAGCAGATGATAAAATTTATCATGTACAAGGATCAAGGAATGTCACTCTTATCCTACCATATTCTAAATATACTTTTGAAAATGTGCTTTATGTTCCTAGGATAACAAATAATCTTAGGTCTGAGGTGTAGACCAATTGGTTCATCCAAACCCCATAAGGGGGCGGAGGTCCAAGGTTCAAATCTCGGGCCTCGCCAAACTAAACACTTGTCCCTTTCCTGGTGCTTTTAGCGACGTAAAAGGTTTAAAATGATTGTGGCATGGCGGTTATAGGGGTGGACTGCGTGAAGATCTGTGTGGCGGATTTTGGGGCAGACATTGTAGAATATTGTGGCGGCCATAAAAGTTGGACAGCCTACCCGAATTCGTGGCGGCTACCGATTCCACCATGTTAATAAAAAAAACAAATAATCTTATTTTAGTATCACAATTGTTGGATAAAAGAAGAATGGTAGAATTCAAAAACATTAATGGCAATAAGAGATGTCTTATTAAAAGACTAAATAAAATTGAAGCCATGGGATCCTACAAAAGTGGCATACTTGCCTTGGATGTAATAAAAATTGCACAAAAATATTTGGATCAACTTTTTCCAAGAGAACAATTTCAAAAGAAGTATTATATTGAACACAAGACTTTTATGACAAAAGAACATGACAATGTATTCTTTGATGACTTCTTCAAAAGTATAGGTAAAAAAGATAGATATAGTGATAGAACCTAAAGCAATACCAAGGCTAACATGCATGAAGAAGAAGAAAACGCATTAAGGCAAAATGTCTTCATAACAAATAATGTAATGAGGGGGTGTTGGAGGTATTACATTATTTGGTACCTTTTGTAATTAGAGCATGTGTTAAATATTTGGGTGTATAGTATGTACCAAGTTATTAAGTGAGAGTATGTGTCATGTAAATAAGTGTATGAGGTGTCTTGTTAGTGTGAGTTATATGACTAAAGTGTCAAGTTTAGAAGAAGGGAGTTATGGGCAGACATGAGAGATTTTGTATATATGTAATATGTGATATTTATTATGTAAAGAGGAAAATATGAAGAGTTGGTTCTCCTGTGAATTTGAGGAGAACAAAGGTCAATATTCATGTAATATGAAGAGTCTCATGTATGTATATATTGAAGACAAAAACGTATAATATGTAACTCAAAGAATCTTTCCATTTATGCATTGTTTTAGTAGTTTCAATAAAGATTTTAGTGATTTTATTGTTCATTATTGAAAATTTGATATATGCATGTTATTGAGTTGATTTATGATCTTGAAGATTGTTTAGCTTGTGAACATAGCAATATTTTGCTAACAGTTACTACAACTAAAGCATGACCTATTGTAGGGTGACTCAAATGATATGCCATTGTGTTGTTCCCTCTTTTATACTTGATAACCATGTGAAACTGTTATAAGTATGATACTCACTTCATGTGATGAGCTTCTTCAATTTTATTTTGTGATTGAGGAAACTTAAGGGACAAGTAATTAGTGTCAACAATGGTTTCCTTTTCAAGAAGGCAGTGTCTCAAATGCTTGATAGCTTGCATCAAAGCATACAACTCCTTGTCATATTTGGAGTAGTTATGTTTAGTGGGTTAAAATATCTCAAAGTAATAGGACAATATATGGCCATTTTTATTTAATACGACACCAAGAGCAAACTATGAAGCATTTATCTCAATATCGAAGGATTGTGTGAGATCTGGGAGAGCAAGAACTGGTGTTGAACATAGTTTTGCTTCAACATATCAAAAGAATGTGTGTGATATTCTATCCATATGAATACAACATTGCATTTTATCAATTGATATAAGGGAGTTGCAATGGTGAAATATCTTGGTATGATCGTATTGTAGAAATTTTCAAGTCCAAGGAAACTCCTCAAGTTAGTGAGAGTAGTAGGAGTGGGCCCTTTAACTAGAAATTCCACCTTAGTTGGATCCACCAAAATTCCATATTCACTGATTATAAATCTAGTGTAATAAATAGATATTTACCCAAAGGAGCACTTGGAAAGGTTGGCATATAGCTGATTTTTCTAAAGCATGCCAAGAACTTGCTCTAGATACTTAAAGTGATTCTTCCAAGTGGAGGAATAGACAATAACTTCATCTAAATAGATAATTATAAATTTGTCTAGATAATATATATACACTTCATTCATGAGCCTCATGAAAGTGGTAGGAGCATTATTGATATCAAAGGGCATTACAAGTCATTCAAAGAGGTCCATATTGGTTTTAAATGTGGTTTTCCATGTGTCTTCAGCCTAGAATTTGACTTGGTGATACCCACTTTTGAGATCTATATTGGAGAAAATTTTTGCACCATGGATTTGGTCCAAGAGGTCATCAATGCAAGGAAGTGGATAGCGATTTTTTATTGTTATCTTGTTGAGTTCCCTATAATAAATTTAGAGTCTCCAAGTTCCATCCCTCTTGAGTACTACCAAAATCGGTGATGCATAGGAAGAGGTGCTTGTCTTAATAAATCCTCTAGTTAAAAATATTGAATTTACTTTTTGATTTCATTATTTCGAAGTAATGATTGTCTAAACATTGGTGAATTAGGTAGCGGTGCAATAAGAATGATATCAATACTATGATTGATTGCTATTTCTAGAGGAAGTGTTGTGGGCTACTAAAACACGTGAGAGTAAGCTTGTCGAAATTTGTCAAAGGAAGCATGTGAGGTGGATTTATGACCTTTGCATGTGGTTATTCATGATGTAGCCTTATGAATATTAGTGCAAGTTCCTATGGTTGATTTATTAATTTTCTTGCCTTCCTATAACTAAGTAGCAAATTTGTGGTGTTTTTGGTGCATTTAACTAGATATGTCTTTAAATTATGTTATAGGGTGTACATGTTATTATATGCATCATATTGAGTAGTTATATCATATTTATAGATTTTTTCAAGCAACAAGCCACAACAATCCATAAGGGTCACATCACAAGTGACCTTGTCCACAAACTTAGGACCAAAAGCAAATTGAGCTATAAAGAAACAAATTGTAGTGTGTCCTTCTTATAATAAGAACGACTCCATGAGTAAAATGTGAATACAAGTCATTTATCAACACCACTAAGAGATCTTGTTTTTTTATAGGAGAATGACAACATATTGCATATATTATATTAAAATAAATGAGATATTCTCATGTTTATCTTTTTTAAATAGGAATTTGATGATTTTCCCTCAATTAGAAGAATGGGCATAATTTTTAGGATAAAAATTGAACCTCCATGTGATAGTTGAACCTACATGTGATGGATGTCAAGTACATAGAATATAATATACTATACTATAATATAATATAATATGACATATTTTTTGGGTTATTTAACTGGGCTAGCCCACCGACAAGCCCTTGACCATTACCAACCTATCTCTTTTGAGTTATTGTGTAGTTTTTGGAGATACTATGATAAAGAGGTCATTATATAATACAAGTAGGGCAATCTAATATAACCAATTAAATTAATTAAATGATATTATTTCGAGTGGTTAAATATATCGAATTTCAAGGAGAAGATCTAAGTTATTTTTTTTTTAATTAGTTATATGGGATTAAAATAGGTTTCGCTTGTATTGTATCATGACAACATATTGATATTACAATAGCTTAATAAATATATATCTAGTGCTTGTTAAGATTTAAACCTAGGTCTCATCCTTGATAGTTCAAGAATTTAGTTAGTTCAGTTCATGTCATTTGATTAGAATGTTAAAATTTCCCATGATATTAAACCTTAATTTATGGTGTAAAACTCCTAACTAATTACCCAAAACTCCATGGATAAGACCTAGGTTTAAATATTCCTCCATGATATACACATAATTATAAAATATTGTAATACCATTATATGGTTTGTTGAAATACCTTGATAACATGGTCATGATGTAAAATGTATAGGATCTATTTCAATCCCCTATAGTCAATTTAAAAAATCAAAACACACAAAAATAAATGTAAAAAATTTAAAATACCTTTAATGTAGGACAATATTTATCTCTACACTTCAATAAATTGTTCTATAATATCTTTCAATATGAGCACACCACTTTGAGGGGGGTTGCTTCCAAGAAAATTATAATGTCAATACTTGTAAATCCATAAAAATCATATTGTATATTAGTACTGTGGAGTAGTTAGCATGGGTCGCATTATAATTTCATTATATTAGGACACTAACTTGACAATAATTAGACATAATAAAGTTTTAGCTTTCAATAGATGATATAAATATGGAATCATTATAAATAATGAGCTTTGAGATATAAAGTCTTTGTGTTGTAATAATGCTGGAGGTGGCCCCCTCGAAGTGATACTTTTGTATTGGAATATCTTTTGGATGAATTCCCTTCTTAAAGAGTATTAACTGATGTTACCCTCTCTTAAGGATATTATTTATATTTTGTATAGACCTATTATATGGCCAATCATTGTTTGATATTTTTGCATATTTGGATGGATGATTTAGGTTGTAACTATCGAGTTCAAAAATGAAGATGTATCATTATACATATTCCAAATTAGAAAATTATAAAGATATATCCAAATTGTAATATTTAAATAAACATTATACATACAAGTATCACTTTATAGTTATGTTTCTTTAACATGTAGAATTTTATTATTTTCTATAACAATGCATACAAAATAAAGTGTACCTTTCAAATTAATTAGCCAAAACAACACCAAAATATATTTTAAATAAAATAATTTTCTTTGTTATAATAAAATACTTAAAGTGCTAAAATTTATTATGTTATACCATCTTAAATTTCTAAACCTATAGTATTTAGAACACTATTTACAAAAAAGTTACAAAATTGAGCACAATCATCATTGCTTTCATCCTACACTACCTAATTAATACCAATACAATGCTATCTTTAATTAACTTTAGGTATGGCATATAAACTTCTCCATAGTATACCATATCCCTAGGAATGCATTATAGAATCCACCATTCTCATGCCTCCATCAATGCACTTTGTAAAAGGCATCCAAAATGTTAATTTGTGAAGCATGGATCATATAGGAAGAGAAAATTATATGTTGGGATGGAGCTACCATCTCACAATGTGGACAATGAATGGTATTCATAAACTTCTTATTTATCCTCCACCAAGATAGATCCCTAGTAGAACTTAAGCATAAAAAAATATTTGGTTTTGGACCTAATACAAAATTACAATGAATTTTTTGTAACAAGTTAAAAGGCACCTTGTATTTTTTTAATGGAAAAGTATAAAAAATTATCCACCATTATTTAAAAAAAAAAATTAATTTATGGTTGAAAATATATACATCAACATATAAAAATGTGTCTAATAGTGTTTTTAGTGTCTCACATATCCTTAAATATCATAAAATGTAATTATATTTTCTTTTAAAAATATTAGGTTTTTGTGACTTAGTACAAACTCATAATACAACTTCTGCAACAAGTACAAATTTAGCTTTCAATATTACCTCACATGTTGCTTGTCCATTTCATCAAGTGACCAAAGGAGGTGCCAAAACCAGTTTCCATTGGGTATATATAGAACAAAAATTATTTGAGAAGTTGAAGGACCAATTGTGTTAAGCTCCTACATTTTTCCTATTTGATTTGTAAAAAAAAATTGAGGTAATGATTGATGCATAAAAGTATGCATTGGGAGTTGTCCTTACATAACATGGTCATAAATTTGATTATCATAGTGAAACAATAAATAAAGTAGTTTAAAAATACCCCACAAATGACAAAGTGCTCTATGTTATTGTCCAAGTATGTAAATAGTGGAAGCACTACATCTTGGGTAAGGAAAAGTATAATCCATATAGATCAAAAACATTTGGAGTTAATTTAGATACAAAGTAAGCCAAGGAATAGAAGACATCAAAAGTGGGCCACATATCTATAGTAGTCTTATCTTATCATCAACCACAAGAAAGGGACTGCCAATTCAACAACAAATTGTTTGAGCTAACCTCTAATCATAATACTCATCACCATTCTTGATTCCTTTTGACATAAGAATTCTAATTGTTCCATATCATATGAAGCAGATTATGGTTTTTGTAGATATATATCAAGACCTTCGTCTAGGTAAGCATGTTCTTGTTTTTTATTTGTAAGATATCCTCCTTTGGTAGATGGAACATATTTATGCACTAGCTAGTGAGCGTTCAAATATGATTTGGGAAGCCTAGTGTAACAAACTTGTGAGTAACCTTAGGATGGATAAAACATTGATAATTCTTCAAAATTACTTCTACTAGCCCAAAATGAGGAATGATGTCAAGAGGTACATTAAGTCATGCACCCCCTACATTATTGTCAAACCAACAAACTAGAAGCAAGAAATGTATACATCATTGTTAATACCATCCAAGTCTTATGAATATATCTCCATGGATTTTCTCTTAGGTTTCCCCACATCTAAGAATGGTCATGATTACATTTTTATAGTAGTTGATTATTTTTCAAACATGGCTATTATTATTCCTCGTAAGAAATTTATTTCAACTAAGGATACTAATAAGCTCTATTCTAGTTATGTATGGCTCAAGTTTGGCTTACCAAATTTTGTTGTCTCTATACATATAACATATTTTAAGCATGTTCTATTCCACCCTATGGAGCATGATGGACACGAAGTTGACCATTTACTGAATTGTTTATCCTTAGACTAATGACCAAATAAAAGTTATGAATTGGTTGATTATACATCTTCAAATGAATAATTCTTAGCATCCACACACATAGGATGAGAGCCTCATCTACATTGAACATGTGTATAATTATGTTTTGTACAATTCTACCAAACACAACCCATTTCATGTTTATTTTAGGTTTAAACCCTTGGCAACCACTACCATATATATTCTTATGCAACCCACGGAGTACTCACCTCATGAACAAAAATAAGTAGAAAATGCAATAAAATTTATGTATTAGATTCAATATATCTACCAATAGGTCCATGACCTCTTAGAGAAGACAAATAAAAAACATAAACAATGCCAAAAATAGTATTAGGTCCCGTACTAATTCAAAAAGAGATACTTGTAAGATCCTATAACAAGATTATATCTCTTTGATAGGACCATACAACATCATGAAGAAGACGAAAGAGAATGTTTTTGAATTGAATCTTCCATATTATCTTAGTTTGCATCAAATATTTAATTTTAAACTTCTTAGGCATTATCATCCACCTCTATTAGACACTTTTGTAGTAGTATAATAATTGAATATTTAAGAACTTAATCTATATAGTTTAGCACAAGCGAAGGATGGTCAATTTTTTATACAATGACTATGTTGGAATTCATAATATCTTCTAGAAATATTCTAAAATATACATTCACCACAATCATATGTAGAAAAAAAAGAGCAAAATTAAAGAGCATATAGATGAAAATGGAGAAAGAAATAAATAAAATGAATAGATAGAAGGAATAAGGGATGGTTACTTGTAGGTACTCATACAATCTCATATATCACAAATTGATACAATGGATTAGTCATTATAGGGTATTCATAGTAATACCAAATCCTTAATTAAATGCTAACCTCATCCAACCTAACCTAATTTGAAGGTTTAATTACAATATAATAAATGTATTAAACCCTTTAATCAAGGTTAACCATAGAGGTGGTTTAACCAATATTACTAAGGGTGAATATATCAAAATTACCTATAGGTTTACATAAATATGCCCATAGGCTTACATAGAAGAATGTATGTAGGCTTAAATAGAAAGATGCTCATAGGCTTACATATAGAATTCCCGTGGGCTTATAGAGAGAATGGCCAAAGGATTATATAGAACTTGCTTGTAGGCTATATCAGGAGCACCTATAGGTACTTCATCATTGTTGTATTGCCCTAATACAATCAAATTACAAATATTTTAACACCTCCATAATATAAATTGAGGGATAAGGATAGAATGCATTAGATATGGTATATCTCCTCTCTGTAATGAATGCTCGAATGGGCTAATGTATACTTCTATATTATCTTACTAAAGGTACATGAATTGGATCAACATCTCCACAAATACAAAGTTGTGATTGCACCTCTTGGATCAAGATGTTATTCTTCCTATTAAAAGATATTCGACATGCAATATGATGACTATAATTTGTTCTTGAATGTTAAGAGAAAGTATCTAAATCATGAAGCAATAAATAAATCTTTGAATAATCAATCCCAATGGCTATAAATCAACCCATAGGAATAATGTGTACTCTACCTTGGTCAATCAAAACCTACTCCTCTTGTAGCCCAAAATATTACCAATGACCATGCCAATGGGTTGCTGAAGTTTAGAGTTAACATCCACTATGAGAGAAGGGAAAGATAAATATAGGGAATTGAAATATTAATCTCTTCAATACAATAAAACTAACCAACCACAAAACTAATGAGCTCAATTAGATTTAGATGTTTGGTGATCCTTGAAGACATCAAACCTTGAGTGTTATGACAAAAGAAATGAGATGAAATGAGTTTTGAACCTTTGAACTTATTTTTGAACAAGGACTTTAGAATACTTGCACTAGTTAAGGTAGCAAGGGATGATATTGGGTCTTGTGATGCATGATTAATATGAAAATCCTACGAATGATATAAGTAGGAGAAGAAAACACCAATGAAATTCAACCTTGTTGCCTATGTAGCTTTGAACCGTACATGTGCTAGATATGAGTAATTTTACCAACTACCATGCTAATGGGACTATTGGAGTTAATATCACACTAGAGCTAAAGAGGAGAATGCCAATTGGGTACATTTCACAAAAAGTCCCACTATATAGTAATAGGTCTTTGAGTTAATTCCACCAGTCTATAAAGATCAAAAAATGTGTAATCTAAAAAAGGGCCCGAATTATGGCCTCTAAAAGTTTAGGCATATTAGTAGTGAAGAATTAAAATTTGTAAAAAACATGACCATTTGAAGGCTGCCACTTCTCACTTCCTAAAGTTCGACCTTTCCTATTGAAATAATCACTATGAGTTGAGGGATCACTGAATAGGAATCTAACAACTAACTATGAATTATATGGTGAAATCCATTTATATATAAAAATTATAGATATGCTAAAGGTTTGGGCTATGTCATCTAGAAAACATCATTGATAATGAAATTCAACACCTCAAAATTATGTTGTGAGGCCCTAATTGTTGTGTTATTAGTATAGGCATGCTTCGAAAGAAGGGCTTGTGCAACAAAAAAAGATGGAATTTGAAAACACCATCAAGCAAAAATTACCTTTGGTAGGAATCAAACACAAGACCTCCCACAAGAGATAAGCATCCAATACCACTGCACTATCACAATAGACAAAGAATGGTTTACTTCTATTTTATTATTGAATATCCAAGGATGAAGAGTTCAAAAAAACTATTAAGAGAACTTGAATCTTATCATCAAAGGCACTCTTTATATTTTTTCCATGATAGGGAAAAAATTGGAGATAAAGCAATTTAAACCAAAATCCTTCTACGTCCAATGTGCGTACACTAACCAATGTTCATTATACCACCAATTGAGAGTAAATTGAATTCTTGTGGTAAAAAACAATTGATTTGTGCTTGCATAAAAAACAAAAATAGTCAAATCATCATGACTCTATCCCATAATCATAGACCTATTACAAAGGCACCTAACCAATGTGTCGCTTTTCACAAATAATGTTTTGAAACTACTTTAATATTTTTAAAACAATTGTTGCTCACAAATTTGTTGCCAATAAGAAATTGTCACATTGTCCTCTCCCACCACAAAAATAGAATATTTCATGGAATACTTATGTTTTAAAATTTTAAAATTTGAATTTTGGAGGGAAAAGAGTCATTTTTTTGGAAGTAAAAAGGAGACATCAAATGACAAAATCATGAGATGTGTTGAATGGGGACCCATGAAATTTTTCAAGGAATCCAACAAAATTGTGAGTTCGTTCATATCTTTTATGGCCTATCCTTTACAAAATTTTTGTATGATTGAGCAAAGTTGTTTCTTGGTTCTAATACCATATTGGAATTCACAATAATTTTTAGAAATATTCTGAAACATACATTCACCACAATCATATACAAAAAGATGAAGAGCAAAATAAAAGAGCATATAGACAAAAAATAGAGAAAGAGATAAAAGGAATAAGGGATATCACAAATTATTACAATTGATAATTCATAGGGGGCTTGCATAGTGATACCAAATTCCCAATTAAATGCTAACCTCAAGCTAACATAATATGATTTGAAAATTGCAATATAATAATATATTAAACCCTTTAATAAAGGTTAACTGTAGAGGTGGTTTAACCAATATCACTAATGGCGAATACATCAGAAAGATACTTGTAGATTTACATAGAAAGATACACGTAGGCTTACATATAGAATTCTCATAGGCTTACATAGAATAATACCCATAAGCTTACATAGAAAGATGTTTGTAGGCTAACATATAGAATGTCTGAAAGCTTACATAACACTTGCTCATAGACTACATCAAGAGTATCCATAGGCACTTCATCACTATTAGCCTTGGCCTAATAAGGTAAAATTATATTTATTTCAACACTAAGACCACCAAAATGCAATCTGTTGATATGTATAGAGTGGTGAAAGCAAGACAACTTGGCCACCAAGGGAAATGACTAATAAAAAATAAGATAAAAAACATTTTCTACACTTGATGCCAAAACTTGATGAAATAGGGACTATTGCTTTTTCAAGGGTACAAATGATTTAGGCATGTGACCTTGTTGGGGCATGGCTTTATACTCAAAAAATTCTAAAATCTTTTTTTATGCTAACCACATTGTCAAGGGCTTAACTTTGTGGCTAGGACTATGTTTTGATCTATTCAAGAAGCATTACAAAGCTTCAAAGGAGAACACCAATTTTTAATAGGCGAACATGTTATAGATAAAATTACCAGCAACTACATGGAAAAACACTCTAGAGGTCCTAAAATATGTAAAACAAAATATTTTTAATTGGTTATATAGGATTGAAACGGTTTTGACTCGTATTACATCATGACCATATAATGGTATTACAACATCATGGTTATTATGCATATATTACTAGCAAGATTTGAACCTAGATCTTCTCCTTTAAAGTCAAGGAATTTAACCAATTGAGCTAATTCCATTTGATAAAATATTTACTAAAATACATAATTTTCTATTTTTAGATATTTACAGTCAAACACATCTCTAGCCATGATATCACATTGATAGAAGACAAATACAAAAGGACAAGTAATACATATGTAATTTTTATTTAATATGCACTTTGTAACTCATGGAAGGTGAACCACCACATTTCCATACAAGTGGCCTTCCATATTCAATGTGGTGGATTTCTAACCTACCAAATATTGTATAAAGAGAAATGCATCCTTAACTATAAAAAAACATGAGTAATGGATACAATGTTATAGCCTCACATCTATTCTCAGAGATTGCTTGCATTGTTCTCTATTTTTTAGCAATAAAATCATTTTGTTATTTTACTTATTTAACAATATCAAGTAGACTACAAATTCCTCTTATGAATTTACAAGCACTAATAGATAGGTATCTCTAGTTTATGTATATTGTAAAGCATCAATAAATCATTTACTTAATTAACATTGATACATCTTAATGTTAGCTTTTGAATCTATATACTTAAAGATTAATAATCCATAATATATGAAATAAAGTACTAAACCAATGTATATGATAATGGAAATATTTTGAATATATAAAATATAGAAATAACTCTAATATCTACTCCTAAATATGGCATAAACAAATGCTCATGAAAATGGTGTCATAACACTAAAAGTACCAAGTAATGATATTACAAGTCACATCACTTACATCCTCACATTACTATGTATATATAATGTAATGTGACTCTTCATATGGAGCACTCTTGGCCTTCATACTTCTAGACTCTTCATCTTCCTATTCTATGGACTCATGTGCAAATGGACTATTATGTGCATTTACATTATTGAATATTATGCACACTTGTGTATTTATTACATTGCATAAAGTAAAGCCTAATCTAAGACATGTACCAAATAATGTAATATACTCCAACACCCCCCGTATTACATTATTTGGTTATTGAAGACTTTAGTCTTCAATATGGATCTTCATATGTGTCTTAATTATTCAAGTGATCTTGCATATTATCTTCTGCTTGTGCTTCATCCTTTTTTGCTTGACTCTGTATATTCAAGACTTTCATACCTTGATCTATTTTATGATGCAACTAGTTCTTCAACTTGATCTGTTTCGGTCTTCAATTTATTCTTGGTGCTCATGTGTCTTTTTTGCTTTCTCCAATCTGCTACCTTTATGTATACTTGATCAAATGAATGGTTAGTATATTCTAGTCTTTGTGGCTTCAAGATTACAAGTTTCTTGAACTCTTTCATAGTCATCAAATTCTTGTATAAGAATTTTTATTTTTCTTCTTTCTTAGAATCATATTATCCTTTCTTTTCCTATATAGAAACTTTTGCTTCATCATATCCATTCTTTGATTCTTCATTATTTGGTTCACAACCTACTCAAGCTTCTGGTGTATGAATATGGAAGATAAATTTTAATCACAATTGATCCATTTTTCTTTTCCATGTTTGCAAAACGTTTTATCTTTCTAAATTTTAGTATTTGAACACTCTGCTTTAGATGATGCTCTTATAGATTCTATATCAATTTGTGACTCCTCTAAAGTCTTTCTAAGCCATATTGGTTCTTTTCTTCCAATCATACTTTCCTTACTATTATCCATTGAATCAAGTGTGTTTCTAAGCCATATCAATATTTGTCTTGCTCCTTTTCTAACTTCATTCTCCATCTCAATATTCAATGAATTCTTTGATGTAGACATTCTTTTACCTTTTTAGTATAGACAATGATTTCTTAGGACAAAATATAAACTCTAAATTTCTTAATTCCTATGTTGATGTTGAATACCTTATATCTCCAAACTTAGAAATTTAGATAAATTATATTTGCAATTCTATAAGTCTAATTTGATGTAGAAATCCTTATTACTCCCTCTTTAATTAAATTGCAAATATCCCAAAATTATTTTGTAACTTCAAATGATTTAAATTACAAAACCTTGCAAATGCTTCTTTAATATCTTCCTTCCAAAGTTTAATCTTCAATAATATATGTCTAAGGTTAAGTATTAGATTCCACCTCTTCAAAATAATTTCTTTCAACCTTACGTATGCTCTTATTTCTCCTAATCCAATCTTATGAGCAAATTTAATAAATCAAATTACCTTTACTCTCAAATTGATAATCCATTGGTCAACAAGGCTTGACTCCTTTTTGAGTCTTCTCTCCTCTATGTACATTGTCAAATGATGCTCGCTGGCCTTTGGTGTATGTTGATCTATTTGGAGTGTTTATTTCCTCCACTCTAGCTTCAACATCTCTATACCTCAATTCTTGTTGTTAGAACTGACTTCAACCTCCACACTTGTACCTTGGGCTTCTACCTCAACCTGCCAAGTGTTATCTTCCCTTTCACTGCATCCAATCGGTAATTCTACATGCTCATTGATCACCTATGCATTACCTTCTCTTCATTAACTCCTATTCTTATATTTGGTGCTCATAAAATGCATTCGTTTGAATTTGGTGCTTAAGATATTCGACCTTCCTCCTTATGAGTGCCACTTGGCACTTAACTCCTTCCACTTCCTTTTGAAATACTTTTTCTTCCTAGGCATTGAGCGTTACTCCGCAAGCATTCTCGAATTGGTTTCGTGCCTCTCCTACATGCAAGCAATGACCTTAGTCTCTTCCTCCATGTGGCGTGTGCATGGGCTATAATGGATGACACTTGTAGCCTCTCCTTGAACCCTAAAATCTCCTTACTTCTACGTATTCCTTTTCACATAGAATGTAGAATGTTATTCACAGGAACATCTTCGCTTCACCTTCCTTGGTGAGAATTTGATGGCTTGGTGTGATGGTGATCTTCTCCAACTTGATGCATGCTCTTCTATACTGCAATGATGCTCAACTGCAAAGTGATGACTCTTCCTTCGATCGTAGTGATGCTCCATCCAATGGGAGCGAGTCTTCTACGATGAATGTTTGCTCTTCCTTGAGCAACAATGATGCTCGACTCTTCTACGTTTGCTCTTGTAGCTATCTAGTGTCTTTGGACACTGAAAAATGTTGCCTTGATTCTTTAACCCTTTGCTTCAACTCATTTACATTATTGTACTTGGTTTCCTTTTTCCACGTAGATAAATTTGCACTTCTTAATCACTATAGAATAGCACTCATAAATAATATTATGCTTTCTTCTTATTTCTCCTTTAGCTATTAGCTTAAACTCTTCCTATTTTGTCTTTGCAAATTATAAGATATAAGCACTAATATCACCTTGATTAAAGGAACTCTTTTAAGCTCTTATTTTCACATTCCAAATGTAAATCTCAAATAATAATATGGTGCTCTTAATGTAAAGCTTATTTCAATGTATAGATAATAAACTTATATTGCACCAATACTGCATACCTTACTAATGTTTTATTTTCTAATTTTATTGGTGATTTGATTCACCCAACTCTCTGTTTTCAACCTGTAATTTTGCACCTCTATTCTCCTTCACTCTTCTACTCCAAATATTACCAAATTTGCAGCTCTAGTTGTTGCCCAATTTTCTCTAAGTTCTCTATCTAATAACTCCTTCAAATCTGTTCTAGAGTTCTCAAAACTCGCAACTCCTTACCCTTCTTCAATGTTATCCACAAAATCTGATTTTGTGGCTTCCAATATCCTCCAAACCTGCTCTCCCAAATGCTGAAACTAGCAGCTATTAATGCTACCCCAAATGGTGTTCATAAACCTACAACTCTACAGTCAACTCCTTCCTTATTTCACTATCCAAAACCTACAATGAAAGTCTCTAGAATGCTATCTTTTGTTGCTATCTCAACACCTTCAATATCCTATCCATGGGCACTCCAAAATCTGCCCAAGTCTTTTTTTCTGAATCGTAGCTCTAGGTCTCCTTCACTCTATTCTCCTACAACCCTTCAATATCTGCTCCACTACCTACAATCTTCTCTCTATCAAATCAGCCTTCAAAACTTTGTGGTTGTCCTTAGATTTCCCAAAACCTTGGGTTCTTCAATATTCTCTTCTCCTACAATCTCCTTGTCAAATTCTGACTTCAAAAATGATCTCCTATGCTATCCACTTTCTCAAGAATCTGAATGTCTTGAGATCTTCAAATCCCTTCTCCAAGATTTGGCAAACTTCTTGCCAAACACTTCTTCCTTTTGGGCTTGTTGTCGGATGGCGACAATTGTCCCAAAAACCTATTTATCAAAAACTTCTCCTTGCTTCTAATCTCCTATCACAAACCTTCTCCAAATCTCCTCCACTGGTAACTTCTACAAAGTTACTCTTCTCTACTTACAATCTCCTGCTTCTCACTTTCTCCAAGATGCCTTCAATGGTCGCTTCTCCAAATCTACAACAAGGCTTTCTCTAGCCTTCTTATTCTTCTCCAAAATCTCTTGAGACCACTTCTCTCGGGTCTTCTAATTCTGCAACTCTTCAACTCCTCTCTACAACTCTTCAACAACTCTTCAACTTCTCTTCTTGAATCTCTACTGAAACCTTTTCCTGGTTTCCTCAATCTCCCAACTATGGGAATTCTACAATGAGATCTCTTTGTTGGATCTCCAAAATCTGCTACTCTCAATCTCCTGAATCTTCGAAGTCTTCTACTCTTCAAATCTGCAATAGGACCTATTCTTAGGTCTTCTCTATCTCCAATCTCCAATCTGTAATGAGAACCTTCTACACGGGTCTCTTCAATCTCCAATCTATAAAATCTCTCCTCAATATTCTATCTTCCAAACTAAGTATACCTTGGGTCTCTTCAACTTCTCCAATATGTCTTCAATCTGCAATCTCCTATCTCCAATATTCTATCTTCCAAAACTAGAAGTTCTTCAATCTGACCTCTTTCGGGTCTCTTCAACTTCTCCAATATGTAGCTATCTTAAATCTACAATATTCTATGGGGACTTCCTTCTTGAGTCTCCTCAATATTCAATCTTCAATGGGTCTCTTCTTAGACCTCTTCAATCTCAAGTTTTTTGCAACAAAGAATTAATCCCTGCACGAGGAAAGCACATAGACTTTCAGGCAACAAAGGTGAAATTCTTCTCTATCTATTGTAGGAAGCTTCTCAACTTCTGGGTGTTAATTTTTTGCAACCAAAAACTTAGATAGTAGTATCAAATATATTAGAATTTCTAGAATTCTAAAATAAATAAACTTCACTAGTTATCCTCAAAACTAGTGGAAAGAATTTTGTGTTGAGTCCTAGTCTTCACGAGTTCTTCTACAACCTTGTGGAAAGACTCTAGCCAATATGCAATTTGTAGTCTCCTTCAATCTACCAACTTCTCCAATAGGACCTCCTTCTTGGGTCTCTTAATCTCCTCAATCTCCACAATATCAAGGTCTGACTTCAAGACCTGAAATCTCCTTCTATTCTGAATTTGTTCTTGGAATAGAAAATCTCCAATCTTCTCTGGTTTCACCTTCCAGAGATAATCTCCTCACCTTCACTGGTTTCTCCTCCGCAACTTCAAAAAATTGTGCAAGTCCAATCCTTGCAATAGCTCTCCCTATCTCCTGTCAAAGTCCCTTGTGGCTCTGATACCACTGTTAGCTTTTGAAGCTTATTACTTAAGATTAATAATCTAGAATATATGAAATAAAGTACTAAACCAATGTATATGATAATGGCAATATTCTGAATATATAAAACACATAAATAACTCTAATATCTACTCCTAAATATGGCATAAACAAATGCTCACGGAAATGGTGCCATAACACTAAAAGTACCAAGTAATGATATTACAAGTCATGTCACTTACATCCTCACATTACTATGTATATATAATGTAATGTGACTCTTCATATGGAGCACTCTTGGCCTTCACACTTCTAGACTCTTCATCTCCCTATTCTATGGACTCATGTGCACATGGACTATTATGCACATTTACATTATTGAATATTATGCACACTTGTGCATTTATTACATTACATAAAGTAAAGCCTAATCTAATACATGTACCAAATAATGTAATATACTCCAACACATAATAAATATTCTCTTTATTTAGTATTGATTGTCTAAACAACATCAAGTTGACTATAACTCTATCTAAACAATATCAAGTAGACCATGAATAGCCTCTTACTAATTTACAAGCAATAAGAGATAGGTATCTCTAGCTTATGTATATTGTAAAAAATTAAAAAATTATTTACTTAATTAACATTAATACATCTTTATAATTATTTTTAACCTTATTTAGTATTGGTTTGTATGATTTTAGGGTAAAGGTTTCACTCTTTTATTTTTTAATCCTTATATATAAAGAGAATATTATGATACAAAGTCCTTAACCAATTTCCATGGGTAAAATCAAAAGAAATGATCTAGCCACTATTTATATAAGTCAAGCTCCCTCTTGATATGGATTATCCTATGCCTTGTAAAATAAGTAACATATATGATATGCATTACTACTAAAATATTGAATCTCCTAATCCGCACAATGCATAACATTAATCACATTAAAAAATTAACACCAATGATGTGTAACACCATTGAGGTGTAGCATCCTTGTTGTGTAGCACCAATGATTTGTAGGCCCATTAGAATGTAGCACCACTAAAATATCTACAATTATATGTAGTATCAAAATATTAGCAACAACATCTATCACACTTTTTTTGTCACTCTTGTACTATTTTGTAGCTTATGTGAATCATGCTACTCCTTCATCAATAACTCATTTTTTAACAATGTCAAAATATTTTATTTGGTCTTTCCATGCTCCATTTGAACTCCTTCATTAGCAAGTTAATCAACCTTTTTGTTATAGTTTCTTCTTCCATGCAAAAAAATTATGGATTTGAAATGGTTGCATATTTTTTTATTCTCCTCTAGAATAACATCAAACATTAGATTTGATATTTCCACCTTTCTACTCCTTTCTTCAATAACCAATTTTGAATCTCAATGTACTATTAGTTATAACCACTCTTTCTGCCTAGAAATCTCAATCCTCTATTCAAACTCGATAGCTCTACAAAATTATTCGAAATTGCTCCTAATCCTTCAATGAATTCTACCAACACTCTCCCTATGTCATTTATTATAATACCTACCACTCCCATTGCTTCTAATTTTTTTATGCACCATCAAAAACAAATGATATGCTCCTAAAATAAATCTTGGGGGCTCATATTTCTTACTTACCTACTTGGTTACAAATGATATTTCTAGAAGTTGAACTATTCTTTTTCCAACTTCCACTAGTCAGTGTTCATTTTCAATATTTTATCTTGAGAGATTATTGCATTTTGATCTTTTCATATATGCCACAATATAATTTGTGGTAGTACTTCCAAAATTAACTTTATTGCTATTTTTTCATCTTTGCAAGAAGGATAATTAGTGTCCCATTTAGGTTAAAATTTTTTGACTCCCTAATTTTGGAATGGACGTCAACTTTGAAGCCTAATGTTTTCCACATGAACTTATAAATTTGGTTTGAGACTTCATATTGAATGAACAACCGCTCAATATTTCCTTCATATCTTATACATAACATACATACTGAAAACCCATGTATACCCCTTATACTTACATTTTCAATAGTAAGAATCACTTTGTGAGTTAAGATCCACATAAAATGATTAATTTTTGGAATGGATCTTACACTCCATAATTTTACCCAACATCTGCTATTTAGAATTAAATAACCATATTTATCATCCAATAGCCAATTATATCCTTGTTTTTTAATAAGTCTTATGTGGATTCTATTGGGGCACACTCCCATAAAAATATCATTATATTACAGTTGTTGTTATGTCAATTAAACCATATCCAACATGACTTTTTATCACAAATATTTTTCATTTCATTTTATTAAATATATTCTTCAATTTCCTCAAAGTTCTACATTGTCACAATCATATCTTAACATCATTTTGATTAAGATATAAAATTTCACTTATCCAATTGCCTTCTAAATTTTTAATTTCACCAAGATGAAGATCAACACCGCAATTGGGTAAATTATTTGCTACCCAGTTTCCTTCTCTATAAATATACCCATATTTTCGAGAGATTACCTCCAATAGTAGGAGATGAACATCAAAAATAATAATATTTTTTATCTAATCCCTAGATTCATTTTTGTTGATAGCATTGATGATAATTTTTGAATCCCCCTCAATTGAAATATCTTTCCATCCCTTTTCTATTGCAATTTTAATCCTTGTAATATGTGCCCTAGCTCCTACATAGTTGTTAGTTAAAGTTCCATATGATTCTAAGTGATGATAATTGTATCTTCATTATTTCTAAATGCACCACATTTACCAACTTTTCTCATATTTCCTTTAGAAGTACCATCAAAAAATATTTTGATAAATCCAAATTTTGGACATTTCCATTTACCCTAGATTGAAGTAGATCCTTTGTTTTAATTCCATTATCATAGATGACTCTTGCTAGCCAAGTGTATCCTTGTTTAACATGATATTTTTCTATTTTATCTATTGGTACACATATTATTTGGTCTAGTTTATTTGTGAGTTTGGCATTTATTTCTCTTAATGACTTGGCAAGTTTTGATATTCATTCTTCAAGTTTGTTGATTCAATATCCCATTTCCCCCCATTCAATTTGAGAATTATTAGTTAAAAATGAAATATTTTCCATGCCTTTGCTTCTAAAACAATCTCTTAGTTGGAGTATTTCGAGATATCCACATATTAGTAGCATGTCATTGGTTTCATTTTTCCATATGTCTAATTTCTTTCCATCATCGATGAGCCATGAATAACCTTTTTCTAAAAAATTATATTGTTACACATAGATTCGACCATTTAATAGGTCCTTGATTTGAAGTTACATTCATTGTTAGTATATGTTTTGATGGGTTACCTCTAAGATACTTGCTCACCATGATATTACTCCATAGTGAGTTGCTTTCCTTGATTAATCTCCATATTAGTTTAGCTCTATACACCTTTGGCAGTAAGGACAAATTCTTTATTCCTAATCCACCCTATTTTTTGGGTAAGCATACAATATCCCACTTAACCAAATAACCAAATGGAATTTATTTTTTCTTGTTCTCTAGCATCTTTCCACATAAATATCCTTATTATCTTCTCAAAGTTCTTAATTACCCCTATTGGTGCATGAATATATGACAACAAATATATCAAGATGATGGATAAAACTAATTTGATTTGAACCACTCTCTCAGCTAGATTCATCCATCTATGGACTACATTATCAATCTATGTATTACTTTTTTTATGATATTCTCTTATTACTTTTTGGTATGTTTGTGTGGGTCAATTGGCATCCCCATATAAATAAAGAATTGTTTAATTTTTCCTAGTTGAAAGCCAAAATTTTTGTCAATTTTCCTCACAAAAGCTACTCAGCAATAATATGCATAAAGGATAAACTTACCATAATTAATAACAACTCTTCTTGTTATACAATTTTTTTCTAGTATCTCTTACATGTTCTTGAATTCCATGATAGATACTTGTATCATTAACATAGAGTCATCTATAAATTCCAAGTGGGTGGTGTTTATTACATTTGAAGTAATTGATGCTCCTTCAATATATTCCTACATTCTTGCTTGCTTGATAAGACAACTCAATATCTCAACCATGATAACACATTAAGTTGGTGATAGCATGAAACATTATCGTATACCTCTAGAAGAGTTGAAAAATTTTAGATGGTCATCCATTGATTAAAATTGAGAATGTGCTACAGCTGATGCAACCTTCCAACAATTTTACCCACTGCTCACAAAGCCCCATTTTGTGGAGGACTATTAATAGAAATATCTTGTTGCATGTATCATAGGTTGTATAAAATTCAAGTTTGATCATAATTATCCTTATTCTCTATTTAATTGAAGAGTGAATTATTTCTTGTGCAATGATGACTTTATATAAAATTTGTATTACTTTAACTGCTCCCATTTGCTCTTCGAATATGATTATAGGCAACCATTTTTGCAATATATCAGCCATTACTTTTTAAATTACTTTATAGGAAAAATTGCATAGAGAATTGGATCTGAATCTATCAAACTTACTTGTCTTCTTCCCTTTTGGGATAAGTGCCAAGAATGTCGAATTTATTGACTTTAAATTTTTTTTTGTTGTTCTTAATTCTTCCATGATCTCTATTAGATCCTTAGCTTTAATTTCCCATGCTCCCTATCTAGACTTGGAGCTTTGTATAGCTTAATTGAATACACTATCT
Organism: Wollemia nobilis; assembly: GCA_028583015.1. Taxonomy (NCBI): domain Eukaryota; kingdom Viridiplantae; phylum Streptophyta; class Pinopsida; order Araucariales; family Araucariaceae; genus Wollemia; species Wollemia nobilis. The sequence goes on along the minus strand of JAQPPZ010007574.1, from coordinate 197,867 downwards.
CTCTTATTTCTTACATGTTGAATTCATTAGATGATTATTCATTTTTTGTGTGACTACTTTTGGTATTAATTCAACCACTTCTCTCCCAATTTCTTTTATCAATGGTATCATCTAGTAATGTGGTTTGAAAATAATTCCTCACAATATTTTGTATTTCATTATCCTCTACCATTTCCTCCAATTTTCTTGCTTGATACATGACATGTGCCTATTCATTCTATAAGAAATCAAGACTTTATAAAAAAAACTTAGAATTTGCATTCCCTTTCTATGCCTAGATCACTCTCTTGCTTCACAATCCTTTCCATTTGTGTAATCAACTTAGTTTTATCATCTTTTTTTTTTGTTTGTGGAAAACACCCCAATTGGGATGCCACTTTCGGGTAAGTCCCAAGGAGGCAGGGGTATCTATTCCACCAAAAACACCTAGGGCTCGCACCTAGCCTGCCCCCTTTGGCACACTCAAAGAGCATGCCTAAAACAACAAAAACACAAACAAACAAACACAAAAACATAAAAAAAAACAACAAAAAATAAAACACAAAAACAACAAAAGACAACAAAAAATACAAAACAAACACAAAAACAACAAAAAAAAAAAACAACAAACAACAACAAAACACAAAACACACAAAAAAACCACAAAAACAACAAAAAACACAAAAAAAACAAAAAAACAAAACACAAAAAAAACAAAAACATAAAAAACACAAAAAACAACACAAAAAAAAAAAATAAAATAAAAAAATAATACAAAACAACACACACGAAAAACTAAAAAGAAGGAAAAAATAGAATACAACTTTGGCCTTTCTAGGCCAAAAGGCTATTTAGGCAAGATTCAATAAAGGAAACATAAGAATGATCAGTCTGAGCAAGGGAACTAAAATACCTTGACCGAACCAAAGAGAAGCAAAAACAAAGAAAAAGGAACTAGGTACCTCTAGTACTGGAGCCATCCAGAGAAAGGATAGAAAGAAGAGCTTCCCTTATTTGTGAATCCCACCATCTGGGAGGGTGGTCATAGTAAGTAAGATCACCTTTGTCCAATGCCCAATTAGCTAAAGCATCAACACTCCTGTTCTGTTCTCTGACCACATGATTGTATTCAACTTTCAAAAAGCCCATCTGGATTAATTGAATCTTCTCAACAATTCTTTTTATTCTCCAATCAACCTTATGATTCTTAGGAGTCTTCAATAGATTAATCATGACTTGAGAGTCAGATTCAACCAACACCTTTTTCCATCCGACCTTAGTAGCCTCTCGAAGGCCTCTAAGGATACCATACCCCTCAACAAGGTTATTGGAAAGGATACCCAAATTCTCAGCAAAAGTGAAAACCAAGGAACCATCTGAAAGTCTACCAATTCCTCCTACACTAGCTTTTCCAGGGTTCCCCCTAGAGGCTCCATCGGTATTGACTTTTCCAAAATCCTTAGGAGGAGGCTACCAATTCCTTGTTCTATCCATATTTTGATTACTCACATTCCCTTTAAGTTGGTTGCCCTTAAAAGAGTTAATCTTCAATATTTGCATCACTTGATCCCATCTTTGGTGGGAGTTCTGGGGGTGTTTAAGGAGTTGTTGGACTGATTCAACTAAGTTGGCAATGGTATTTTGCCAGATATAGTGAATGTCCTTCCTTTCTTGATTGAAAATCTGGTTGTTTCTTTCCTTCTAGATATTCCAAGGTAGAATGGTAGAACCCATCCAAACTAGCTGCCTAATAAAATGATCAACACCCTCTTGATTAGGCCAATCCCTCCAAAGTTGTTCAAAAGTAAAAAAATTGGACCATTGTAAGCCAAGTAAGATGGCCATTCTCCTCCATAGCTCAGAGGCTAAGGTACACTCAATAAAAATATGGTTGAGAGTTTCCATATTCTCTCCACACATTTCGCATCTAAATGGGCCATGAAAACCATGTTTCATAAGTTGCTCACTAGTAAGCACCCTATGATGCAATAAAAGCCATGTAAAGAACCTCACCTTAGGCTAGAGATTTTGAGCCCACAATTGAGTAAATATATCATATGATTGGTTGGGATTATTATGGCATAAGGTCAAATAACCTTGAGCAATTGAATACTCACCCTTAGTAGTGTTGTTCCATCCAAAATAATCTTTATCATGGGACCAAGAGAGAGATCTCATATGAAGGATGCTTTGGATATCTTTTCTTTGCCTTTCTGGCATTTGAATAGGCTAGTCCTCAATAGGGATCCAATATCTACCAACCTCTGAATTACCAGTATGGTATCGATAGTAATTAGCAACCTTTATCTAGTTAGCTCGATGAAGCTCCTCCATCCAAGGCCTCCAATCAAGAAACTGAGTTATCAAAGGTTGGTGACCATCCCAAGAATCTATCCAAAAATTTACCTGTTGACCATTATGAATGATCCAAAATAACTTTTTCTTAATCAAATCCTCACTAGTCTTAAGAATCGCTAAAATGGGAGAACCTTTGGTAGGCAATTGATAGTGAACAAGGTCTTCAGGACTTTTGTTCTCAACATATTTAGCATGAAGATTCTTGGCCCAAAGAGCATTGGGGTTATGCAAAATCCTCCAATATAGTTTAGTAGCTAAAGCCTTATTGTTATTAATAGTAGACTAAAATCCTAACCCCCCTTCATTCTTGGGAAGGCATAAAGTATCCCATTTCACCAAGGCCCATTTTATTTTCTCCTTAGTACCACTCTAGAGGAACCGATGATTGATTTGATCTAATTCTCGAAGAACTACCTTTGGGATATTCAACATAGTAGAAACATAAATAGGTATAGCTTGAAGGACTGATTTTACCAAGGTAATTCTACCCCCAAATGAAAGCCACCTATTGGTCCACTTTCCAATTTTCTTCTTAACTCTATCCAACAACCAATTCTAGTATTTTTTTTGTCTTTGAATATTGATAGGAATGCCTAAATAAGTGATTGGAAGGGAGGTCTTCTTATATCTTAATTTATCCAAGACCATGGATTCTTGTCTGGGAGAGCAGTGAAAGAAAATGACTTTAGATTTGTCTTCATTGATCAATTGCCCGGTAGCATTAGAAAAATAGCTAATGATTTGCTTAATTTTAGAAGCTTCCTTAATTGTAGCTTTACCTAATAGAGTAGAGTCATCAACAAATTGAATATGAGAAATAGGCCTAGCTCCATGAGCAATGGTAACTCCCTCAAGGGTTTTGTTTTCTCTATTTTTTGTTATAGTCCTACCCAAGCATTCAACAAGAATGATGAATAAATAAGGGGAGAGGGGGTCACCTTGCCTAATACCTCTGGAAGTAGGGAATAACTGAGAAGGCCTACCATTGATAAGAATAGAGTAGGACATCGAAGAGATACATCCCATAATCTAGTCCATCCAATCCTGAGAGAAGCCAAATTGCCTTAAAACTTTGATAAGGAAGTGCCAATCCACTCTATCATAAGCTTTAGATAAGTCTAAATGAATGAACATAGATGGAGATTTTTGCATTTCCATGGAATGGATGGCTTCCTGAGCAAGAACTATCTCATCCACTATTTGATGCCCTTCCACATAACCCCCTTGTTTAGGGAAATAATCTTATGCAAAAGAGGCTTCAACCTTTCTGCCATGATCTTTGTAATGATTTTGAGAAGAACATTACATAAAGCTATAGGTCTAAAAGTTGAGATATGATCTACCTCTTGAGATTTTGGGACAAGAGCTATATAAGTTTTATTGATAACCTTCAAAATTTCTTTGGCTTTCCTGGCTTCTTCCACCACCTCTAATAAATCAACATGAAGGATATCCCAAAACTCTTGATAGAACTCAATGGGAAAACCATCAGGACCTAGGGTTTTTCCTTTTTGCATTTTAAAAACCACTTGTTGAAGCTCATTGATAGTAATTGGAGTAGTCAAAATAGAGTTCTCCTCAGAAGTGATAAGAGTAGGGATCGCTTGAAGAATATTCTATTGAGAAGTCGAGTCAAGAGGTGCAACAACAAATATATTGGAAAAGTAATTGACAACAATAGAGTTCATGCCATCCCAAGTGTAGACAACATCTCCAGAATCAGATTTTAGGGAAGAAATAAAGTTGTGAGATCTTCGAGCTAGAAGAGATTTGTGGAAGAAATTTGTGTTTCGATCTCCTTCTTTGAGCCATTGGATCCTAGATTTTTGCTTCCATAAGAGTTCTTTTTTTTCCCATTCCTCTAACTGAGTTGTGAGTCTAATTTCATCTGTACTTCTACTCTCTATGAGGCCATCTAAATGGATTTTCTTATTCAAATTTTCAAGTTGAGCAATAACTTCATGTTTTTTTTCGAACATCTCCAAACTCCTTCTAGTTCCAAATCTTGATTTTGGATTTAATGTATTGCAACCTTTTGGTAAAACAAAACATCTTAGTCCCATACCTTGGTTTACCTTCCTTCCACCATTGTTGCACTCGAGGTCTGAAGGAACTATCTCTAAGCCACATTAACTAAAATTGAAAAGGTGAGAAACTCACATTGGTTTTCCAAATTTCCACCATGATTGGCTAGTGATCCGAACCAACATTGTTAAGAGTCTTCACCTTAGGAATGTGACCATGGATTAAGAAATTATCAGAGAACAAGAACCTATCCAATCTCTCCATGATACAAGCTAAGCCTTGCCTTCTATTAGACCAAGTCATAAGGCCATTATCTGGCTGGATGTCCACAAGATGAAGGTTTGCAATATATTCACTCATGAGGTCAGTGCTTTTGTCCAAATTTCTATTTCCCTCATTTTCTCATCCAAAGAGAGGATGGTATTGAAATCTCCTCTGATCAAGATCCAAGCTTCAGGAAAATGAGAGATAATATAAGTTATATCCTTCCACTATCTTCTCTTTTCCTCCAAAGTAGTTAGAGCATAAATAATTATGCAAAGCATAATTTGGTTAGAATGTCTACTTTGAATAGCTATAGCCAAAAGACCCCAGCTACCAACCATATGGTGAATAACTACCTCTTTTGGGTCCCAAAGGCAAGCAATGCCACCAGAAGTCCCTTGGGAACTAAGGGAAGCAACTTTTCTAGTTGGCCAAATTTTACTAGCAATTGAATCCATTTCCTCTATTGAAATCTTTGTTTCCTAAAGGAAAACAAGATGTGGATGGTTTGTCTGAATCATTCTTCTAATTTCATTTTGTTTTGAAAGACTCCCTTTGAGTCCTCTAATATTCCAAGTGATGATCTTCATTAATACCAGGGCTAAAAAATTGGTAAGGGCATTAATATTACCTTCCTCTACAAGATTTTCACCTTCTTTTACCATATGATGTTGATTGGTCTTGCGACCTACCTTTTGGTTGGAATCCATATTTAGTTTTTTTCCTATTTCTTGACTTACCCCAATTGAATTTGGGATGGCTTCTAACCTCGAAGAATGCATGTATAAAGCCAAAGTGTTATTGGAAGGTTCAATATAGTCTATCTTGGGACTTGTATTATTTGAAGTCTCAACATTTAAAAGATTGTTTTTCTTGTGTATATTTCCTCCTTTTTTTCTTGTTGAAAACCTTTAATTTGTTGGTTTGTCTTTGAGTCCTTCCTTGCATCTTTAAATTGTGTTTCTAAGATTTTTGTCTCCATTATTTCCTCTTCCTCACCTAGGACATCATTTGTGGAAATAATTTCAAACATATTAGTTGATAACTTTGATTGATCCTTCATAACTAGTTTTTTTGAGTGTTCTTCTTCTTAGGCATTTGGAAACCTGCTAAGTTTGTATCCTCTTTCTTTTGATCTAGAATTTTATTTGGGCAGACACTAGCCAAATGACCATATTCATGGCAAATTCTACAATGAAAAGGAATGTTCTCATAGTCCACCACTTGCTCCCAAGTGTCCTCCCCAAATTGTAATGAGATATTTTCAGGTAGGGGTTTGTCAAAATCCATTAAAACACAAATCCGAGCATAAATAATATGTTCAATTTTTTGAGTACAATCAACAATCATCATAAAAGTTCCCAAAGAGTTTCCAATTGAAGAAAAAAAATCGGATTCCAGAATTCAATTGGGAGGCCAAAGAGTCTAACCCACACAGGACCTGTAGAAGGCATCTCTTCTTCGACTTTAAATTTAGTATGCCAAGGCTTCATGAAAAGCCCTACCCTTCCAAAGAACTAGGGACCCCCTTGAAATATTTTCTCTCTATCTTCATTATTAGCAAATAAAACAAGAAAATAACCATTTGGATAAATAGAGATTTGTAACTCACCTTTTGTTTTCTAATTTTTTGTAGCCCAAACTTTGAAAGCAGATAGGCTCGGACGAAAACCCAAGAAACGATAAATTAGTCCTCTTTTTTCTAGATCTTCTATGCTAGTCTGAATGACGCCCATATCTAGCTTAACAATCGAAGTTCCATCAGCTGCCCTAAGACATCCCGACTCAGTTTTCCTAGGATCAATCTTAGGCATTCTCAGAGGTTTACGGGAAACCCTAAGATTAATGTTAGCATTAGGTTGAGGTTGTCCACCATGGAGGGCATCCCTAAAATTTATTTTTGGGGCCGAGTCTTTGAAATCCTTGCCCTTGAAAGGGGTTTCCATAGTGGATTTGTTTTGGGGGTGCTCCTTAGCATTGGATTCACTTGAGATCTGAACCATTTTTTGATCAGCTGCTTGAAACTTGTTTCGAGATCTCTTTAATCCATGCCTTGGACGTCGAGAAAAGGTATGATTTTCACTTTTGTTTTGTGCAGCAAATTGGAAGCCATTGTCAATCAAGTTCGCAGCATGAAGATCTATTGAAAGATATATTTCTAACCCATCTTGGGTCCCCTGCAACATATCCCGCTAAAATCTTGAGCAAAAACCACAAAAATGTTGGTCGCTAGGGCCCAAAGGCCCCGAAAAACAACCTCTGGAGCCGCTTGCACTCAACATAGATGAAACCCTCGCACAGTCGCTCACTTTCAAAAATCCCTCCTCTTAATTTCTTAGTATTGGAGAAGACTTCTAGTTTTCTCATATCTACTAAAAGTTGTAATTGTTCCAAATTGTGTTAGTCTGTTTAATTCTTCCAATCTATCACATATTTCTTTCTTATTTTTAACTTCAAATTTCGTTATGCTTCTATACCATCCTTTAATTTTATTTTTGATAAAATCTGAATATTTTTGTTCCTTCAACTTCAATCTCATTTTACCATTTTTTAACATTTTTTTAAAACTCTTCATGTTCCATTAGTTAAGGATTAAATTTGAATGACACATTTTTTGGAGGTTTAGATTCTTGTATCTTCAACAATATATATATATTTTTTTGATTGGTTGAAAGGGTGTTGAAAGGTCCCTGAACCTTGTACAAGAATTTTTTACATGTTTTCCAAACCGACCGAAGAGGTCCATGAGCTAAGATCAAAGAAAAAGCAAAACACCACAAGAAGAAAGGTGTCGTGATATCGCGACATGTTGCATTTTCATGGTCCAAAGCATAGGGAAAAAGCAAGGAGGAAAAGGTGTCACGATATCGCGACATGTTGCATCGTCACGGCCAAAGGAGGAAAAGGTGTCGCGATATCGTGACAAGATACATCGCTGTCAAAGAAGAGAAAGTGTCGCGATATCGCGACATGTTGCAACGTTGCTGCCAGAAGAGAAGAAGTGTCGTGATATTGCGACAAGTTGCATCATCATGGCCAGAGGAGGAAAGGTGTCATGATATCATGACATGTTGCATCATCGAGGCCAAAGGAGAAAAGATGTCGCGATATCGTGACATGTTGCATTGTCACGACCAAAGGAGAAAAAGTGTCGCGATATCGCGACATGTTGCACCGTCGCAGCCACAAGAGAAAAAGTGTCGCAATATCGTGACATGTTGCAATGTCACGGCTAAAGGAGGAAAAGTGTCACGATATTGCGACATGATGTAACGTCACGGCCAAAAGAGAAAAAGTGTCGCGATATCGCGACATGTTGTATCGTCGAGGCCAAAGGAGAAAAAATGTCACGACATGTTGCATCGTCACGGCCAGAGGAAAAAAAGTGTCGCAATATCGTGACATGTTGCAGCATCGTGGCCAAAGGAGAAAAAGTGTTGCAAAATCGTGACATGTTGCATCGTCTCAGCAAAAAGATAAAAAATGTCGCAAAATCACATGTTGCATCGTCACGGTCAAAGGAGGAGAAGGTGTCGCGATATCGCGACAAGTTGCAACGTCGTGGCCAAAAGAGAAAAAGTGTCGCGATATCACGACATGTTGCATTGCCGCGGCAAAAGAAGGAAAAGGTGTCACGATATTGCGACATGTTGCCTCATCGCGGCCAAAGAGAAAAAGTGGTGCGATATCACGACATGTTGCATCATCACGATCAAAGAGAAAATGTGTCACGATATCGCGACATGTTGCAACGTCGTGGCCAAAAGAGAAAAAGTGTCGCGATATCGCAACATGTTGTATCTTCAACAATATTGGTACATGGTATAATCTCTATTTAGACAACATAAAATACTCCACATATACAATCATTCCTAGGATGGACTCTTTTACTAAAAAACTATCTAATATTTCTTGAATTAAGGTTGCTCCTCCTCTTCTATTTGACAATGTATAAAATACCACCTTTTGTAATGATATCTACCAAGTTCCTCTCTTCCATCATATTTGATACCATTATTGAGTTTTGGTTTAGACTCATAATTATCCTTTCTTCTCCTTTAATTTGAGAATTAAATTAAAGTCTCATATTATCCAATTTTCAAGGCAATTTGATGATCCATATTGCCATATTCTTTGTTAGTATTCTTTTGCCAAGGATTGATGAGTGGGAACGTACACATTTGTCAATTGATATTTTTTTGGATCTCTAGCATTCCAATGATATTCGTATCCAATGTGTCTTTTTAAGCACTTATATGAACTTTCATTTTCTTCTATTTCATATTGTAGCAATGGCTCCTTCTTGGCCTCTCAAGCCAATATATTCACTTTGGTATATATTAGTATTCCATATTCCTTCCATAGTTGTCCATTCATTTTTTGTTATCTTAGTTTCCTAAAGAAAAATTATATCAAGACCAGATTAATTAATCTTTCCCTTTAAGGTTCTTTTTGCTGAGGTAGAACCCACACCTCTTATATTCCAAGAGTGTATAATCATTTTCTTAGGATGTGTAGTAAACCCTTCTTACTTTTTCCTCCCTATCCACTTGGGGAATTTAAGTTTGCTATCTTGTCCTCTATACTGATTTGCTTTTGAGATCCCTCCTTAATGATTTTTTGCAATATGTTTGCAAAGCCTCCAACATTATGGGTCTTCATACCTTCTTCTTGGTACTTGTCTTAAAATCTACTTGTGATTCTATTTGACATAGGGATAGTATACCACCCTGTATTGTTACCTCATCTTCTATTGTTTCACCTTTTGTTCCTTGTTCTTCTTCTCAAATTTTTATTTTTTCCCTTCTCCTTTTTGAACTTCTTCAATTGGTTCAAACTCCTTATTGTTTATTTTTTAATTTTATTCCCCCATTATAATCTATTCTTATGGTTTTTTCTTCTCCAAGGCCTCCAATTGATTTTTCATTGATGTTTCTTTTGTTGTCAATACCCCATTTTCTTTAGTCTGTTTATCCTTTGATATATTCATAAATTCTTCATTACCCTTCTCATTGCTATGTTCTTTCGATATTTATCTTGCTTTTCTTGGGAAATTATAGAAATAATATCCATATTCATGGTAGTGGGTGCATTTAAATGGGATTTTCTCATAATCTAGCTCTTGCTTCCATACTTGACCCTATAGTTCAATTTCAATATGCTCTAGTAAGCCTTCCATTATATCCATCTCCACACATATTTTGGCATATGTGGTTAAATTTCATTGTTTTATCATCTCAACTATTTTAATGAACCACCCTAAAGAGTCTCCTATTGCTTTAAAATATTCTTCTTGCCAAAACTAATATGGGAAAAAAGGCATCTTAACCCATATTGGAATGAAGTTTGAAATTTCTTCTCTTGGGTCAAAATTATCATCCTAGTGATTTTTTTACCTGAATGAGAGCGATGGAAGGAGGAAGCGGCAGGAGGACGGACAGAATCGATAGCCTCGACCAGGCAGTCATGACAGGTAAGGACCCCGAGCCAGGTAAGGACACGGAGGATAAGCAGGCCTCGGTCCCTGTTGACAATCCTAGGGGATCGGATCCCCCTGTCAAAGATCCCGACAAAGGGACCCAGCCAGGACTTGAGGGCCCCAAGAAAGGTTGGTCCTTTGCTGAAACCCTTAAAGGTTCGAAGAAGGGGTTTTTCGATTCTCTCCCTCCCCTCATCCCAGACAACAACAAAATTAGGGTTCCCAGGACCACCATGGAAGAGTTCCTTTCTCTGGAAACATTTTCTTTGGTTGGAAAGTTCCTGGGCGGAAGGCCTGACATAGAAACCATAAGGGCGTGGGCTTTTTCCAAATGGCGGCTAGCAGGTAGCTTAGAGATTGTTGCCCTAACCAGGGGGTTTTTCCAGATCCAGCTCCGCAACAAGGAGGACGCCAATCGCATCCTGACAGGAGGTCCCTGGTTCCTGGGTAGAAGGAGCCTCTTCCTCCATCCTTGGGGGGAGGATTTTAATCCGGAGAGCCAGAGCATCAACACAGCCCCCATTTGGGTGAGGCTTCCTAATCTTCCTTCTCAGTTTTTCCATGAATACTTCTTGAAAGGCATAGCCAAGACCATTGGTGACCTGGTTATCATCGACCACCCTACTCTAGCAAGATCTCGAATGACTCATGCATGGTTGTGTGTGACTGTGAATCTGGAGACTAAGATCTTGACCTTTGTTGATATAGAATATGAGGGTTATTCCAGAAGGCAGCCCATTGAATATGAGAATAGACCTGCCTTCTGCGTTGAATGCAAAATGCAAGGTCATCTGAGGAACCAGTGCCCAGACTTCACTGCCACCAAGGATGCACCAAAAAGACCTGACCCCAGAGGTCCCAACGGAAGAAGGCCAGGCAGTCAGGCTCGGCCTTGGATGCCTCCCAAAGCGCCTGTTAAGGCCAATCACCAACAGAGTCTGCATGAAGATCCTACCCCTCGGATAGGAAAAGGAAAGCAGCATATGGGATCCAATCAAGCTACGCAGGTAAGTCCCTCCTTTGCCGATCCTAATATTTTTGAGTTACTTGTGGAAGCTGAGGTTGAGCCCGCCAACCCTACGAATGAAGGCCTTCTTGAAGAACTTCCTGTAACCCTTGAATCCCCCTCGAAACCCCAAGCCCCGAGCAGGCCTGTTTCATGCCCCCCTAACTGCCCTTACGACATGCCTCAAGACTCAGATGATTCCAGCAAGAACTCAGACGAGGAAGCCTCTGAGGTAGTACCTGTTGATGTAGGCGAAGGAAATTTTGGCCCTGTCCAAATGCAACACCATCCCCCTAAGTTTAGTCCGAAGCAAACCCGCAGCTCAGCTAACACCATCGACTTTGGCACTGAGAAGAAAAGGGGAAGAATCCCAGATGCAGAACACTACAGAATGAGAATTGAGAATGAAATTGCGAGTGGAAAGCAGAGCACACTAGTGCCTCAAAGCATGTCCCTCTTCGAGGACAACAAGACTAGCAAACCCCCTCCGCCTCAAGGAAGAGGGAGAGGGAGGAACCCAAAACAATCCAAATGAAGGTCCTCTCCTGGAATGTGAGAGGCCTCAATGGCCTTCCAAAACAAAGAGTGGTCAAGGCCCTAAGGAAAGAAACTCGACCCACAATTTTGTTACTCCAAGAAACTAAAATAGATGAAGTTTGGTCTAGAAGATTAGCTAATAAAATTTGGAAACAAGGGGAAATGGCTTTTAAGGAAGCTCGAGGAGCGTCTGGAGGCCTTATGACTCTCTGGGACCCCAAAGAAGTTGAAGGCAATGTCATCCAGGCTGATGCCCGCGTCCTCAGCATCCTCTTCCATGATAGTCACAGCAGTCAGCCTTGGATCTTGTCCAACGTCTACGCGCCTATCACTTTGCAAGGACGTGCCAGCCTTTGGGAGCACTTGGGTCACCTCAACAAGGCTTTCCAGGATGTTCCATGGGTGGTGGCCGGTGACTTCAACACCCCCCTTTTCCCTTCTGATAAGCGTGGTGGTGCAGGGTTGCCGACCAGAAGCATGGCAGACTTCATTGAGTTCGTGAACACGAGCGAGTTGATGGATGTAAAGCTGAAAGATGCCAAATTCACGTGGAGCAATAGGAGGCTAGGGTCCCAGCTCATCCAGGAGAGGTTGGATAGGTTCCTTCTATCCAAGGAAGCAATCACAGGCTTTGGAGAGGCGTCCCTCCACTCCCTCCCCATGATTGGGTCTGACCACAACCCCATCCTGCTAGAAGTCCCTCTGGCATCCAGATGTAAGCGCCCTTTTCGCTTCGAAGCAATGTGGACCAAGCATCCGAGTTTGAAAGAAAGCATCAACCTTTGGTGGCAGCAACCCTTTCAAGGCAGCTCTTCCTACAAACTTTCCCAAAAACTGAAAATCGTTAAAGAAAAGCTTAAAATATGGAACAAAGAAGTATTTGGGAATATCTTTGCTAGGAAGAAGGCAGTGTGCGAGCACTTAAAAGACATTGAGAACAGGATCCAAAATGGAGCTCTGGATGATGAAATCAGGACCGAGGAAAGAAGGCTCCTATCAGAATATCACAACATTCTGGCTTGTGAGGAAACCTATTGGAGGCAGAAGTCTCGAGCCCTCTGGCTCAGAGACGGGGACACCAACTCTAAGTTCTTCCATGTTACCATGCTCAGGAATAGGAGCAACAACCGAATCAAATATTTGATTAAAGTTGATGGCTCTGTCACCCGGGATGACCAAGACGTCAAGGATGAAGTTGTCTCCCATTTCAGCTCCCTTCTTGGTGACAAAGGCATCTATCAGGAAGCTTCCCGTGACACTTTACTTCAATTCATCCCCCCAAGCATTGATAACGCCACCAACCTGAAGCTCACGACCACTTTCTCTGATCAGGAAATCAAGGATGCCCTCTTCTCCATGAATCCTGATAAGGCACCAGGTCCTGACGGGTTCCCCCCCAGGTTTTTCCAGACCTATTGGGACACAGTAGGAAAGGAAGTTTGTTCTACCATTCGGGAGTTCCAAGCCTCAAAACACATTCCGCGAAGCTACAACTCGACCTTCCTAGCTCTGATCCCGAAAGGACTAGCCCCAAAGTCCATGAGCGACTTCAGGCCCATCAGCCTTTGCAATGTGTTATACAAAGTCCTCATGAAAACCATTGGCAATCGCATGAAGAACGTGCTGCCTCAAATCATCGACCCCTGTCAAGGGAGCACTGTCCAGGGAAGATCAATTTTAGATGGCATAATCACAGTCCACGAAGCCCTCCACACTGCATCCCAAACCAAAAAGGCTGCGTTTGCCCTCAAACTCGATATGAACAAAGCTTACGACCGCATCAACTGGGACTTCGTGAATGCCATCCTGCTCAAGTTTGGCTTTCATCCGGACTGGGTCAGGCTAATCAGCAGTTGCATTCGCTCACCTTGGTTCTCTGTTCTGGTCAATGGATCGTCTGCAGGGTACTTCCAAAGCCACAGAGGACTCAGACAAGGGGATCCCATCAGTCCTATGCTTTTTATCCTAGTTGTTGAAGCCTTAGGCAGAACGGTCTCTGCTGCCCGTGAGGCAAGGCTAATTTTTGGCATCAAAGCAACGTCCCTCACAAATGCCATCACGCATCAACAATTTGTGGATGATACACTAATGTTGTCCGTCGCGTCGATGGCAGAAGCCAAAAACATCAGACGAATCCTCAAGCTTTATGAGGATGCGGCAGGTCAGAAGGTCAATTTCAACAAGAGCAAAGTTTACTTCCTTAACACCCCACTCCCGCGGCAGACCCGAATCGCCAAAATTTTTGGTTGCTCCATCGCCTCTCTCCCCACTTCTTACCTGGGCCTGCCTTTGCTCACTGGTGCCCCTTCGAAGCTTATGTGGAACAGTGTACTAGAAAGGATCCAAAGGAAGCTCACCGGGTGGAAAGGCCATCTGCTCTCCCAGGCAGGTAAGGCTACTTTAACCATGGCTTCCCTCCAAAGCATCCCAGTTTACTTTTTATCAGTTTTCAAAGCCCCAGCCAAAGTTTATCACTTGATCGAGCAACACCAAAAGAAATTTCTTTGGTCTGGTTCCGAAAGCAAGCAGAGATTTCACCTGGTGGGCTGGGACAAGGTTTGCTTACCTAAGGAGAATGGAGGTCTTGGGCTGAGGAAAGTCTCCCACCTTAACTCAGCCCTTCTAGCTAAGCAAGCCTGGCGGTTGATCTCCGACGAAGGTCATGAGTGGCCAACGATTGTCAAGCGGAAGTACCTTCAAGGCACCGAATTCCTGAGCACCACCATCCCCTCGCATGGCTCTGCCTTCTGGAAAGCCATTCTAACCACCAGAGACGTCCTCCGCAAAGGAACGAGATGGATTCTAGGTAATGGCCACAAGATCAATTTTTGGGAAGATAGATGGGCAGGAGACGAACCTCTTTCTTGCGACCCCACCCTGGCCCAGTTAAAAGGCTACACCAACATGACTTTGGGTCCCAAGATCGTTGACTTTCTCTGGATTGACAGGGGAAGACCCAGTTGGAAGACCATGGTTTTCCAAGGATTTGAAGCAGAAATTAACAAACTCAACCACATTTTGTCCTTGCAGTTTATCCCGTCCCTGGCTAGAGACGATCAGCTTCGATGGTCAGCAACGGACAGTGGCAAGTTTTCAGTCAAATCGGCCTACACCATCGCTCTCCACCCTGACACTCCCAGATTCCAAACTCACTTAGTCTGGATTAAGAGACTCATTCCTAAAGTATCCTTGTTTGCTTGGTTAGTTGTCCAAGGGAAAATTCTAACCATCGACAATATGATGAAAAAAGGGCTAACCATTCCCAACAGGTGTTTTCTGTGCAGGGCAGGCTGGGAGTCCATTCATCACCTTTTCATTGAGTGTCCCTTTGCCACCTCAATCCTCAGTGGCCTCTTTCAAGCATTCAACATTGCTTGGGTGAGTCCCGCCTCTATCACCGAATTCTTCCAGCAATGGCCTGCGCCCTTTGCTAGCTCCAAGTTGAGTTTCATGTGGAAGATCAGTCTGCATCATTTCCTTTGGCAAGTTTGGCTTGAGAGGAATTCCAGGATCTTCAATGAGTCTTCCCGTGAGCCAGGATCCATCACCAGCAAGATCCTAGCTTTCGCTAGAGAAAACACCTTGATTAGTCCAGAGGAGGCCCGACCTAATTCCCCTTTTGAGAGGTTGCTAGCTCAATCCTTGAGTCTTCCCCTTCAGAATGGCTTCCACAAAAGGAATACCAGGCGCGAGGTCAGGTGGTTACCCCCCCTGATGAGCACCTCAAGCTAAACTTTGATGGTGCCGCTAAAAACAATCCAGGCAGAGCTGGAGCAGGAGGGATCATCCGGGATCACAGAGGCCACCTGATCACAGCCTTTGCGGAGCCCCTGGGATCCACAACCAACAACGCCGCGGAGGCTAGGGCTGTGTGGCGTGGTCTGGATCTAGTCAAAGACATCCACAAGCGTTTCGTCATGGAAGGAGATTCCCAGATCATCATCGACCTCCTAAATAACGACAAGGATCCTCCGTGGAAGATCGAACCCTACATCAGGGAATCGAGGGTCCTCTTGAGCGATAAAATTGACAGCATGGCCCAACACGTTTATCGAGAAGCCAACAAGGCGGCAGATAGGCTCGCTAATATCGGTGTTAATGTTGTTAACTTAATCACGTGGACACACGATGTCCCGGCTGACGTGGAGAAAATCATCCAAAATGACCAATGATGTGGTGTCTGAGGTGGATCATGTGCAGAGGTAGGTGGCGGACAGCCAATGACTTGTCTTGCTCCATGTGGGGGCAGAGGCATCCTTTCCAAAACAACCTTTCCAACAGGGCAGTTAGTCCAGGGATTTCCAAAGCATGGAATGAGTGCCAGCGTCTCAGGAAAATGGCGGTTAGGGTCTCTAAGGATTTCTTGCCCCATGAGGGCAGATTTCATGGCTCCAAGAGTGCCTCGTATAGGGGGAAGGCACGGGAGGGCCTTCTGACACACGGCAGGCACGCGCGGCTTCGTGGGTATCCAACAAGCTCAAAAAACATCCCACGCTTCACCCAGATCAAGGGCGATGAGATTTTCAAGCACCAAGGGGCGGTTGGCACGCGGCATGACCGCCAGGTGGCAGTGAGGAGGTGGCCCTGTCTTCTTTTAGGAACCCTTCCTATTTATGTGCCAATCCTCAAGCGGTTCATTCATGCACCCAGCCACCACCTTTTTCCTATCCGCGAGAGCGAGAGTACGTCGTTTGGGTTTTCTTCTAAGTGCTGCAGCTGCGATAGAAACATGACGTATATCGAGCCTAGCAGGGTGGTCATGGAGCCGACCGCTCAGGCCATCCTCACGGAAAGGAGATTCACCCAGTTCTTTGACATGTTCTCTGGGGCTGACGATGGTGTCACTGCTGCTGTGATGGAAACGTGGGACGAGGGCAGAGTGGTGATCAACAGAAGGGAATTCACCATCGACATCAACCTGCTGGCCACAATCACTGGCCAGACCACTCGTGGCCGCTCGGTCCATAGACAGAAGCACAACTGGGAGGTGGAATTGCGAGAATTCAAAGATAATTTGAAGATCTTTAAGGAAGCAAAAAATGGGTTGACAAGGGTCGACCTCCCGGCCCCCTGGAATTCGGTTATGAAGAATATCATGGAATTTGTCACTATCGAGGACCCTGGCAAGGTCCTCTTGAGCTTCCACTATGCTTTTATCAACTTCTTCCATGATATCAACCCCATCAGTATCCCCCAGTTTCTCCTGAATTCAATGAACTACACCATTAACGCCTGCCGAAACAAGAAAGGTACGGCCATGCCCCTCCACCAAGGCCTTTTCAAGGTTATCTTTAAATTTGTCCTGGCCACTTCGCCTCAGCCTGAGATTCCTGTCGAACCTCCGACTGAAACCCCCATTGCTGAGAGTTCTCGACCCAAGGACTTACCCAAGCCCTATTCTAGATCCCCGACAAAGAAACGCGAGCTAGAGGTGTCCATCAGAGCCGACGCTGCAAGGAAGAAGCTCAGAATTGAGGAGCCGGGAAGCTCGAAGAGGTTCTCAGCCAGGCTGAAGAACAAACAGGGATAGACAACAGCGACTCCAGTCTCCGTCGACTCCGAGGAGGAAAGCACTGACCCCAACATCATGGTCCTCAAGCGGTTCATCCTGACCACTCTGGCAACTTCCCTCCACCAGACGCAGGAAATTTTGGACGCTCTTACCAGAGTTTTCTTCAATGAGGGCTACCAGAGTAACAAGCTTCCTGAGGCCACCCCTGAGACTGAGGACCAGGAGGACGACAAGGACGACGAACAGAACGAGGAGGAAGACGAGGAAGATTAAGTCGAGGACCCTGCTGCTCCTTTTTGGCTTCGGCTTGGCTTGAATGTTTTCTGGTTTTGTCCTAGCTTTGCTGGTTGCTGTAACTTCCTTTCCACGGGTCTTTGCATTTTTGTGTCGTTGGTCTATTGTCATGATCGCTGGGCAGCCGCTCTAAGGTTTATGGTGGTCTTCCTAACACTGTTTCAGGCTCACCTTTGTAGGGGACCGAGTTTCCTCAGTCTGTTTTTGTTCCGCCTGCACAACATTTTGCTGCTATTGTACGAAGGTTTTGGGTCAACCTGAAAAACCCGTTTGATGAATATAATTTACTTATCAAAAAAAAAAATTATCATCCCAATACTCCATAAACAATCCACTTCTTGCTATGAACCACAAACCTCTCTGAAAAATCATTTCCTTGTCTTTAGGATTATTATATGTTACCAAAAAAACCCTCTTCCTATATCTTTGGTTCTTGCAATATTAAAGGGAGTCAATTATTTTTAACCCAAGTTTCAATATCCTTAGGAGATGACCATAGGTTCAAGAACTAACATATCAATCCACATTCAACCAACTTGTTATAATCCTTTGAGGTTTTGTTCATCAAACTTTACCTTTGGAATTTGTTATTTTTTTTTTACAAATCCATCATTTTTGGGGAAAGAAGAAATCTCTATTTTCCTCTTCCTAGATTCAACCATTGCTTGTATTATTTTAGTAGGTGTCCTTTTTGGATCAACCCCTAAATATGAAGATACTCAAATAGCTATTTTAAAAAACCTAAATTGTTTATATTTTACTTATTTTGTCTTCTTCATTTCTAATCTCAGATCTTTGTTGTCTACCCTTTGTTACTCACAGGTCTCCTCTATTTCGGCTATTGTAGTTTGAAATCTAGTTTTTCTTTCCTATTCCCTAGTTCTATCGCACTTCTTCTACCTTCTCTCTTTTCTCAAAATCCTACCATCTCTATTTCGAAAAGGTTTCACTCTTATTTGGTTGTAACAAAGAGATTTTTCTTAGGCTTTGATTATAATAACTCGGTTTTTGTCATTATAAAACCTATTTACAAATTAAAATTATTTTAATTTAAAAATTAAATTTATTTAATTATAAATTACCAAAAACTTATGAAATGATAAGAGTTTAATCAATTAAGATCTTGTCAACCCCTCCCCTCTTTCTATATATAAAAGACATTAAGAAAACCATTATAAAAATGTTATGATAAAATAGAAATATGATCGTTTGAATGTTATATAATCACTTAACATTTATTTTATAAATAAAAAATTATTAAGGCTTACAACCATATGAGTGACATCATACTAGTTCATTTACCAAGTGTCAAATTACCAGCTTTTGAGGCTTTACGTTTAATTTTTAGACCCCCCATATTACACTCATCCCATGATAGACTCTATATAATTTTTACGTAATATGGTTTTATGGTTAACTATAGTAATAATCTTAAATAATAAAATTTTAAATATTTAATGGGTTATATTGGATTGAAACCAGTTCCACCCATATATATTATAATGGGTAATTGGATAAGATTTAAACCTTGAAGAATTTTTTTTTGACTTTGGTTTCCTTTTCAAAAACTGAGGAATCTAAGTAATTGAATTAATACCTTTTGATGCTTGAATCGAGCAATTATCATTTTTAAACACATCGGATTTAATTTAAATTTTTTCCAATCAAATCTATTTTTAAATTAATAGAATATTTATTTTTATATTTTATAATGTTTATTTTTTTATTAATGGTGAAAAAATAGGTTTTGAAAGGTCCCAGAACCTTTCACATTAGAAGATGCAGAGAAAGATAAGGCTAATTACGCACAGGCAAGCCTCCAAGTCCAAAAAAACATAAATTAAACTAAAACAGTCATCCAAAAGCAAAGACCAGCCCACCACTTAGCAATGCATAAAGGAGACTTTTTATTCAACTTTATTTTAGAGACGCCAATGATCCTACTCTATTTTTGCATAACACTAGAAGGGTAGTAAATACATCAAGATGCATATTACAAAACTCTAAACTCAGAGAGCAAGGATGAAGGTAAAACACCAAGCATATTCTTTGAGAATGGTAACCACCAGGAAGCAAAAGGGCCAACCCCCCAAAAAAGACCCCCCAAAGAGAGGATCACTAGAACACAATTGAGATATCATCCAAGTAGAAAGACAATAAAAATTTCTACTGGATAGGTAGGCCCAATGCTTCCAAAGCAACAATTGTCATTAACTGCGAAGGGAAATTGTCTTCCCAAATTTTGAACTGGCCACTATCCACCCCCAAACTGGCCATAACATCAGTAGCCTGGTTACCTTCCCTATAAATATGCTAAATTTTAACTTCTAAAATATCTTACAGAATATTTGATGTATCCTTAATAATATTCAAGATGAAATAATTATCAGTATTTCCAACTTGTAGATCTCGAATGATGTTCAAGGAGTCACCTTGAATGAGAAGTCTTTTGAAGCCCCTCTCAAAAACCTGGTGAACACTTGAGAAAAAAATCTTAGCTTCAAATAGGTGGTTGGTTTGAATACCATAATCTTCAACATAAGCCCAAATGACCTCACCATTATCATTTATGACAACACCCCCTCCACCAGCCCTCCAGGAATTACCTTTGGCATCCCCATCAAAGTTTAGAATGACCCACCCTTTAGCTAGTTTATGTCATCTAGTAGCCAATATTTTTTGAATAGTGGATACAGAAACATAATTCTCTAGATTCAGATTCCAACTAACACCAACCTCTTTCTCCATAACTTTCTCCCTACCATTTCTAACATCAAAGACAGTCGGGTTATTCTCAATAACAACTTTAATCCTTCTAAAGACAAAGGATGTGACCATAGTAATATCCTTGAAAATTATTGTTTTCCTCTCCCACCAGATACCCCAAAAAAAGTGAGGAAGAACCAGATCCCACACCCTAGTGAGGTTTTGACTGATGAAGGAGGATTTCCACTAAGTGAAAAGTTCCTTGAAAGTTCGAGGTAATGTCCATTTGATGGAAAAAGAATCCAATAAAGTATTGAGCACATTATTTAATAAATCACAATGGATGAAAATATGATCCATAGATTCAGCATCCTTAGAACACAAGAGAAAAATATTGTGAAGATGGAATCCTTTCTTACATAAATTATCAACAGTTAAATTTTTGTTTTGCAAACACAACCACAAAAAAATGTAATCTTGGGGATCAAATGAGGATACAAAAACCCTTCTATTGGAAAAGATACTCCCTTGGATAATGATTGGGCCTCATATGCAGTCTTGACAAAAAAAAATACCTTTAGGAGAATGAGTCCATAGAAGGAAGTCCCTGTCATTCTATTCAGGAAGAAAGTATTGTTGCAGCAACATATTCAAACTTGCCAAAATCTAAAAAAATTGAATATTAGTTATATATAAAATCAGATGCTTCCAAATCATCTTGCCATTAGTGATGATTATGTAATCAATTATTTTTTCTCCATATTTTAGTGACAAAGGAGCCTTCAACTCATAAAAATTGAGACTAAGAAAGAGAGGTTCATGAAGAATCCAAGTATCCTCCCAAAAGAACACATCTTTACCATTCCCAATCTACCATCGTATACCCTCTATAACCAAAATTTTGACCTCCAACAAACCATTCCAGATCATAGAACCCCTAGGAGGAGCAGCACTTCTAAAAAAGAAATGTGATTTTCCAAATACTTACCTCTCATAATATCTTTTCATAGATGGTCCTCCTCAACACATAATATCTAGGCTATTTTTGTAATCAGTGCCTTATTGAACAATAATAAATTTTTGATCCCAATACCCTTTCCTAGAAGAGAAAACCCTATCCCAAGTGAAAAGGGACACCCTCTGGTTATCCTCCACCCGAGTCCATAGAAATATCCTAAATATCTGGTCAATCCTCCTCCTAACTTTGAAGGGCATTCTGAAAAGAGATATGTAATAGACGAGAATGTTTTGGAGGGTAGCTTGAAGCAATTGCAACTTATATGCTTGGCTTAGAAATTTACCTTTCCACCTAGCTAACTTACATTGAATCCTATCCAACACAGGAGACCACAACTCCTCCTTCATCCTCCCAGTAAACAATGGTATACCTAGATATAAAGAAGGAAGGTTAGCAATGCCACAATCAAAAATCCCTACAATTCTATGTTGAAGTTGTCCCCCAGTATTCACAAAAAATATTTGAATCTTATGGAGGTTAATTTTTTGGTTGGAAGCTTTCTCACACAACTGCAAAATATTCAAGAATACCTTAGCCTCTCTCAAAGTAACCTCCCCAAGAAGTACAGTGTCATCTATAAACTATTGACAAAAAATTATCTCTGCAATACTAGCATGCCTAATGCCCTTAATCTTAGAGGACAAGGTAGCAACAAGAGTCGATCTTCCTAAAGCTTTAGCCATCAAAATGAAAAGATATTAAGACAAGGGATCACCTTACCTAATACATATTTGATCCCCAAAAAAATACTTAGTATCCCATTGATGATGATAGAAGTTTTTGTAGAGGAAATACAAACTCTAACCCACTTCCTCCATAGATCCCCAAAGCCAAATTTATGAAATACCTTGTCAAGGAACTCCCAGGAGACGTTGGCATAAGCCTTTTGCATATCAATTTTAAGAAGCATTCCAACCAACATAGATAAGATGGTTGGACCTAGTAAATAAGATGGATAATATCTCTCATACACAAATAGAAACTTTTTTATTTTAATATTAAACCAAAATCTTGGTTAAAATTTTATTATAGATGGACTCAAATATTTAGCATAAATCTATGGAACACTACATGTTTTAAATAAAATATAGGAATACATTCAAAATATCTATAATTAGTTAGATTAAGTAAAATTTACTCAATTAGAATTATTAATGTTGAGGTGGTTTCATATATTATGTTTAAAAAAAAAATGTTACAGATTTCATAGCAATTAGATGATTTGGGTTTAGTGTATAATGGGTGTGACATAGCTTATATTTGATATAATGACTTATATTCAACCTTATCTTCTAAACTCTTAGAAATATTTTCTTTAGAACTAAAATAAGAAAGGTAGTATTTGTTGGAAATATTGAGTTAGTTATATTTTTATTGATGTCAAGAGTCAGTGTCAGTGACCAGTGCGGGACTTGGCAAAAGAAGGGTTAAAATAATTATAATTTAAGCCCAAGAGATTTGGTTTAAGGGCTTCACATGATTGGTCAAAAGTATAGTTAAATACCTTGAAGGAAAGGCCTAAAGGAAACAATATTATAATATTTATTATTATAATATTAAAGGAGGTCAGAAAAGGTCTAAGGGTAAAAGAGAAAAATACCTAGGCCCAAAGGAAATAATATCATAATATTTTTATTATAATATTAAAGGTTAAAATTAAAAGCCTAAGGTAATTTATAAATTATTTATAATATTTATATTATAAATTAATTTATAAAATAATATTATTTAAAACCCAAAGTAGGGTTGGGCGTAAATTTAATCTAATTTTTTATTCCCCTGCTGACTTCGAAGGAAAGAGGCATATGATATAAATACCATAAGGTAATTTTAATAATATTATGAGTGAAACTTGGTTGTGTGATTAAAGAGGTTTTCTGAAAGGATTAAATTGAGTTATGTATGCAATATTTGTAATTTGAATAAAGCTTTTGTGAAAGCTAGTGGACTATTTTGAGTAATTCCTAGAGGGGACTTAAGGACAAATTTGTGTGAGATTTTGTGGAAGCTTACAAGCAGATTTGAGGTAAGTCTTGGTGAAGACTTGTTGAGCAGATTGGACAAGTTCTAGAGAGGACTTGTTGAGCAGAGTTGAGATAGAGATTGAGCAGATTTGTGCTAGACCGAAGGACAGTGTTTAGTGTAAATTTGATATAGATATTGAGTAGATTTATGCTAGATCGAAGGATAGTGTTTTAGTGAAAAGTTGAGATAGAGATTGAGCAGATTTATGCTAGACTGAAGGACAGTTTTTAGTGCAGATTTGAGACAGAGATTGAGCAAATTTGTGCAAGGCAAAGGACAGTGCTTAGTACATATCTAAGATAGAGATAGAGCAAAGTTAGAGTAGGCTTTGGATGTGACAGAGTAGAGGATAGTAGTCTCCAGTGTATAGAGATCCATCATCTAGGGCAGTGAGGATAGAGGTCTTCTGAGTGAGGATAGAGGTCTTCAATGGAGAGATATCCACAAGCCAATGTAGTGGAGGTAGTAGTCTTCTAGAGAGATTCATCATCCAGAGTAGAGGATAAAAGATTCTCCTATGGATAGAGATCCATGAACTTGATTAAGCGATTGGTGTCTCCTTTGGATAGAGGTCCATAAACATTGTAATATGGAAGGATTCCCAAGAGAATTTATTGAGAAAATTTATAAGGAATATTTCTTCGTGGAGTAGCCCACATTGGGTAAACCACGTTAAATCATGTCTCTCATGTGTGTGATGCTTTGTGTAATGATTACTGATTTAATATTACTGATGTTATCATATGGTTTAAAAAGCAAAAAAAATATCTTATATTTTTTATGCCCCTTTAAGTATAAGCACATGTTCTTCAATTGGTATCAAAGCGGATCTCTCCATGAAAATACTAACATCTTGGAGGAAGATCCATCAAAAACACACAAATTTAGATAATGAAGAAGAGACCATGTTTGACATAAAAGAGGAATTATTTGTTGATATTAGGAACCTGGAAAATTTTAGAAATAAGAACTCAAGTTTGAATGATCAAATTCAATAGGATGAAGAAGCAAAGAAATAACTTCTACAGAGTCTCACAAAACTCAAGATAAAGGTAGAAGAAGGAAAGAAAAATGAACAAGATATGATAGGTCTATTAAGAGAAAGGGAAACAGAATGTGAAATATTGGAAGCAGAAATTATTTCTCTAAGGAATGAAGTTGAAAAGACCAAGTTACAACAAGATATAAGGTTAGGGAAACAGAAATAGGAGTCAAGCTTTCATGAGGCAAAGACATAAAATAGAAATAAGCTTGTGACTCATACTCTAGAAGCAAAAGACATCAAGAAAGAAGAATGCAAATTAGAACCATGGACAAGAGTTAATCACAACAGAAGGAGGAGCACTCGACCATATTTTCCAAGGCATTCAAATAGGTTACATAATATCTTCCATGGCTATTGTTTTTCATGTAAAAAATATGGTCATAGAGTTGTACATTGCACTGGTTATGTTAAAAATGATGTTGATAGAAATTTCAATTCTTTTGCACCTCTTATGAATAATGATGTCATATGTTATAAGTGCAATAATTTTGGTCACAAGGCTAGATGGTGCAAAATGGTATTGCTTGAGTCAAGTAAAAATAATACAACATCAACAATTATGAAAGAGATAAAAGGACATGAGAAAGCTAGATCAATGTTAGTACAAACAACTTTTCATGTTCAGGATAAGAGAAAACAATGGTTTCTTGATAGTGGATATTCTAGTCACATGACATGAGATAAAAGTGTACTAAAAGAAACTGATGGAGAATTAGTAATATTTGGTGATAATGGATCAACAAAATTTTATGGGAAAGGAACTCTAATTTTAGATAATGGGAAAAAAGAGAATGTATTATATGTTAAGGGGTTGAGGTACAATCTATTAAGTGTAATCCAGCTTTGTGATCAAGGGTACATGGTTAATTTTCATCCAATTAGGTGTGATATTAGGAATTCTAAAACCAGAAAACTTATTGCAAATGCTAATAGAACTACAAACAACCTCTACATGTTAAGTGAGATTAAAGGAGAAAAGTATTTTCTATCACAAGAATATGAGAGTTGGTTGTGGTATAGAAGAATGGGTCATTTAAACTTTGACAACATAGTAAACATAAGCGACAAGCAGGATGTCAGAGATTTATCAAATCTAAAAAGGCCACAAAACACTATTAGTTCACAATGTTAGCATGGGAAGCAAACTAGAACAAGCTTCAATTCAAAAGAATTTATGTCATTTAATCCATTGAAGCTAGTGCACACTGATCTATGTGTTCCTACAAGGACAAAGAGTTTACAAGGTGAAAGTTACTTTATATTGTTTATAGATGATTATTCCATAATTATTTGGGTAGCCTTCCTGGAAGAAAAGTCAGAAACTCTTGAGAAGTTTAAAGCTTTTAAAGAGTTAGTAGAAAATAAAACGGGTAAAAGGATTAAGAGTTTAAGGTCAGATATAGGAGGAGCATTTACCTCAAATAAATTTGTAGACTTTTGTGAACAACATGGGATAAAAATAGAATATTTAGCAGCAAGATCTCCTCAACAAAATGGGGTAGTTGAAAGGAAAAATAGGACAGTTGATAATATGCCTGAGATATGTTAAATGAGTCTAAGATTTCATATGGTTTTTGGAAAGAGGCGGTACATACAACAACATATATCATCAATAGAGCTCAAGTAAGAGTAAACCATCACAAAACTCCATATGATCTCTGGAAAGGAATACCAACTACTATAAAGTACTTAAGAATTTTTGGAAGCAAATGTTACATAAGACGGGAAGAGAAAAATTTGGGTAAGTTTGACCCAAGATGTGATGAGGGTATTTTTCTTGGCTATTCCACTAAGAGCAAAGCCTATAGATGCTATAAAAAAAGGACACATACTATTATAGAAAGTATAAATGTAACAATTGATGAGAAGATAGGATCAAGAGAACCAGTTCAAGAAAATGTGTATCAAGAAGATGAAAGTTGTTAGGAAGAGTTATGTGAAGAATCAGAGGAAGAAGACGAAACACAAAGATTATTTCCTAAGACTCCATCCAGGCATGTATAGAAAAATTATCCAAGGGATAAAATCATTGGGAATCTAGATGAGAGACAAACAAGGAGAAGGATAATAGCATCAAATCAACAAGCAAAATTATCCTTGTTATCTAAATTTGAGCCAAAATATTTCAATGAGGCAAGTGAAAATGACTTTTGGATTAAGGAAATGAATGAGGAACTAGATTAGATAGAGAAAAGTAAGACTTTGGAACTTTTCCCATGACCAAAGGACAAGAATATGATTGGCACTAAATGGGTATTCAGAAATAAGTTAAATGAAGATGGTCAAGTAGTCATAAATAAAGCAATATTAGTATGCAAAGGTTATGCACAGGTAGAGGGAATTGACTTTGATGAGACATTTGCTCTAGTTGCATAACTTGAAGCTATCATAATGTTCTTAGCCTTCTCAAGTTTCAAAAACTTCAAAGTATATCAGATGGATGTTAAATCAACCTTTCTAAATGGTGTTCTAGAAGAAGAGGTTTACATTGAGCATCCAGAAGGATTCAACTTAAATGATAAACCGGAATATGTATGCATATTGAAGAAGGCACTTTATGGATTAAAGCAAGCTCCTAGAGCTTAGTACTCAAGATTAGATAAGTACCTTCAGGAACAGGGTTTCAGGAAAGGAATAGTGGACAGTAACTTGGTATTCCTACCCCCCTCCTTAAGCCACATAGCTCAAGATTTTTATCTCCAAAAAGGCTCCTCACTGGTAAGAATATTATGGAATTATGCAAGAGTAATTTACTCTTTATTGGCCAACTCCTTTGACCAACCTTCACTTTGGACTTTTTCCTTAATTTCTTGTAAATATTGAAATATTTTTTGCTTCCTATGGAAGAGGTTCCCAAAAACCTTTTGATTCCACCTCTTCAAGTTAGCTTTTATCAACTTCTTGGCCACTTGGAACATCTTAGTGCCATAGACATTTGTATTCTACCAAGCCTTAATAAAGCCTTCAATATCTGGATGAGAAAGCCACAATGTCTCAAATCTAAAAGGATAACCTTTCAAACGTTTCTCCTCCATGAATTATAATAGTAATGGATTGTTATTAGAAGCAATTCTTGGTAAAGTCCTCAAAGAAAAATCTTGAACCATGGTAAGCCAACTCACTGAATTAAGGGCCCTATCAATCCTAGATTGAATCAAACCCTTACCACTTATTCTGTCAATATCTACTAGTCCCATGGAGGTCAAGAACTCACCAAACTCCTCCATATTATCTAAAACAATAGCCAAGCCTCAAAGTTTCTCACTCAGGAGAAAAATGGAAGTAAAATTACCAGAAAGAAACCATGGTAGGTCAAATGAAGAACCAAGGGCTTTTAAGTCAACCCAGAGTTTCCTTCTATCCATAGCAACATTAGGAGCATACACATTGGTAGAAATCTAAGAAAATTTAGTTTTTTTACAACAAAATAAAAAGGAAGAGAATATATCAACCTGATGAATGAGCTTGCCCTCCATAGAATCAAGATTCCAGAGCATCCACAAACCTCTAGAAGAACCACGAGAAACCCTACTCACAACTTTACACCCCTTCCAAAAAAAAATTCGTAATCTATCAAAATACTCATCGCCCATCTTAGTTTCTTGTAAGAAAATAATATCAAGCTTGAAACTTTTTCTAAAAAATTTAGCACTCTTTGTTTAGTTGGGGCATGTAGACCTCAAATATTCCATGAGACAATCTTCATTACTTCAAGGATTGTGGAGCCTTCCCTCCACTCAAAGGTAATGTAGGCTAGGAGCCATTATCCACATATTGAGTTATTTTCTTTAAGAGCACCTCAGATTTTTTTGGTCTTCCTGGTCCCTTCCCACTACTTAGATTCATTATTTTTCAGGTATTTTTGATTGGTCACATATATCCAATTGTTCCCTTCTTGCTTGCTTCTACTGATTGAGGAAGAATTTATTGCAGTTGAGCTATATTCTTTAGTTTCATCTTTTTCTTATTTATAATTTTTTGAAAGCCATCTTACTCCAAGGAAGACAAGACCTCCTCTTATTCTTTGTCCAAAGCATTTGTAGAAATATATCCTTCTTCTACATCCCAAAAAGATGTCATGATAGCTTCATATTTTTCCTTATCAAGAGGGGCATTAACCTTATTATTACAAAATAGGGGTAGTTGCTCCTAAAAACATCTCAACAGGAGCCTGAGCAGAAGGCAGTTGATCCCCTTGATGATCCAGGATCTCCACTCATTTATGTGTTATAGCATCCAACCCAGCATCAAAACCATAATGTAGTAACTCTCCTAATACAACAAATTTATTTGTATTCACCTCTACACCCATGGAATGCCCACCAACTTCTAGAAAAATACAAACAACTTTAGAGTACTCTTATTTTTTCTCTAAGCACTTTTCATCAATTTCATCTATGACAAGGCCTCCAACTGCACCAATAACCAATATTTCTATGGGAATAAACTCCTTAGGATCCCATGAACCCCTTTTCTATCTCCCCTTGATTCAGATACTAGAAAACTTGGATTTGGGGTCTACTTCGTTTCCTAAGCCTTTTTTCCTTTATCAACTTTTTGAAACAGAGTGCAAGTGAAGTTGGGATGACCAAGCATCTTGCATTTCAAGCATTTTCCAACTATGTTCTCATATTCCAAAGGTTAGGTCCAGAACCTAAACTTAGATTCGATTTCAATTGAATTTGAAAGGTCCTTATCAATCATAACATTAAAACATAATTTAGCATATAAAATCCTATATCTAGCAATGGCAACAGGATCTATTACCACCATATCTCCTATTCCATTTGCAATTCTGACTAGGATCTCCTCATGCCAAATATATAAGGGAAGGTCAGGAAGGTGAACCCACACAGGAGCTTGGTCAATGCATTGGGAATTAGGGTTGAAATTGGGTGCCCACTTCCTTAGGAATAAACCTCTGTGCCCAAAGAACCATGGACCAACTTGAAGAATCCTATCACGATCCTCCAAACCACTAAGCCTAACTAGGAAAAAATCCTTAAGTAATGCAAAAATCTCCAAATAAACCTTAGAATACCATTTTAATTGAGCCCACTTTTGAATAGCCTCAAAATTTGGATGAACCCTAACAAAGTTCCCAACAAGAACAAAATCCCCATGGGAAGTAGCCATACCTGCAAGAGGTCTAGAACCACAAGTCTTCCTAAAAAAAAGAGATTTAACCCTAGGCTCATTTATTTTTTCTTTCCCTTAAGAAGACTAACCCAAGATCACACCCCTGAGATAAAACCTTTATAGCTCTCCTCACCATCCCCACCACCAATATCCACACCCTAACCTCCACTGCTCCTTGCATCTTGAACTACAATACTTCCACCTTGCCCATAATTCAATTCTTGCAAGCCATCCTTTCCTTCCTGACTCGAGTTCTCCATCACCTAACTCAACTATGGATTACAAACTCTCTACAATTGCCATCACCTGACTTAGTTGTGGATTGAAAACCCTCTAGAGTCATTGTTGCCTAACTTCAATCCCTCTACAATATCCTTTATAGGGCAACACAGATCACAAATATTCAATTGCCTCCACAGATCATAGATATTTATCTACCTTCACAAATTATATATATTCCTCCATAGATCACATATAATTTAGCTACCTCCATAGATCACAAATATTTAGCTACCTCCATAGATCACAGATATTCAACTACCTTCACAAATCATAGATATTCCTCCATAGATCACATATATTCAGTTACCTCCATAGATCACATATATTCCTCCACAGATCACAGATATCCACAGATCATAGATATTTAGTTACCTTCATAAATCATAGATATTCCTCCACAGATCACAAATATTCAGCTACCTCCAAATATCACATATATTCAACTACCTTCACAAATCACAGATATTCCTCCATAGATCATAGATATTCCTCCACAGATTACATAATATTTAATTTTTTCTTTTAAATTATATATATATATATAGATTAAATAATTATATAAAAAATAACACAAAATATTTTTTTAATACTCAAACCAAGGTAATAAAGCCAAAATCTACATGATCATTGGCTTTGCTTTTAGATGGGCATGCACATTTTGACTTTATTACCCCTTGTCCCAAATCTAAGATCGGCCAATATCATTTGATATTTATATTTATATAATTTTTTTTTTAATATTTTTAATATTTTTATTTTCTGATTATAGATTCTAAAATTTTGTTTTTTATATAAAATTTAAAATAATGTTATATTTTTAATTAGGCCTTACACCTAATTATTTATATTTTAAAAATAAATACACAAACAATTAGAAATAAGAAGGCTCTAAGAACTTTTAATAACACTCTAAGACAAAAGCAATGTAAGGTTAGGAGAGAACCATAGGCGTAAAAAAATATTAACATATTATTGAAATGCAATAGTGCTTAAATAACATATGATTTAGGCTATGAGTAGCTTAAATCAATTGTTTCCCCCTTAGGTAGTAAACAACGTGAATAGGTAGCCTTCCCCCTAAGGTAGCTAACAGCCTTATAAAACAACGCTAACCATTAACAAATATTATTCACGTTACAATGTGAATAATCAATCATACCATTAACCATAGAAAATAGTTAAAGATATTTACAATGGTAAAACAAGGTAAATAATGAAATAACCTAATGGTAAAAATAAATATTTACTTTTTACCATGTGGTAAATGAAATCTAGCTTAATGTAGAAAAATATGGTTAATATCCCGAATAATGGAATATTACGCTAACATCCTCCCTTATTATATTATTTAGGTAATGTATATAACTATCCCAATACAGTGAAAACGATGTTGATATGCTGTTTTTTGCTTTGTCACAGTGCTCTGACTGCTTCTAAGAAAAAAATGGGTCATTCCTCACTTTGTCTTCACATCAACAAATGTCCTTATTGTAATATTTTCATCCAACCGGATTGCATGGGTAACCAGCCATTGCAACCGCTATGTGTACTATAGTAGATCACTACATACGAGGTTCATTCTGTTACAATATAATTTTGCAAAAAGTGTTGATAAGGTAGCTAAGGTGTCGGTCGCTGCCAAAAATGCACCCTTATAAGTTTTTCCCCTTGTTGCAAAACATGTTGTAATGAAATTTCTGCAAGAAGTGTGACTAAGGTGTTGGTCACTGCCGAAAATGCACCCTTATAAGTCTTCCTCTATTTTTACAAAAAATTGTGTGAAGTAGGAAAGAAATGTTTATCCCCCTTAATTGCAAAAGATGTGCAACTCATGATACTTGTTTAAGGGTTTTACAAAGATTACCTCCTAGGCAATTTTACATCATAAAATCCCCCCCTTTTATTAAAAGTACTTCAAACAAAAAGAGTTTGCTATTTATGAAGTCTAAAAGAGGTGCAATCACCCATTTATTACTAGTACTTCAAACAAAAACTTATGTTATTTATGAAGCCTAAAAGAGAGAGAGTAAATGGTGCTTGCCTGTGGTGACAAATTTATTTCTCTTTACAATACGGTTTTAGCCATGAGCACTTTATGTGCTCTTTCTAAACCAGAATTAGAATCAGAATCGGAATCAGAAACTTAACTAGCGACATTGCTTCTTTGTGATGTGCCTTTGCCATTTTTGTTTTGCTTATTTTTAAACCAACATCGATTGGTGTCATGGTTGTCCTTTTTACAATGTGAGCAAAACTTATTTTGAGGTTGCTTTCCCTTACCTTTTGAAGATGATCCTCCCTTCTAAAAGTTTCATTTCTTCTTTCCATCCTAATTGTTTGAGTAAAGTGCATTGTTTGTCACTTCATCGCTTTGGAGTTGATTTTCTTCCTCTATTTGAAGCAAATTGACTAACTCCACAAAGGTGACTGTTCTTTGAGATACATTAAGGGATGTTATTAACATATTTTAGGATTCTGGAAGAGCCCTCAATATTATTGAATTCGGGATAATATATTCTACTTTTTCTCCTAAAGCATTCATCTTTGACTTCAGTTCTGCCACTCTACAGAGGAATAGTTCTACTGATTCTCCTGACTTCATATGGAGTGTATGAAGTTGTATTTGAAGGTTTAGAATAGTCGATTGATTCTTACCTTCAAAAATGGTACAAAGTGCATCCCATGCATCTTTACCATTTTTATCTTCACTTATGTGAGGCTAGATCTCATCGGTAGTAGCTAGGAGAATCAACATGAGAAGACGATTGTTGTTTTTGTCCCATGCTTTCTAATATACTCTTGTTGATGTGGGTCTTGTTTCAATGCCATATACTAAATCCCATATTTCCTCTACAGTAAGGATGGCTTTCATCTTAGTTTTCCATGCTGAATAATTAGGACCTTTAAGAAATTGTGTATCATTTAGGTATTTTTTTATAGTTGCCATGATGAAGGTTCTAGAATTTGCACTAAGATGATCTTTCTTTCACTCTTAAGTGGTATTTAATGGCACCTGCTTGAAAAATATCTTTGAAGAAATATGATCAGTTTGAGGATATTTAAGCCAAACAAATAATAAGTGAACGAGAATTCACTCAAAAGATATTTAATGGCACCTACCTGAAAATCCTCTTGAAGAGGAATAATCAGTTTGAGGATATTGAGCCAAACAAACAAGAGCAAAATTTAGGGTTTGTAAAGAGAGAATATCAATTTTACAAATGGCTTATACTTGTGTAAATGAATTACATAATTTATTGTGAAATTTTAGGGTTTTGAGTGCTCTTGGTTTTGATGAATTATAATTGCAAAGAAGAAGAAATTAAATGCAATAATCAATTAAAGAGTGCCCACAAAATTATTATTACTTAAGCGTCGGATGCAACTGAAAATGCACCTAATTTGTCAATTTTGTAATAAAGGTGTTAAGTAATATCGAAAATGCACCATTATCACCAGTTTTTCCAACAAAAATTTTATGTGTTGTGCAAAAAAAATTGATATTTTATGTCTTCGCTTGTTTTTCAATTTTACAAAGAGTGTGGCATAAAACAATTGCATTTCCTTTTCGTTTTGCAAAATTAACAATTTGTTTTAAGTGCTCCTCACTTTGTGTTACAATTTTGCAAAGAAATACAATTTCTCGTCTTCCCCCATTTGTTTTGTAAAATTAACAAAATAACACTCCTTTCAAGTCAAGTCGACACACGAACCACATTTGAAAGACTTTTCTGAACTAGTCGACACACGACGTGGTTTTGATGGACCCAAGATCTTCAATCGCTTCTCATTTTTACAAAAAATATAATGTGCAAGTTCTTTTTTTATATTCCTCCTTGGAGAAAATAAATGCACACTTTGCCTTTGAATTTTACAAAATTTTGTGTCTCCTCGTGTTACAATTTGGCAAAAAAGAATTCAAGTTTGATCCTTTATTGGTTGCTAAATTCACAAAATTTTGAGAAGATTTTTAGATTCCCTAATTTGCAAAAAATAGTGCTATTCTTTGTCTTATATCCCCTTTGTTTGGAGAAAACAAAAAACACTCATTTGTACAATTTTACAAAAAAAAAATAGGTCCTTAATTTTTCAAATTTTAATGCATAAATTTAATTAGTCTAGCAAATTTAATCAATAAAAATAAATTTTTACGTAAAAAATCATCTTAAATTTGGTTATAAAATGATTTTAAACTAATAAAAAGAAATTATTGAAAAATTACTAAAAAAAATAAATAATACAAAAACAATATTAAAAATTTTACCTTTCTAAGAAAGTTCACTGTTTTTCTTAGCAAAATTTATGTTTTCAGGGCCGACGAGAATTGACCCTGTGTCGATCGGTAGCCAAAGACTTACATTGGCCCGACTAACTAGTCGGGCTAATGAGCTTCTTGGAAGTGAAGAGCTGGTAGCTTCACTTGATTGCTTATGTCAGCCAATATTGATTTTTTTTAGTGGGATATATCCCACATTTCTCGTGCAGGTGATTTTGAGCTTATTAAATGAAGAAGCTCTCATCTTTTTTATCGACTGCCTTTGGGCAATCGAATTTGACTATCTTTTACCGCATGCACTAATCAATGCTATGTCACCACGTAGACAACCTCACAATGCACCAGGTGTCCATGTGGTATGCCATGTATCGCCACATATACCCCTCAATTCCCATGCCCAACCAGCTCACAGTGCTACATGGATGCTTCGAAAGTCATGCCAGATCATATTGCCATGTCAAAGGGCCACGTCAAAAGACCTCAAAATTTGTACCAGGTCATATCGGGGTGTTTGTGCCAGTCAGGGTTCCGATTCATCAGGAGCTCACTGAAGGATCCTATGTCGAGGTGGAAGATTTTGTGGTCTCCAGTCAGATCATTGAGATTGGGGGTCTTCGTCATTGTTGTCGTCGTCTTGGAGGTCGTGGGGCCAATCAGAGTGATCGATCGTTGTCAGGGTCAGAGGTCGACTAGAGTCAAGAAGGGCTTCGTCATCGATTAGAACGTGAAATTCTATATAAAAATAACCACGCTCACCAAACGTGCCAAATTCCAGCAGGATCATGTAAAATTTTGTGCAACACTTTACCTCGATTTCCATGTTAGATCCAACCATCAAATTACCTTGAGAAACGTGCTTGAGCCAAGGAGTTTCATACCTTGGGAAACGTGTCCCAACTAGGGGGTCCCAATCTCGGGTTTTGTGCCCCACAGGTCCAGTCCAGGAGCAACAAAAATATTGCCTTCTCCTGCCGAAGGTCACCTCTGCCCAGGTCAAAGCAAATGCTCTGATACCAATGTAAGGTTAGGAGAGAACCATAGGCATAAAAAAATATTAACATATTATTGAAATGCAATAGAGTTTAAATAACATATGATTTAGGCTATGAATAGCCTAAATCAACTATTTCCCCCTTAGGTAGTAAACAATGTGAATAGGTAGCCTTCCCCCTAAGGTAGCTAACAACCTTAGAAAATAATGCTAACCACTAACAAATATTATTCACGTTACAATGTGAATAATCAATCATACCATTAACCATAGGTAATAGTTAAAGATATTTACAATGGTAAAACAAAGTAAATAATGAAATAACCTAATGGTAAAATAAATATTACTTTTTACCATGTGGTAAATGAAATCTACCCTAATATGGTAAATATGGTTAATATCCCAAATAATAGAAATTTACTTTAACAAGCGAGAAGGCTTTACAAATTTTTAATAACATTCTAATATCTTGACAAAATATTGAGAAAGTGAGTAATACGAGTAATACGAAGTTATTCGTTATGAAAAGAGATTAAGAGTTTAAATCTTTGACACTAAGCAATCGTCTTATAAATTTAAGTCTTTTATATATACATAACATTATTCTAAAAAAAAATGTTAAATTAAATATAATATAACTATTTCATGCAACATATGAATTTGAAAAAATTGAACAAAACTATAATATATATTTTGACAAAAAAATCCTTAAATGAAAAGTTATCATGATTTATTAAATTTTTTTAATAAAGATACATAATCATGTAAGCTTGATAAATAGGAATGAAACTTTATAGAAACAAATCCTAAATAAAATCTTGATAGAGGAATTAATCTTGATAAATATGAATGAAACTTTAAGACAAATCTTAAATAAAATCTTGATAAAGGAATTTATAGATATAAGATAATGATTTAAAATTTATATATGAAAATGAAAAATTTAAAAGCTTATTTTAATTGTAGATTGATAAGATGCTCCCCTAAAAGTTCCACCTCCAATCACGCCAGATAGGTCCAAAAAAACCACCATTTAACTTCTATTCAGAGAGAATGAATCTGAATAATAACATCCCTATTAGAAACTTTCAACTTATTGCAAATATCCTCCCATTTAATCAGTGGCTCCCGAATCCCACAAATTTACCCATTTCTTAATTCCATCTTAACCAACCAAATAGACCTATATGGAAGCACCCAGTCTCTACGCTCTTCCATATAGGCCCAATAAACCGACCATCTTCCATGCCTCTCATATCCTCTTAATAAGGATACAACCCAATATTTTAAATTGAACAGGAAGACAGTTCTGAATTCCAATGCTCTGACTACCCATTTGGCTGCCAACACCTTACCCTGCATCTAAATGTCCAAAATACCTAGACCACTAAGATTTACAAAACTCTATTGCCTGAGACTTCTTTGCATATCCTGTTAAATAGACGTTGGGACATTGTCTGTCTAGAGAAGAAGTGGAAGAAAAGGCTAAAGCAGGTTTGAAAATTTTGATTATCTGCTCAGCTCAAGGTTTTTCTTTGGTTGCTTATTTTCTAAGGTATCCATTGCAAGACAAGGTTGACAAGAAGGATGAATATCTCAGACCTCTGTAGTAGTTGTGGAAGAAAAGAAACTGTTAAACATATACTTTAGGATTGTATTGTAGCAAGGAATGTTTGGAAAATATTGAAGTGGATCTATTATCCTATCATAGGTGATAGGTGGAGTTGGAAATTAGTTCTTTTGGGTGATAGGGGGGTGTGGACTGTTATCAGAGCAATGACTTTGTATGTTATTTGGAAGGCGAGATGCAGTTTAGTTTTTCGAGATGAAGTTATTCTTGTTTCTGGGATTGTGTCTAATGTTGTTATTGATATTCAGTTTCAATGTAGAGCCTTTAAGAGGCTTATAATCAAAGATCTCAAAGACTGCTCTGTTGAGGACAAGTCAGATGGTTGGATGTCCTTGAGCAGATTTTTGTAATCTACTGTGATGTCTTGTATTTTGATTTTTCTGTATTAATATAAGCAATATTTTTCAAAAAAAAAAAATTGTAGATTGATAAAATCTTTAATGTTTTATTAAATAGTTGATGTTTATGTTTTAATAAATGAAAAAATATAATATAAAATATTTAAATTTTCAATTAAATGGTATTAATTTATTCAATTAAATTTTTCAAATTTTAAGGAGAAAACTTAAGTACCAATCTTGCCAAGCATAGTTATCAAGTTGGAGTAATACTACCATGTTCATTTTTTTTTTATATATATAGATAAAGATCATGATTTAAAATTTATATACGAAAATAAAAATAAAAATTTAAAAGCTTATTTCTTTATAGATTGATAAAATATTTAGTGTTTCATTAAATACTTAATGTTTATGTTTATGTTTCAATAAATAGATAATTATATAATATAAAATGTTTAAATTTTTAATTATATGATATATTTTTTTTTTTTCCTAACGAAAAAAGATTAATTTTTTTAGATAGAAACCATATTACATAGTCACGAGGCCTTTCATACATAGGCCATAGCTTGGAAGTGCCTCCATATATACATAGGCCATAGTCAGTTAGGATTGAAGTTTTTTGGGGGTTTTTTATATTGTGGGAGGGAGATTTTGTAAGCAAGGTCTGAAAAGGGGTTATTGGAAGAAAAACACAAGAAGTTCTACTGCAGCTATTTTCTTGAGATCATTTTGAAGACTATTAATCTTTTAGGGTGAATGGTTGAATGTCTGTCCTATAAGTTTTCAATTTGAATAAATTATTTTGGCTCTATTCTAAGTGCCTTCTGCCATTTTCTTTTGTTTTGTTGTATTTGTTTGTTTTGGTTGTTCTTGCTTGAGGTGAATAGGGTTGCAAGTTGTTTGAGATTATAGAGAGTCTGCATCAGTTTGGTATCAGAGCATATCAAGATGACCCAGAGGGAAATCCATCTAGAATGGGAAATAAGAGGCAGGAGGAATGCAGGTCCAAGGAGGAACAATCCAAATGAATGGTTTAGGAGGTTAGAAGCCATTGAGGCAAGATTACCTTTGCATGATTCTAAAGATGAACAAGAAGACCAAGGGAATGTAGCCAAGGTAGTAGACCCTATGGAGAGGCTTATTGAAGTTGTGTCCAAGCAAAGCTCCAAAGTGAAGGTTGATATTTCAGATTTTAAAGGTGAACTTAATCCAGACTTATTCTTGGATTGGATTTAGGAGTTGGAAAGGTATTTTAAAATGGAAGATATGGATGAAGATGATCCAAAAAGGGTGAATATTGCAACCTCCAAGTTGAAGTCTCATGTTGGCCTATGGTGGGAGAACTTGCAGATTTCCAGGAGAAGGTAAGGAAAGGAAAAAATCATATTGTGGTCTAATATGTGAAACATCTATGAATTCAATTTTTACCATCTGATTATCAACAAAAATTGTTTAGGAAATTTCAAAACCTAAGGCAGAGAGATTAGTCCATACAATCATATATTGATCAGATCATGAGGCTCCAAATTTAGACTGATCTACAAGTAGCAACTAGATATGTTAATGGGTTAAGGTTTCAACTCCAATATGAGATTACCTTAGTTAAGTTACCTAGAGTGGATGAGGCATATGAATATGCTTTAAAAGCGAAATAGAAATTGAATCGAAAGAGAAAAATGAGCAAACAAAAGTGATGTTAACTAGAATAGAGGAAGGGGGAGTTTCTCCAAACCTGCCAAAGAAGAAGAGCCTGAGGGGAGTATGAAGTTTGACTTCAGAGGAATAGGAGGTTTTAGAGGTAGGGGAAGGGGATGAGAAAATTTTGAAGAATGGAAACCCTTAAGATGTTTCATATGTGATGAAACCCACAAGGTTGTGGACTTCCCACAGAATCACAAGATGGCTATGGTAGCCCAAGAATAAGAAGGAGAAGAACCTTCAACTGAAGAAGTAGAAGTAAAAATAAGAGATAACTTGATGTTGCGAAGAACTCTAATATCAAAGGATAAAGAGGTCTCAAAAGCTTATTGGAAAAGAAAGAGCATTTTTCGAACAAAATGTAAGTGTAGAGAGAAAGTGTGCAAGGTGATTGTAGATGGTGGGTCTACCATTAATCTAGTAAGTAAAGAAATGATAGACAAACTGTAACTTACTTTTATTCCAAAATCTAATCCTTACAAGATTGCTTCATTAAAAAAATATCATAGTGTGTTGGTGAATATGTCTTGTCTTTTTGCCTTCAAAATTGGTCCTTATGAAGACAATGTTTTTTGATGTAGTACCTATGGATTCATGTCATTTGTTATTAGGTAGGCCTTGGCAGTATGACAGTAATGTAATTCACCATGGCAAACAAAATACATATGAATTTCAACATGGGAATAGACACCATATTTTGAAGCCTATTAAAGGTGAAGACTCAAGTTAAATAGAAACCCTATCTTCATTTACAATGGGCTGGAAAATGTTTCTCAAATAGTTAAAGGGAGAAACATGTTATCTTTTATATCTTAGTGGTGCAAATAAATCCAATCAGAAAAAGCAAACAATCCCATTAGAGGTGCAGAAATTGCTAAGTCAATATTTAGAATTGACCCCATTTAAGTTGCCTGATGGCTTACCTCCATCTAGAGGCATTACACATCAAA
Source organism: Wollemia nobilis (assembly GCA_028583015.1). NCBI lineage: Eukaryota > Viridiplantae > Streptophyta > Pinopsida > Araucariales > Araucariaceae > Wollemia > Wollemia nobilis. The sequence goes on along the minus strand of JAQPPZ010007574.1, from coordinate 158,309 downwards.
TTGATCTAATTCTCGATGTCGAACTCCCAAATCAGGCTGCGTACAAGCTTGCACCTCTAGAGAATAAGGAAATGAAGATACGAATTATTAAATTTTTGGAAAAGAGGTTTATAAGGGAAAGCATGAGTCCATGTGCCACACTTGCTTTACTCTCCCCCAAGAAAGGAGGCAAATTATGGAGATTATGTATGGAATCTAAAACCATTAACAAAATCACTATGAAATATTGATATCCCTTATCGAGAATGGATGATATATTAGATTGTTTATCAGGTGCCAAAATATTCTCCAAGATTGATCTTCAAAGCAGATATCATCATATACAAATTCAATAAGGAGATAAGTGGAAAAATACATTTAAAACTAAGGATGGCTTATTCGAGTAGATGGTCATGTCGTTCGGATTATCCACTGCTCTAACTACCTTGATGCGAACTATGAATCAGGTATTTAGACCATATATTGAAAATTTTGTTATAGTCTAAATTTTGATGATATTATAATTTTTAGTAGAACTATGGGAGAGCATGTAGAGCATTTGAGAGTGGTGCTTGACAAACTTAGATCTGAAAGGTTATTCATCAACCTTGAGAAGAGTGAGTTTTTCAAAGATAGATTGGTATTCTTGGGTAATATTGTCTCAGTTGATGGATTGAGCATTGATCCAAAAAAAGTTAAGGTGATTCTTGAATGGCCTACCCCTCAAAATATCACAGAGGTGAAGAGCTTTCATGGATTGGTAAACTTTTATGAAAGGTTCATTATAAATTTCAATGGGATAAGTGCACCCTTGATTGATTGCACAAGAGGGAAGGTCTTTACTTGGACAAATACAGTTAACATGAGTTTTGAACAACTCAAAAGAAGGGTAATTAAAGCTCCAATACTGGCTATACCAAATTTTGATAAGCATTTTATAGTTGAGTGTGATGCTTCGGGAGTAGCTATATGAGGAGTGTTAAGTCAATAAGGTAAACCTATAGCCTTTTTTAGTGAGAAATTGAATGGTGCAAAAAAGAAAATATACCACATATGATAAATATTTCTATGTTGTTGTACAATAATTAAGATATTGAAGGCATTATCTTTTACATAGGGAATTTATTTTATTGACTGACGATCAAGCTTTGAAGTACATAAATTCCCAATCTAGGTTGTCCCACAAACATGTCAAATGGTTTTCATTCTTGCAGACCTATACTTTTGTGGTACAACATAGGAGTGGTAAAACCAATGTGGTGGCTGATGCATTAAGTAGGAGGTATCGTTTTTTGATTAAAATGAGCAATAGGTTGGAGGGCTTTGAAGAAATGAAGAGTGAATATACAAATGATTCACACTTTGAAAAAATTTATATAGCTCTAAGTAAATCTGACCATACAAGTAAGCACTCCTTTGAAAATTATTTGTTAGTTGATGGATTCTTGTTTAAAGGGACTCAACTTTGCATACCCTTTGGATCTAGAAGATAAAAGTTAATGAGAAAATTGCATTCTAGTGGATTGAGTGGACACTGTGGAAGGGACAAGACCTTTGGGTTGGTGACTAAAAACTTCTTTTGGCCTAGTATGAGACAATATGTGAATAGGTTTATTACTGCTTGCAGGGTGTGTCAAATTGCAAAAGGACATCAAAATACAGGTCTATATATGCCACTACTTGTGTCCGAAGAACCGTGGACTAATATTTATATGGACTTTGTGTTGGGCCTAACTAGAACTCAAAGGAGCAATGATTCAGTGTTTGTTGTGGTAGACCACTTCTAAAAAATGACACACTTTATACCTTGTAAGAAGACCAATGATGCTAGCCAAGTAGCCCATTTTTTGTTTAAAGATATAGTGTGGTTAAATGGTATTCCAAAAACCATAACCATTGATTATTAAGCCACTTTTGGAGGTCATTATGAAAGAAGTTAGATAGAAGTCTACAATATAGTTCAACATGCCACCCCCAAACTGATGGCCAAACTGAGGTGGTGAATAGGAGTTTGGGCAATATCCTCAGGCGCTTAGTTGGTGACCATCCTAAATAGTGGGATTTAGTGATATCTCAAGTTGAATTTGCTTATGATTCTAGTATTAATAGGTCTATAGGTAGGTCTCCTTTTCAAATTGTTTATGGTTCAAATCCTAATGGAATTGTGGATTTAATTGATCTTGTAATAAACCCACAGGTTAGTCAAGATGCTATAGATTTTGTGGAGAATATTCAAGAGATACAAGAACAGGTTAGGCACAAATTACAGGAAATGAATGAACAATATAATAAATAAGCTAATTTGCATAGAAAGGAGAGAATTTTCCAGGAAGAGGAAATGGTCATGGTGCATTTACGCAAGGAGAGGTACCCTCAAGCGACTTATCACAAATTAAGACAAAAAAAATAGGACCTTACTGGATTTTAAAAAGGATTAATGACAATGCTTATATGATTGACCTCCCAGAAGAAAAGAGGACAAATTGAACGAGTGTTGAATACCAAATTGGTGGCTATATGATAGAAGTCATACATTTGTCAAATGGGATGGGCTACCATACTCCTATAATTCATGGATTTCAGAGGTTGATTTGCTTAAACCAAGAATAAGGGCTTTGAACTAGGAGGTTCAAAATCCTCAAAGCTGGAGAGGATGATGCAGAGGGCCTTTACTACATCCTACATCCTCTCCACCCACTCTTCATTTATTGAGTCTGTTTTTGACTCTTTTGTAATAGCTCTGCTGTTGAATAGGGGTTTATGAATTATGCATAGTTATTATCAACTATTTTTTGTTTTAGTAGTAGTAAAAATATGATTTAGTTAGGATTGGATTTTTTTAGGGATTTTTTATGCTATGGGAGGAAGATTTTCTAGGCAGGGTCTAAAAGGGGATTTTTGGGAGAAAACAACACAGAAATTTATGTTGCAGCTATTTTCCTAAGATCATTTTGAATACTGTTAATATTCCAGGGTGAATGGTTGAATTTTTGTCTTGTAAGTTTTCAAATTGAATAAATTATTATGGCTCTATTCGAAGTGTCTTCTACCATTTTATTTTGTTTGGTTGTACTTGTTTGCTTTGGTTGTTCTTTCTTGAGGTGAATAGGGTTGCAGGTTGTTGGATATTATAGAGATTCTACATCAGGTTATATGCCCAATTAGAGAATAGAAAAAAATTGCACAAAAAAACATTTCTACACTTAATAACTAAATGACACATCAGAGGAGGTATATCCTATAAAACTACATTGGAGAGGTCTTCATTTCCAATTATACTTGCAAATTCCTGTAGCTTCACCACCTTATCTTGCTCATCTCCATTGTTATTTGTTTGTCCTATCTCTACCTTCCCACGTATATGCCTTGAGGCCTTCAATCTCTATTTATGCAATTCCTCCCTTCCCTTATTCCTTTCCCATCATTACAGTTGAGTGTGATGCTTTAGGAGTAGCTATCGGAGGAGTGTTAAGTCAATAAGGTAAACCTATAGCCTTTTTTAGTGAGAAATTGAATGATGCAAAAAGAAAATATACCACATATGATAAATAATTCTATGTTGTTGTACAAGCATTAAGATATTGAAGGTATTATCTTTTACATAGGGAATTTATCTTGTTGACTGACAATCAAGCTTTGAAGTACATAAATTCCCAAGCTAGGTTGTCCCACAAACATGTCAAATGGGCTTCATTCTTGCAAACCTATACTTTTGTGGTACAACATAGGAGTGGTAAAACCAATGTGGTGGTTGATGCATTAAGTAGGGGGTATCGTTTGTTAATTGCAATGATCAATAGGTTGGAGGGCTTTGAAGAAATGAAGAGTGAATATACAAATGATTCACACTTTGGAAAAATTTATACAACTCTAAGTAAATCTGACCATACAAGTATGCACTCCTTTGAATATTATTTGTTAGTTGATAGATTCTTGTCTAAGGGGACTCAAATTTGCATACCCCTTGGATCTAGAAGATAAAATTTAATGAGATAATTGCACTCTAGTGGATTGAGTGGACACTATGGAAGGGACAAGACCTTTGGGTTGGTGACTAAAAACTTATTTTGGCCTAGTATGAGACAATATGTGAATAGGTTTATTACTGCTTGCAGGGTGTGTCAAATTGCAAAAGGAGGACATCAAAATACAGGTCTATATATGCCACTACTTGTGTCCAAAGAACCATGGACTGATATTTCCATGGAATTTGTGTTGGGCCTACCTAGAACTCAAAGGAGTGTTTGTTGTGGCAAACCACTTCTAAAAAGTGACACACTTTATACCTTGTAATAAGACCAATGACGCTAGCCAAGTAGCCCATTTGTTGTTTAAAGATATAGTGTGGTTACATGGTATTCCAAAAACCTTAACCAGTGATAGAGATACCAAATTATTAAGCCACTTTTGGAGGTCATTATGAAAGAAGATAGATAGCAGTCTGCAATATAGTTCAACATACCACCCCTAAACTGATGGTCAAACTGAGGTGGTGAATAGGAGATTGGGCAATCTCTTGAGGTGCTTAGTTGGTGACCATCTTAAATAGTGGGATTTAGTAATATCTCAAGTTGAATTTGCTTATAATTCTAGTATTAATAGGTCTATAGGTAGGTCTCCTTTTCAAATTGTTTATGGTTCAAATCCTAAGGGAATTGTGGATTTAATTGATCTTCCAATAAACCCACATGTTAGTCAAGATGCTACAGATTTTGTGGAGAATATTCAAGAGATACAATAACAGATTAGGCAAAAATTATAGGAAATGAATGAACAATATAAGAAATAAGCTAATTTGCATAGAAGGGAGAGAATTTTCCAAGAAGAGAAAATGGTCATGGTGCATTTACTCAAGGAGAGGTACCCTCAAGCGAATTTTCACAAATTAAGACCAAACAAATTTGGACCTTACTGGATTTAAAAAAGGATTAATGACAATGCTTATGTGATTTACCTCGCAGAAGAATTTGAAATCAGTTCTATTTTTAACGTGGTTGACCTGTATCCCCACTCTAATGAGATAAGTGATGAACTGAAGGAGGCTGAACCACTTGAAGAAGAAGATAATAGCTCGATAAAGCACCTACCAAAGAAGAAAAGAGGACAAATTGAATGGGAGTTGAATACCAAATTGGTGGCTATACGATCAAAGTCATACAAGTTGTATTTTGTCAAATGGGAGGGGCTACCAGACTCCTATAATTCATGGATTTCAGAGGTTGATTTTCTTAAATACACCAATAATAGCTTTGAATCAGGGCTTTGAACGAGGAGGTTCAAAATCCTCAAAGTTGGGGAGGATGATGCAGAGAGCCTTTACTACATCCTCCATCCTCTCCACCCACTCTTCATTTATTAAGTCTGTTTCTGACTCTTTTGTAATAGCTCTGCTCTTGAATAGGGGTTTATGGATTATGCATAGTTATTATCAACTATTTTTTGTTTTAGTAGTAGTAAAAATATGATTCAGTTAGGATTGGATTTTTTTGGGGGTTTTTTATACTATGGGAGGAAGATTTTCTAGGCAGGGTCTAAAAGGGGGTTTTTGGGAGAAAAAAGCACAGAAATTTATGTTGCAGCTAATTTCCTAAGATTATTTTGAAGACTGATAATCTTCCAGGTTGAATGGTTGAATGTTTGTCTTGTAAGTTTTCAATTTGAATAAATTATTATGGCTCTATTCTAAGTGTCTTCTACCATTTTCTTTTTTTTGGTTGTATTTGTTTGTTTTGGTTGCTCTTGCTTGAGGTGAACATGGTTGCAAATTGTTGGAGATTATAGAGAGTCTACATCAGGCTATATGCCCAATTAGAGAATAGACAAAAATTGCACAAAAAAATAGTGCTACACTTAATCACTAAATGACATATCAAAGGAGGTATATCCTATAAAACTACATTGGAGAGGTCTTCATTTCCAATTATAATTTTAAATTCTTGCAGCTTCACCACCTTATCTTTGTCATCTCCATTGTTATTTATTTATCCTATCTCTACCTTCCCACGTATACAATAATTTGAACAATTCTTACTCATGAAACATTGAGGTATTCAATCTCTGTGTATGCAATTCCTCCCTCTCATTATTCATTTCCATCATTACAGTTGAGTGTGATGCTTTGGGAGTAGCTATATGAGGAGTGTTAAGTCAATAAGGTAAACCTATAGCTTTTTTTAGTGAGAAATTGAATGATGAAAAAATAAAATATACCACATATGATAAAGAATTATATGTTGTTGTACAAGCATTAAGATATTGAAGGCATTATCTTTTACATAGGGAATTTATCTTGTTGACTGACAATAAATATTTGAAGTACATAAATTCCCAAGCTAGGTTGTCCCACAAACATGTCAAATGGGATTCATTCTTGTAGACCTATACTTTTGTGGTACAACATAGGAGTGGTAAAACCAATGTGGTGGCTGATGCATTAAGTAGGGGGTATCGTTTTTTGATTGCAACGAGCAATAGGTTGGAGGCTTTGAAGAAATGAAGAGTGAATATACAAATGATTCATAATTTGGAAAAATTTATACAACTCTAAGTAAATCTGACCATACAAGTATGCACTCCTTTGAAGATTATTTGTTAGTTGATGGATTCTTGTTTAAGGGGACTCAACTTTGCATACCCCTTGGATCTAGAAGATAAAATTTAATGAGAGAATTGCACTCCAGTGGATTGATTGGACACTGTGGAAGGGACAAGACCTTTGGGTTGGTGACTAAAAACATATTTTGGCCTAGTATGAGACAATATGTGAATAGGTTTATTACTGCTTGCAAGGTGTGTCAAATTGCAAAAGGAGGACATCAAAATACAGGTCTATATATGCCACTACTTGTGTCCAAAGAACCATGGACTGATATTTCCATGGACTTTGTGTTGGGCCTACCTAAAACTCAAAGGAGCAATGATTCAGTGTTTGTTGTGGTAGACCACTTCTAAAAAATGACACACTTTATACCTTGTAATAAGACCAATGATGCTAGCCAAGTAGCCCATTTGTTGTTTAAAGATATAGTGCGGTTACATGGTATTCCAAAAACCATAACCAATGATAGAGATACCAAATTATTAAGTCACTTTTGGATGTCATTACGAAATAAGTTAGATAGCAGTCTGCAATATAGTTCAACATACCACCCCTAAACTGATGGCCAAACCGAGGTGGTGAATAGGAGTTTGGGCAATCTCCTGAGGTGCTTAGTTGGTGACCATCTTAAATAGTGGGATTTAGTGATATCTCAAGTTGAATTTGCTTATAATTCTAGTATTAACAGGTCTATAGGTACGTCTCCTTTTCAAATTGTTTATGGTTCAAATCCTAAGGGAATTGTGGATTTAATTGATCTTCCAATAAACCCACATGTTAGTCAAGATGCTACAGATTTTATGGAGAATATTCAAGAGATAAAAAAATAGGTTAGGCAAAAATTACAGGTAATGAATGAACAATATAAGAAATAATCTAATTTGCATAGAAGGAAGAGAATTTTCCAGGAAGAGGAAATGGTCATGGTGCATTTATGCAAGGAGAGGTGATCTCAAGCAACTTATCACAAATTAAGACCAAACAAATTTGGACCTTACTGGATTTTAAAAAGGATTAATGACAATGCTTATATGATTGACCTCCCAGAAGAATTTGAAATCAGTTCTATTTTTAACGTGGTTGACCTGTATCCCCACTCTAATGAGATAAGTGATGAACTGAGGGAGGTTGAAGAACTTGAAGAAGAAGATAATAGCTTGATAAAGCACTTATCGAAGAAGAAAAGAGGAAAAATTGAACAAGTGTTGAATACCGAATTGGTGGTTATACGATCGAAGTCATACAAGTTCTATTTTTTCAAATGGGAGGGGCTACCAGACTCCTATAATTCATGGATTTCAGAGGTTGATTTGCTTAAATACACCAAGAATAACTTTGAATCAGGGCTTTGAACCAGGAGGTTCAAAATCCTCAAATTTGGGGAGGATGATGCATAGAGCCTTTACTACATCCTCCATCCTCTCCACCCACTCTTCATTGATTGAGTCATTTTCTTACTCTTTTGTAATAGCTCTGCTCTTGAATAGGGGTTTATGGATTATGCATAGTTATTATCAATTATTTTTTGTTTTAGTAATAGTAAAAATATGAGTCTGTTAGGATTGAAGTTTTTTGGGGGTTTTTTATACTATGGGAGGAATATTTTCTAGGCAGGGTCTAAAAGGGGATTTTGGGGAGAAAAAAACATAGAAATTTATGTTGCAACTATTTTCCTAAGATCATTTTGAAGATTATTAATCTTCCAGGGTGAATGGTTGAATGTTTGTCTTGTAAGTTTTCAATTTGAATAAATTATTATGGCTCTATTCTAAGTGTCTTCTACCATTTTATTTTTTTTGGTTGCACTTGTTTATTTTGGTCGTTCTTGCTTGAGGTGAACAGGGTTGCAGGTTTTTGGAGATTATAGAGAGTCTACATCAGACTATATGCCCAATTAGAGAATAGACAAAAATTGCATAAAAAAACATTGCTACACTTAATCACTAAATGACATATCAGAGGAGATATATCCTATAAAACTACATTGAAGAGGTCTTCATTTCAAATGATAATTGTAAATTCATGCAGCTTCACCACCTTATATTGCTCATCTCCATTGTTATTTGTTTGTCCTATCTCTACCTTCACATGTATACAATAATTTGAACAATTCTTAATCATGAAACATTGAGGCCTTCAATCTCTATGTATGCAATTCCTCTCTCCCCTTATTCCTTTCCCATCATTAGGCTAATTATATGGTCTTATTTTATTCAAATAAAATTTTCAACTTTTAAGGAGAAAACCTAGGTACTAATCTTGCCAACTAATATGTTGTCATGATGCAATATGGATAAGATGTTCCAAATCTATATAGTCAAAAAGTTTAGTTTTTAAATAATTAAGAAAAATATCTACATCGGAGTTCAAGTAAATGGTTAAAAGTTTTTTCCTATAAATAAACCATAAAAGGTCAAAGGATTTGAAACGATTAGTTAGAAGTGAAATATTTCACACCATAAACCAAAGTTCCAATCTCATAAATGATCCTTAATATTTTAAGAGCCCAAAAGTTTAGGATAAGTAGAAAGTGAGGAGTTTCACACCATAAATCAAGAATTCAATCCACAATTAATGAGTTTCACAGTTAAAAATATACACTTTCAATGTAAGAATCCAAATTTAAATCTTTCTAGGTGGCATGTATACCATATCTTATCTTGGAAGTATATAATACAATTTAAATATTTGAACTTAGCATAAACTATATTTGTTTTTCTAGGTGACATGTATACCATATCTTATCTTAAGAGTATCTAGCATAATTTAAATATTTGATTTTGAGTATAAACTTATATTTTTTTTGTTTGATTTGTTGAAGTAACCCCAAGACTATTGGGATGTTCTCACAAAGACAATAAATTTTACTATAACAAATTACTTTATTTTAAAATTTTCTATAGAGATTTGAACTCAAGTCATACTTACACAATTATATTAAACTTAAGTTTGTAAACATAAAAGTTAGCAATTGTAGAAAGATAGTAAAAAATATGATGATGAACTTGTATTTGTAATATGTTGATTTTAAATGTAACCCCTCCATTCAAATATCCTTGTAGCTTTATAATATATCTATTTTTAAAATTAAAATCAAGATTTATGGTGTAAAACTCCTTCCTTTTCAGTAACTCAAAACCTGATAGACTTCTACAACAAATTGTTATTATCCTATAAAACCAAATGCAAATAATTTTTTTTAAGATAAGTTAACTTTTGAAAACTATAGATTATAACATACATGTTCATATTATAGAGCATATTGTAAAGAAAGTATTTTTTTTTGAATTAGTTCAGTGTTAATATAAAGTTAGTGTAACTTAGAAGCTATAGGCTAGTTGGTATTATATCAATAGGTTGTTCTAGTTCGAATCTTTGGACTTTCGGATCTCCCTTAACTTTATCTTTATCCAACAAGTTAATAAAAATAAACATGAAATCAGTGTCATTGCAAGCGCATGAATTAAATGGATTGACTAAGGTGTTAACTATGGTAATAATCTTAAATAATAAAATTTCAAATGTTTAATGGCTTATATTGGATTGAAACCTGTTCCACCTATATACATTATAATGTGCAATTAGATAAGATTTAAACTTTGGTTTTCCTCTTACAAATTGAGGAATCTAAAAATAAACATGAAATCAATGTCATTGCAAGCTCTGTGTCATTGCAAGCACATGAATTAAATGGATTGACTAAGGTGTTAACTATGGTAATAATCTTAAATAATAAAATTTTAACTATGGTAATAATCTTAAATAATAAAATTTTAAATGTTTAATGGCTTATATTGGATTGAAACCTGTTCCATCTATATACATTATAATGTGTAATTAGATAAGATTTAAATTTTGGTTTTCCTCTTAAAAATTGAGGAATCTAAGTAATTGAACTAATACTTTTTATGTTTGAATTGAATAATTATCATTTTTAAACACATTAAATTTAGTTTTTTTCTTATTTTCATAATGTTTATTTTTTTAACTTTTTAGTTTTAAATTAATACCATACTTGTTGTTTCTTATCTTTATAAAGTTTATATTTTTATAATGTTTATTTTTTTAACTTTTTTAATTTTATGCATATTAACTATTTATATAAAAATGACAGGGATAAATTTTTTTTTTAATATTATAATAATTTAACAAAGATATCCAATTGTTGCTTTGGAAGTATTGGACCTATCTATCCAATAGGTCTTTTTATTGTCTTTGTGTTTGGATGAGGTCTCCTTTGTGTTGTATTGATTCTTTTTATAGGATTTTTTTAGGGGGTTGGTCCCTTTGCTCCTTCGTGGTTTCCATTCTCAAAGAATACGCTTGGTGTTTTACCCTCAACCTTGCTCTCTAAGATTGGGGTTTTGCTATCTACATATTGATGTATTTGATGTCCTTCCAGTCTTATGCAAAAATAGAGCAGGATAGTTGGTGCCTCTAAAAAAAAGTTGAATAAAAAAATTTCCTTTATGCCCTGTTGGGTGGTGGGTTGGTCTATGCTCTTTGGTGGTGGGTTCATCTATGATTTTAGGTGGTTGTTGGGTTTAATTTTTGTTCTTTTAGCCTTGGATGTTGGCTTATGCTTAATTGACCTTCTCTTTCTCTGCCTCCTCAAATGCAAAAGGTTCTGAGACCTTTCAAAACCTTATTTTTCATTATTACTTAAAAAATAAAAATAATATCAAATACGACAGGTGACACAACTAGGCCTAGACCCACACTCCCTAACATACTATTAATACAATATAAAGACTTGAACTTAAGTCATGCTTCTACAATTGTACCAAACTTAAATTTTTAAACATGAAAATTAACCATTGAAAAAAGCTCATAAAAAAAAATGGTAATGAACTTATATTTGTAATGTGTTGATTTTAAACATAGTCCTTCTATCCAAATATCCTTATAGCTTTACAAAATATTTATTTTTTTAAATTAAAATCAAGGTTTATTATGTAAAACTCCTTCATTTTCAGTAACTCAAAACCAAATTATTATTATCGTATAAAACCAAACGCAGATAATTTTTCAGATAATTTAACTTTTGAAAATGATAGATTATAACATTCACGTGCAGTTCAAAACCAAATTGTTATTATCCTATAATCCAAATACAGATTATTTTTCAGATAATTTAACTTTTGAAAATGATAGATTATAACATTCACGTGCAGTCCATATTCAATCCTTATAAAGAATATTTTTTAAGAAAGTACTTTTGGAATTAGTTCAATGTTATTATAATGTTAGTGTAATTTGAAAAGAATACGTTAATTAATAATATATTAATAAATTATCTGGTTCAATGTTTGAACGGTTGGTTTTGGATTAATTAAAAAAAACGCAAGAAGTCGGTGTCATTGCAAGCGCATGAATCAAACAAATCTATAAGGTTAAAATATATTGTACTATAAGAAGGCACGTTCGAGGGTGGACAAAACATGCACATCATGTTCTTTCTAGCACTGAACTTACTTTTCATTACTGTTGAACATTTGACAAATTGTAGTGTGGAATCCAAGTTATTTACCAGCACCACTAATATAACCCCTATGAGAGATTGTTGTTTTATAGGAAAAAGATTCTCCTGTTTACCTGTTTTTTTTTTAATGGAATTTGATACTTTTCCATCCAATCGGAAGAATGGGAGTAATTTTTTGGATAACAGTTGAACCTAGACGTGATGAGTGTCAAGGGCATATAATATGATTTAGCAGATTTTTTTTTTTTACATGGACATGAGGTTTTGTATTAGTGTTCCATGCTGTCTCGCACAAGTGATGGGAATTTAATCGTACCAAAGCTCCAACTCATTGGTTTCCAATTGCAAATCCAATCCCCACATGTAATCACTTTTAATATTCTAATAAAAAGCAATGCCCAATAGCTCAAAATTTCCATCTATATACAGACTCCACCTGCAACCTGCAGTGGGAAAATAGTGTTGTTTAAGGTCTTAAGATTGCAAAGATGGAGTACCAAAGTATGAGTGTATCTCAGGCTTTTCAACTCATTGCATTGTTTTCACTGATCACATTGCATTTGGTTCATGGAAAGGTAAACAACACACATGGCTGCTACAGAGCAATATACAGCTTTGGGGATTCCTTGACTGATACAGGGAACCTCCTCACCCTCGTCTCTAGTCCTGCCCTGTTTGCTCCCATCAAATATCTCCCCTATGGCCAGACCTATTTCCAAAAGCCTACAGGAAGAAGCTCTGATGGTAGACTTTTAGTCGATTTTCTTGGTATGTCCTAACTAGGCCACTTTGTTTCATTTTTCTTTCTAGTTGTTTCATTTTTGTGTGCCTTTGTTGGCTGATTGTTTTATGCTTTGTTCGTTTTACTGTGTATAGCTGAAGCATGTGGGCTGCCATACTTGCCTCCATCTTTAGACAAAGATGCAAACTTCAGCTCTGGTGTGAATTTTGCTGTTGCAGGGGCAACAGCCAACAATGCTTCTATCTTTGTGCAACGAGACATAACTATCAACATCCCACCCTGGTCACTAGATACTCAAATCCAAGCATTCAAATATTTTAAGAAGTTTTACTGTGATCGCACACCAGGTGAACCGTTACCCAGAAAAGTTGAAGTTAACACATGGATGTTGTTGATGGAGGCTTGGCATTTAAAATTGTTTTCTGATCAGAATGTGGTGATGTTTTTGTCGTAGATTGCAAGGATCACTTTGAAAATGCATTGTTCTTAGTTGGAGAGATTGGAGGGAATGATTACAACTACCTCTTTTTGGGGGGGAGTTCCATGGAAGAAATCAAAACTTTTGTACCTTTTGTCGTTCAAAGAATCAGAGCAGCCATTGAGGTGGGTTAGAATTTTCTTTTTGGATTATTTTGCATTTGTAGTCCCTGTTAACTCATCTTTCACAACACAGTCAAAATCCTTGAAGAAAAACAAAAACCTCTGTATACTGTAAATGTTTTATGGGCATAATTTGGTTTTACTTAATTCATCTATATTTTGTAAATAGTATCTTCATGTTTTGCAGACACTGATTCAAGAAAATGCAAAGAAGTTCATAGTTCCTGGCAATTTACCCATTGGTTGTTCACCTTCCTACTTAGCATTATACCAAGGCAATTCTTCATCTGATTTCGACAATATTGGGTGCTTGATCAACTTTAACAACTTTTCTCAATATGGTAACAATCTTCTGCAGACCATGCTAAAAGATGTGCAAAAACAGTACCCAAATGTTTCAATTGTATATGCAGATTACTATTCAGCTGCCATGGAAATTTTTAAAAATCCTAGGAAATATGGTAGGCTCTACAAACTTGGATATTATTGAACACCTTGTCTTGTTTCTCTAAATTTGCTTTCAAATTAAGAAAATTGGTAGATGAAATCATTTACCATCACATGAAATTTTGATTGGGAGTGTTGCTCCTTATGGTGCAGGATTTCAGTTTGATATTCTCAGAGCGTGTTGTGGCAAAGGAGGAAAGTATAATTACTCTCCTCCTCCGAGTTGTGATCTGAATGCTGCTTTGTGTACAAACCCAAATCAATATTTCAACTGGGATGGCATTCATCCCACGGAAGCTGCTTACAGAACCATTGCCAACATGTTCCTACATGGCAATTTCACAACTCCACCGCTCCATTTGGTAGACAAAGGTATGCGCAAATTTAAAGGGCAAAGACAGATGAAACACTTCAAATGAGATGTTATACCCTTACCCTTAAATATTCGCTATGTTCAAGGGCCTGTTCAAGGGCCCCTTCATCTGCCTATGTATGTGCTGCATCTCCGTTTATAGTCAGACCAATATATATAACGAAATTCCATCTATGAAGAGAAGAGAAAGATCTATGAAAAGGCAAATAAAAATAGATCTACAAATCTGAATCCATCTTTCAGGAATGACAAGCTTTAAATGTTCAATATTTTAATGAGAACATGTTCAATGATATTATAAATAGCATTTAATGGATGGAGGCTGAAGAGCATAAAAAGAATTAAGGCCCAGCATCTAAAAGCTATTTTCAATCTAAATGTTTTTAAAATTGTTATGCTAAAGTGCATCTGCCATTATGGAATCTCACATATACTATTGTGTTTAGGTATATATGAAGGGTAATCTTAGTATGGAAATCTTACCTATAATGGAAGTGTGGCATTTTCATAGATGAAAGGTTGTGGCAGTGCATCTTTGATTCAAATGGGAAGAGCTATTTACAGTAGTCATGTAGTCATGTGGGCAATAGAATAATTTAGTAAATAGTAATTAAGAAGACTCTTATATAATCCACCCAAGAACTAATCCACACAAGAACTTAATGTTTAATATTCTTGCCATTCTACTTATTTTTTAATATGCTTGCCAGTATAAGAGCTGCCACTCTATCCAATTTGTGATTTTCTGTATTCTCATGGGTATCTTGTACTAGATTTGTAACACTGTTGCTTACAATCAAAAGGAATATAAAATTCATTAGCCCATGACATACCGAACAAGAATCTTAAAATCTAATGAATCAGGTGCCACACCAAAACTTCCATATGGAAAAACATTCCATCAATTCTTATTTAGATTTGATAAATATGTGTCAAAATAAGTTTTGTGCTTTGAAATTCAAATCTAGCAAGACATACAAATTTAAGAATGTTGTTTGTAAGAATGATTTGTTTTCCATCAAATCCATCCACAAACAAAGATACCAAGTAGGCATTGCAGAATGGTATGAATTGGGTCACTCATAAATTGTGTTGCTAGAAGAAATAGTTAGAAAAATGTCACATGTGAATTCTAATGTGATGTTTTTCTTGTAGTTTTTAAACAGGCCACAGTGGTTATAATGAACAACATGAAATAGGAATTCTTATTATGCTGCACATGTATTCCAATTTTCTTGTCTGTATTTCAGATTTCCAAGAATATTTCACATTTTAATCTCCTCAAGCTTAATTTTCAAGCTTCAGAATTATTCTCGTTGGAAACTACATTTGCAGTAGACAGTGATGCATGACCATACATAACCATTCTCCTCAGCAAAGGGTTGCATAATTGTAATATTTCAGTGTCTAAAGGAATAATGCTAGGCTTATGCAATAATGTGATTGTATTTTGTATGTTAATCTGATTCTGAGCTGCTTATGCTTCTACCCCACGCTTATTAAGACACCTATGTTAAAGCTTAGTTGAAGAAACATTTGCACCCAAAACTATACATAATCAGAGAAGGAATCAGCGCGGCCCTGTGAATGCTAAAAGTTCAACAGCTCAACAATCTCCTTTATACATACCCAGCAAGAGTATCTGCCCTTCCCACTTCTACTATTCAGCTTGAAGAGATATTGAATTTGCCAGAGTTATGCCCGCCTATAACAGTAAGTGCTATCTTCATGGACCATACCTTATGGAGGTTAATTATCAGAAAATATTCCTCTTAAATTATTGCAGAGAATCTGGCTTTGACGTACTGTTATTAATTCCAAAAACAAAATATCTCATTCCACTACCATGTACAGGCTACAACCAGAACTATCCTTGTTAGACGTAGAATTAGCCTTCACAAAATGCATTGGAGTAGTTCCAAGTATTCTCAAGACGACTCAAGTGATAATAGAAAGTTTGAAAAGCATTTGGTGAAACATAACATACATGAAATGTGTTATGTATGCTAAAATAATCAGCATGTCTGACAAACAATCTAGAGCAGCATGCTGAAGGTACACCAGACATTCACATCACTGATACCTAGGGTTACAAAAGACTTCTGTGCCTACTCTCAAAGGCAATTTTGTGAGCTTGTAATCTGGGAGTGTCTCCTGCAAACATGATTGTCAAAAGACAATTATGAAAACTAAAATAGTCTAAATGCCTAGATTCCCAGGGAATCTGTACATTGATTTAATTTAACTTTCTCTTTCCAACCAGAAGCACTCCACAATTTCCAAAAACATTACCCAAATAAGGAATTCATGTGAAATCAACAGCAAGAAATTAAAACCGATCGAACTGTAATGCTTCTAGCTGCAGGTTGTTAATTCAATTACAACGAAGTTGAAACTACATGCTTTGATGAGTTTTTCACGAATCACTTTCTGCTACTGGTTCTGCTGATACTCTAAAATCAGTTTATATTGCAAGAACATTCTTGTCATAGCAATACCATAATTCTTACCCTTCCTCCCCCAGTTTTACTTTGGACCGTTTATTTAGTAGTTGTTGTAAAAGAAAATATAACATATGAAGACCCCAAGATACAGAGCATCAACCTGAGCTTGAATATACTACAGATATGTCAATTATGTATAATTTTTAGTAAACCTTGATTAGACTATTTGTCACTATCTCTGAGAGGGTAATTGAAAGTTACTCTATCCAAACAGTAGGAAACAGTATTTGCGAAAGAAAAAAAATTGCACTTATAACACACAACATATTTCTTACAGAAATAGCCCTATGTGCCTCTAAAAGAAATTTTATATTTGCAACCCCTGTATTTTTGACTCGAGATAATTATTGTAAGCATAATTCCAGTTCTTAATAAATGGTTCTAGTCTTCACCCTAATATCTATATCTTATGATTGATTACCTCCCTTGCACATAATCCCACCATTATGCCCTTGGCTGTGTAATGCCAAGAAGTTTTACCTTGATTGTAAAACAAAACAACATTAACTTTATTAGGACTGTGAGTAAAGTTGTGAGTTGTATTTCAAATTAAGTAAGAATGTTTAGAGTTTAATTATTAAAAAATCTGGAAAGATTTTCTGATTTATACAAGTCAAAATGTTTACTGTGTAAACTTGCATAATTCTATTGTACTTTAGTTTTTCATTTATAAATTTATTAAAAAGTATTTAAAAAAAAACAACTACATTAACTGTGATGTGCCATAGTACAACCTCACAACACAACCTTCGGAAATAAAACATTATATACAAATATAAGGAGGTCCATTGGAAAGGACAGTAAAGGCACATTCTATCCAGCAAGCCATCCTCTTATGCTCTCATTGGAAGCATGACTTGTAATACTATTGTTACAAGGAAAATATTATTCAATGCCTCACACAGTGCTCGATGATAATCTAAAGCTCAGATGAATTAAATGCCATGATTGGACCTTTTTACAAACAAACATTATATCTACTTATACCACAAATCCGCATTGTGCTTTGAACTTTAAGCTAATAAGATAAATATTATAAATCCAGAAACAAGCTTGCAAGATCAATTTGCTGTCAGCTCAATACAATCGACAAACAATGTAACAAATTAGACTAAAATAGAATGATGTGTAAATTGAATCTCTCAAACGATACTGTTACAAAAACTGATGTGTAAATTGAATCTCTCAAACGATACTGTTACAAAAACTAGTGAGAAACAGAGAGTTGCACATCAACGTAACAAATCGAGACTAAAATAAAATGATGTAAATTGAATCTCTCAAACGGTACTGTTACAAAAACTAGTGAGAAACAGAGTGTTGCACATCAACACAAATGTTAGATTATTTCCTGTCATAGTTAAACACTTAAACTATGGTTATGATTTAGCATGAGACAATTGTTCCTGCTTCGCTGCTTAAAACTATTGAAGCTTTTTTATTTTTTATTCTACAAACTATGGTATTTTCATAATAATGTAGTATAGCATTAAAGGAAAATAAATATGCTCTTTAGTAAACTTGATATAATCCACAACCAAAGGCAAGGTATATAGGTTAATTATTATTTTTTTACTTGAGAAAAAGGGGTTGTATTTGGGTTCCAACCTTTGACAAATTTTAACTTTTTTTTTTAGAGCTTAAGAATTTATATATAGATTCAATTTTCATCTCAATTGAGTTGTTATAGTTAGATACATGCATCTTTTTTCGTAAAAAGTTTGAATTCTTGATTTTCATTGCCACCTCTATTGTCTACACACTGTATCTTAGCAAAGGATTATTTCCAAAGCTTCACATTATCATAGTTTGTTTTACCAGCTCTAGTATATCAGTTTTCTTGCTTTAGTATATTAGTTTCCTTTGTGATACATAAGTTCAACCACAACAATTGTAATTAACAATCTTAAAAATTTGAAAGTTTATGATTAAATCTTATCAAGAATTATATGCATAATAACTAAACGATGGGTCATTATATAATACAAATGGAATTCATTTTAATCTCAAACAATCAATTAAAAAAACATTCTATCATTTTAATGAGTTATAAAATGAATCTCATTCATATTTTAATGACATTTTAACAAATCGGTATTACTTTATTAAATAGTTTAGCATTTTCAAAGTTTCAATCCATATTTTGTCCCATAATCCAACCAACAACTCAAATAATCCATTTCGCCATGAAGTTCATCTAATATCGTCTTCTTCTGCTTCAGCATACAAAACTTCTACTTGCTTCACAAAATCATAGTCTGTTTTACCAAATGTAGGTTGTTAGTTTCCTCAAATACATTGATCTCTAAATGGATTCCTAAACATTTTGTAATTCTCTGGAACATTATTTTAAATTTGCTCCTTTCATATTTTTTTGTCAACTTCAACTAAACTTGTTACTTCCTCTAACCATGGAAAAGAAAATTTAACTTTGTGTTCCTCTATTAAAACCCCTCTATTGGCTAGACTATTGCACATTTGTTCCATTCCCTTAACATATGTGTAAACCTAGTTTTTTCAAACTCTATAGCAAGGTCGTTTATTTCCACAATCATCTCTTGTATGTTCCATGGAGCCTTTGCTTTCCTCAAAATTGCATTATTACTATTAATGAATCACCTCCCATTCATAATATTTCATTTCATTTATTTGCATATTTTTAATCCTTCCAAAGTTGCCCAAGCTTCACTTCATTATTTGTCTTATATCCACTATTGAAAGCCTAATGTAACAAAATCTCATCCCTATTATTTTTTATTATTTCTCCTTCTTATTTCTCCTTCTGCTAGTCCTGGATTTCCTTTAAAAATTCTATCAAAATTCAATTTTATCAACTTTGCTTCTAGTGGTTTCCACTTTATATATATTTTTTTGTCTTCCTTGTGTTTCTCATGTACCCACCATCATAATTCCAATTGATGATTTGAATCCATCTATCAAGGCTCTCTACTTCAAGATTAAGGATTGGATGAGTTGATAGAAACTCTATGACTAAACAAATCCTCTTTTCATTATCTCTAAACTACATTCAACAAACTTTCTATTTTGTTAACACCTCTAATTTTATTTCAATTACATCCAACATCTCTCCTCTCTCATAGGTATATCTCTGTTCTTAACATTGAGTTGTATGGCATAAGGTATAGCTCTGTTAGGTTTACCCATGCATTTTTGTTCATTGGGTTTTGCTTTAGTTATCATATGATTATTTTGCCCGCATCTTTTGTAAGGGTCATGGTCTCTTGTCTATTCTTGAATACGAATGCTTCCAAATTCCCTTCTAAGATATCCCTGGAAGACGTGCCTTTTTTAGATCAATATTAAATGCAATACTCTCTCCAGTTCTAAGGTTTGAGGGCACGACCTGGGATGATCTAGTTGGTATTACATTAGGCAAGTTCTAACCTCGTGTTTATCTCTCATTGTATAGTTCAAGAAAAATATGTTATTCCGCCACTTAGACTTGAAAATCATCACCTACCCTCATAGACTTCAATGTAATTGGGGACCTAATTTCTGGTTATAAAAGATACATGTCCCTAGCCCTCATGTTGTCAATGGTGATCAATCAAGGCCCAGAAAGGCATCAACAAAGATGATACTATAAGGATAATTCACTTTTCCAATCAGTTGATGTCTCATTGGACAGGCTTCTCTATTCCTACTACATAACAAATGACTCACCTCAACTTCTTCCCTCACTTGATGTGATCAACCACCCTATTCGCGAGGAAAATTATAAGCAATATTTTCAGATCTCTTGGGTTTCTAATTACAGCCACTTGCCCCATAATTGCTTTCTATGCTGGATAATTTATATAGATCAAAGATGGTCTTAACACTAGATCGAATATCTTTGACGTTATTGGACTCCGTTTGCCAACTTTTATTTGCACCAAATTGAGTGTTGAGACTAATCAATGCATTCACGGCCCACAAGACCTTTATATTATGTTCTATTTATGTGCTTAACAATGAGAAGCAGATCATTTTTAGATGTCCTATATACTATGAGATAAAGGGTATATGAAGAGTTGGTTCTCGTGGGAGTTTGAGGAAAGTAAAGGTCAAGATTTATGTAATATTAAGAGTCTCATATGTATATATTGAAGACAAAGCCATGTCATATGTAATTAGAAAATCTTTGCATTTATGCATTGTTTTAGTAGTTTCAATAAAGCTTCTAGTCAGTTTATTGTTCATTATTGGAGATTTGATATATGCATCTTGTTATGTTGATTTATGATCTTGAATATTGTTTAACCTATGAACATAATAGTATTTTGCTAATAGTGGTATCAAAGCCACCACCTTGAGTGAACTTGGAAAGCACCACATTGAGTGAGATGGTCACATGAAAGGACGACTGTGAGTTTAGAGAAGGAACATTGAAGAGAAGGGGATTGAAGAAGGAAGAATATGAGCAAACTAGCTAGAAGGACACAATGTGCAAAGGATAAGTGGATTGGAGAGGAGAAGGTCGTTGTGGATATTCACCACAGTAGTAGAGACAAGAGCATATGTTTGCAAGCAATCAAATGGAAGAACATGAGTTTGAGTGTTGAAGGAAGATTGAAGGAAGATGTTTGAACCAAAGAGGAAAAGACATTTGAAGATAGTTGAGGAATGCGTGTGTGAAAGAACCAAAATGTTATGTAGAGGGAAAGACATTTGAAGATAGCTAAGGAATGCATGTGTGAAAGCAAACAACATTACCAAAACGTTGTTAATGTGAAAGATAGTTGAGCTACGTATTTGCAAGATCTGTGAAAGTTGCGTAGAAGGGAAGAACTAGTCAAAGGTTTCGATGACACAATAGAAGAAGAGAGAACCTATTCAGAGTCCAACGGAGAGATGTCCAATATCTAAAGAGCATCTAGAGAGATTATCATAGAGTGAAACAAAGAGTAAATGAATGCATGAGTACCTATTGAGAAGTGTTTGAGGGGTTCTTGGCAACAACAAGCAAAATACTAGTCAACATAGGCACAATGGAGTAATGCTTAGAGACAAGCAAGATTAATGCACGTAGACCTAATGTAGGATAAACGCTATTAAAGGTAAACATTAACCTTTATATTATTTAAGCAATTCAAATGCACATTTGATTTGAAAAATTTAAGTGAATTGATTTTATTTCGACAAATATAAAAAGGTGAATGAATAAATAACTTGGTAAAGTGAATAATAAAATGATTTTATTTCGAGAGATATAATAAGGTGAATGAATAAATAAATTGGTAAAGTGAATAATAAAATGAACAAGAGTTATAAGAGGAGAAATTAATTACTTGAAAAGAAGAAATTGAATTGATGATTGAAGGAAATGAATTAAAGAAGAAAATTTTAAAGAATTGAAGAAGTTGAATTAATAAGAAGAAAGAATTTGAAATTTGATATTGAAGGAAAAGAATAATAAAGTTTGAAGAAAGAGAAATTGAATTAAATATTAAAAATTTGAAGAAGAAGAATTGAATTGAAATTGAGAATTGCGGAAGAATAAAAATTTGAAGAATGAAAGATTAAAGAAATTGAAGATTGAAATTGAAAGTGAAAGAAGAAGAAATTGAAATATTGAAGGAAAAATTGAAGAAGAATATTAATAAAATTGTTAAGAAAGGAAATTTAATGGGAGTTATAAGAAGAAATTGAAGAGAATTGAAGAAGAAAGATCAAATGAAGAAAGATTGAAAGAAGAATAAAAATTGGATAAATGAAAGATTGAAATTGAAAGTGAATTGAAGAAGAAAATTGAATGTGAAGGAGAAAAATAAAATTGAAGATTGAAAAAGAGAAATAAAATATTAATTTTGGAGATAAAAGGATTTCTACAAAATTAAAGAAGAAATTAAGAGAAGAATTTTTTTTAATCTAGAAGTAATAAGGAATTTCACATCATAGGAAATAAAATTAAAAAAAAATTGAATAAAAGAAATGAGTACATCAAAAAGGCCATGTAGGTTTAAAGGACCAAGCTTTATGAAGAGAAACTTAAAAAAAAATCAATTAAAACCAAAAATAAAATATGCCTTATTGCAACGAACATTAATAAACCATAAGAAATTCAATCAAAACCAAAAATGGAATTTGGAGATAATGCTTGGTACATTGATTTAGGAGCAAGTCACCATATGATAGGCAATCTTTATTGGTTTGATTTAATTAAGTAAAACTAAATATACCAATCAAGACAGTAGATGATAAAATTTATCATGTACAAGGATCAAGGAATGTCACTCTTATCCTACCATATTCTAAATGTACATTTGAAAATGTGCTTTATGTTCCTAACATAAAAAATAATAATATTTGAGTATCACAATTGTTGGATAAAGAAAGAATGGTAGAATTCAAAAACATTAATGACAATAAGAGATGTCTTATTAAGAGACTAAATAAAATTGAAGCCATGAGATCCTAAAAAAGTGGCATATTTGCCTTGGATGTAATAGAAATTACACAAAAATATTTGGATCAACTTTTGCCAAGAGAACAATTTTAAAATAAATATTATATTGAACACAAGACTTTTATGGCAAAAGAACATGACAATGTATTCTTTGATGACTTCTTCAAAAGTATAGGTAACAAAGACAAATACAATGATAGAACCTAAAGCAATACCAAGGCTAGCATGCATGAAGAAGAAGAAAGCACATGAAGGCAAAAGGTATTCATACCAAATAATGTAATAGACGAGGTGTTGAAGGTACTACATTATTTGGTACTATTTGTAAATGTTTAAATTAGAGTGTGTGTTTAATGTTTGGGTCTATAGTATGTGTCAAGGTATTAAGTGAGATTGTCATGTAAATAAGTGTGTGAGGTGTCTTCTTACTGTAAGTTATATGAGTGAAGCGTCAAGTTTAGAAGTAGGGAATTATGAGCAATCATGAGAGATTTTTTCTTTATGTAATATGTGAGATTTATTACGTAAAGAGGGAACCATGAAGAATTGGTTCTCTTGAGGAGATTAAAGGTCAAGAGTCATGTAATATGAAGAGTTTAATGTATGTATATATTGAAGACAAAGCCATGTAATATGTAACTCAAAGAAGCTTTTCATTTATGCATTGCTTTAATAGTTTTAATAAAGCTTTCAGTGAGTTTATTTTTCATTATTGGGAATTTGATATATGCATGTTTTGGATTTGATTTATGATCTTGAATATTGTTTAACCTATGAATACAGAAGTATTTTGCTAACAGTTACAATAGTTAAAGCATGATCTACTAGAGGGTGACTTAGACAATATGAAAATATGTTGTTCCCATTTTTATACTTTAAAACCAACAAAAGCTATTGTAAGTATGATGTCCACTTTGTGTGACAAACTTCTTCAATTTTGTTTTGTGATTGAAGAAACTTAAGGGACAAAGAGATTAGTGTGAACAATGGTTTCCTTTCCAAGAAGGTAGTGTCTCCAATGCTTGATAGCTCGCACCAAAGCATACAACTCCTTTTCATATCTGGAATAGTTATGTTTAGCGGTTTAAAATGGCTCAAAGTGATAGGACACTAGAAAGTCATACAACACTAGGGGAAAATTGTGAAACATCTATCTCAATCTCGAAGGGTTGTGTGAGATCTGGGAGAGCAAGAACTGGTGTTGAACATAGTTTTTGCTTCAACATATCAAAGGCATGAACATGATCATTTATTCATTTGAATATATCATTGGATTTCGTTAATTGATTTAAGGGAGTGGCAATGGTGGAATATCTAGGTATGAACTTACGACAAAAATTTGTAAGTCCAAGGAAACTCCTCAAATCGGTGAGAGTAGTAGGAGTGGGTCGTTTAACTAGAACTTCTATCTTAGTTGGATCCACCTAAATGCCATGTTCATTGATTACAAATAGATATTTTCCCAAAGGAGCACTTGGAAAGGTTGGCATATAGCTGATTTTTCTAAAGGGTGCCAAGAACCTACTCTAGATGCTTAAAGTGATCCTTCCAAGTGGAGGAATAGACAAGAATTTCATCTAAATAGATAATTATAAATTTGTCTAGATAATCTCTATACACTTCATTCATAAGTCTCATGAAAGTGGTAGGAGCAGTAGTGAGACCAAAGGGTATTACAAGTCATTCAAAGAGACTCATCTTGGTATTAAATGTGATCTTCCATGTGTTTTGCATATTTGATGTAAATTCACTACAGGAGACCGACAATGGACTCCAAGGGTAAAATTGCAAGATAAGACATCATACAAAATACACCAATAAAAGAAACCTGCAAATGCTTCCTTTCATTATCTGAATTCCCATCCCTCTTACAATAGAGTCTCCCACTTCTTATACTCCCAAAAAGAAAAACCCTAGCCTACGCTACCCCCTTACTATTTTTAGTCACTTTCTATTTTTAGCAACTCACTTGCTATTTTTAGTAACCCTAAAAAAAGCTCGGATGGCATCCAAAATGGAATCATGCACCCGTTATTCAATAATACCCACTACCCCAAGATAGCAACCCCACTCTAGTTCTACACTAATAGTTATGATAACTTTTCAGTTGCAAAAACTAAAAATTACATTAAAAGCTAATTTTGGGCCTCCTAGAGGTATTTTCTGTGCATAAACATATGGGCCACTTTTCTTAGGTTCTCCATGCAATTCTACACGTTCTAAAAAATAACGGGGCAAAACGGACACTCGGAGCAAAAGTTATGGCCCTGGCAAGGTGCATCATTCTCCTCTGGTTGAAAATGAACTCAGCTCCTACGAGTTCTGCTGATGAAATACCTCGAGCTTGTCAATGTCAAGCCTTTTTAGTTCCTCCTCGGAAATCCAAGTGTTATCAGCCTGGGACAAACCTTCCCACTGTACCAAGTATTTGCTATAGTTGCCATTGCGTGTGGTGATCACTTTCCTATCAAGGACCTGCGCAATGCGTTCCTTCTTCTTCTTAGGGATTTGCTTCTCCCAAGCTATGGTGTTTGCCTCTTCAACAACTGCAATATCACCATGAAATTCATGCAAATCAGAGACATTGAAAACTGGTGAAATATCGAGGTCAACTGGCAATTCCACCTTATAAGCATTGTCATTCATTTTCTGTAGAATCCTACAAGGGCCAATTTTCTTCATTTTCAATTTATTATATGTCCCCTTGGGAAATCACTCCTTTCGAAGGTGAACCATCACCATGTCCCCAACCTGGAATACTTGGACGCATCTATGCACATCAATGACCTTTTTGTACTTAGTATTACTATTCTGCAACTTGTCTCTGACCTCTTCCTGCAATTGTTGTATATGTTCAGCAAATGCTTCTGCATCATCACTAACATGCTCATGGATTGGTAATTCAACCAAATCTAGAACACCCTTGGGGTTCTAGCCATAAATAATTTGAAATGGTGATTTTCCTGTCGAGCGGTTCATTGAGTTGTTATATGCAAATTCTACTTGCGATAGGGCTAAATCCCATTGTCATGGCTTCTCACCAACTATGCACCTCAGAAGATTGCCCAAGCTCCGATTCACGACCTCGGTTTGTCCATCAGTCTATGGATGATAAGCACTACTGAACTATAGCTTTGTGTCCAGTTTCTTCCACAATGTCCACCAAAAATGACTCAAGAACTTAACATCCCGATCTGAAGTGATGGTCTTTGGAACTCCATGCAGTCTCACCACTTCATCAAAAAAAGTACTGCAATCTTGGTTGCATCATTGGTTTTCTGGCAAGCAATAAAATGAGCCATCTTAGAAAACCTATCTACTACAACAAAAATGGAATCTTTACCTCGTTGAGTATGGGGTAGCCCTAGCACAAAATCCATGCTTAGGTCGGTCCATGATCCTAGGGGAACTGGTAAGGGCGTATACAACCCTGTATTTTGTACATGGCCTTTAGCCACTTGGCACACTCTACATCTGGACACAAATTGAATTACATCTCTCTTCAACCATGGCCAATAGTACTTTTCCTCCACAAGAGCAATTATTTTATCTATGCCAAAGTGTCCTACCAAACCACCACTATGCAGCTCATGGATGATATTCTCCCGCATGGAACCAACAGGTATGCACAATTATTTCCCCTTAAATAGATAGCCATCCTGCATAACATACTCAACAAATATTCGACCAACCTCACCCACAACTGGAGTTTTGTACTATTGTACAATGCTTCCAAAATCTGCATCAGATTCATACAAATCCTTAATCCCCTCAAATCCTACCACTGCATTCTCCATGGTGGTTACCAATAGTACTCTCCTGCTTAATGCATCAACAACCTTATTCTGCTTACCGGACTTGTGCTTCAACACAAATGAGTATTCTTGCAAAAAGGAGACCCACTTGGCATGTCTACTATTTAATTTCTTCTAAGAATTGACATACCTTAAGGCTTCATGGTCAGTGTACAATGCAAACTCCTTGGATAACAAATAATGTCACCAATACCTCAGTGCCTGCACAATTGCATAAAATTCTACATCATAAGTGGAGTAATTCTTTCTTACCTCATTCAAATTTTCATTGAAAAATGCTACTGGTCGCCCCTCTTGGCTCAACACAATGCCAATCCCCACATGTGAAGCATCATAGTCAACTTCAAATATTTTTCTAAAATTAGGTAATACCAGCATGGGTGCTTCTGAAACCTTCTTCTTCAAGAGTTCAAAACTTTGAGTTGTTGCTTTTGTCCATACAAAGTTTTTCCCCTTCGTACACTCTGTTATGGGTGCAAGAATGCTGCTAAAGTTTCTAATGAACTTCCTATAAAAAGTTGCCAAACCATGGAAACTTCTCACCTCTGTTACATTCCTTGGAATAGGCCATTCAAGAATTGCCCTCACCTTTTCCTCATCCATATTCAGGCCATCCTTGGAAATTACAAAGCCCAAAAACACTAGACTTTCTTGAAGAAATCTACACTTCTTCAAATTAGCATACAATTTCTCTTTCCGTAATAACTCTAACACCAACCTCACATGGTGCAAGTGCTCTTCTTCACTTTTACTAAAAATCAAGATATCATCAAAATAGACAACCACAAACTTACCAATGTATTCTTGTAGCACTCGGTTCATCAACCGCATAAAGGTACTGGGTGCATTTGATAACCTGAATGGCATCACCATCCACTCGTACAACCCATATCAGGTTTTGAAAGTAGTCTTCCACTCATCCCCCTCTCTAATCTTGATCTGATAATAACCACTTCGTAGATCAATCTTGCTGAAGTAGTTAGCCCCTGCTAAGACATCCATCATATCATCCACTCTAGGTATTGGGAACCTGTACCTGATAGTAATTTTATTTATGGACCTGCTATCTACACACATCCACCATGAGCCATCCTTCTTTGGAGTTAATAGAGTGGGAGTTGCACAAGGACTCATGCTCTCCCTTACTAATCCTTTCTGTATCAATTTTATCACTTGCTTATTCAACTCTGCATTCTGGGTTGGGCTCAACCGATAGGTTTCCTGGTTTGGAAGAACTGACCTAAGAATTAAATCAATGTGATGTTGAATATCCCTCTTCGGTGGTAACCCATCAGGTAACTCATCTGGTATGACATCAACATACTCCTTCAACAACCTGGATGTTGTTGGTGGTATAGGAGCCTCCTCTACCTCTATCTTCTTCATTGTCAATGCATAGCACCAACCAGATTCTTGTGCCTCTATGATAAACTCCTTCGTAGTCAGCAAACTCTCACTCTACCCTTCTTCTTGAAGAGGCAACAATACTACCTTGGCACCATCCTTCCAAAAGGTGTATGTATTTCGACCCCCATCATGGATGGTCTTCCTATCATACTGCCAAGGCCTCCCCAATAGTATGTGATAGGCATCCATAGGAATCACATCACACCAAACTTCATCTTTATAAGTATTCTCGATTGAGAATTTTACTAAACATCTCTTATCAATAGTCACCTCATTTCCTTTCTTGATCCATGAAATGCGATAGGGATGTGGGTGCTTCTCACATTTTAGATTCATTTTATCTACCATTACATTAGAGACCATATTCTCACAACTACCACCATCAATGATTACTTTGCATACCTTTCCTCCCGATGTGCATCTTGTGCGAAAGATATTTGTTCATAGCCAGGACTCACCACCCTCATCCGCTTGCATTTTTGCCTTCTTTGGAGCAATCAATGTTCTCTTTATCATGAGATTCTCACCCGCATCTGCAACAACTTCTATCTCAGTTTCATCCTCTTCCTCAACTAGGTTGACTCTAGCCTGTCCTCCCTGATTCCTCTCTTCAACATCATAGTGGGTGCACTCAAATGCTCTGTGACCTTCCTCACCACATCTAAAATAGGTATATGGCTTCCATGATCCATTCCTAGTTTGACCTCCCCCATTACCTCGACCTCCTCTATTTCCTCTTCCTCTTTGGTAGGTACCATGACCTTGCTCTGTCTCTTCCTGTTTCTCTGTATTTGAGGATTCTCCCTTTGATGAGCTAGATCCACCATGCCCCCAATTTGGAGAAGATACCAATCCCTTCTTCCCTCTTCTATAATTACTCCTCTTATGCTTTTCTTCGGCCCTCAAGGCCATCTGATACGCATCTTCTATAGTAAGGGTATGATGCATACTCAACTCATCTTGAATAGCATAACTTAGGCCATTTACATACCTTGCAACCCTTTGCTCTTCGGTATCGTTATGCTCCACATGAATAGATAGCTTGTAGAACTCATTGGTGTAGTCCTCGATGCTTTGGTCCTTCTATCGGAGGTTCTAAAATCTACGAAATAAAGTTTGGGAATAGTCTACAGGCACAAACTTTTCTTGCAACTTCTTCTTCATCTTATCCCAAGCCTTGATCTTTGCTTTTCCTTTCCTCTATCGTTCCGTCTGTAGATGATCCCACCAAATTAAAGCATGCCCTTTCAACTTCGTGCATGCGAGTTTCACCTTCTTTTCCTCAGCCAGATTACTCCATTCAAAATACTTCTCCATACTATTTACCCAATTGATTAGCTCCTCTGGTTTTAACCCACCAGCATACTCAAAAACCTCGATCTTGATTCCATCTCGGCTTCCTTTAAGTCCTTCCAAGGCTCGGATCAGCCTGCTTTCAAAATTTTTTGGTTCTTCTTCCACGTGATCCTCAGATCCACCTTCCTCAGCCATGGTCTCATTATCAGATCCTAGATCTGGGTCCACATTGGTGCGGGCCTCCACCATGCGGTTAATCGCACCAGTCAACCATGCTATTTCTGCATGCAGATCCTCCATCTGCTTATTCATTTGGGCATATATCCCTCGCCCTCTCCCTCTTCTATTCATCTTCTTTCCACTAGCGAGATCTCACCCGCTCTGATACCAATTGATGTAAATTCACTGCAGGAGACCGACAATGGACTCCAAGGGTAAAATTGCAAGACAAGACATCATACAAAATACACCAGTAAAAGAAACCTGCAAATGCTTCCTTTCATTAACTGAATTCCCATCCCCCTTACAATAGAGTCTCCCACTTCTTATACTCCCAAAAAGAAAAACCCTAGCCTACGCTACCCCCTTACTATTTTTAGTCACTTTCTATTTTTAGCAACTCACTTGCTATTTTTAGTAACCCTAAAAAAACTCGGATGGCATCCAAAATGGAATCATGCACCCGTTATTCAATAATACCCACTACCCCAAGATAGCAACCCCACTCTAGTTCTACACTAATAGTTATGATAACTTTTCAGTTGTGAAAACTAAAAATTACATTAAAAGCTAATTTTGGGCCTCCTAGAGGCATTTTCATGCGCACAAACATATGGGCCACTTTTCTTAGGTTCTCCATGCAATTCTGCACGTTCTGAAAAAAGAACGGGGCAAAACGGACACTCGGAGCAAAAGTTATGGCCCTGGCAAGTTGCATCAACATTGAAGTTGGTCCAAGAGGTCATCAATGTGAGGAAGAGGATAGCGAATTTTTATTGTTATCTTTGTTGAGTGCCCAAAAATCTATGCAAAGTATCCAAGTTCCATCCTTCTTTAGCACTAGCAAAATTTGTGATGCTTAGGGAGAGGTGCTTATCTTAACAAATCCTTTAGATAACAAATCTTGAATCTACCTTTTGATTTCATCATTTTAAAGCAATGATTGTTTATACATTGAGAATTAGGTAGCGATACAACAAGAATGATATCAATACTATGATTGATTACTATTTTTGGAGGAAGTGTTGTAGGCTACTAAAACACGTAAGAGTATCATGCTTTTCATTTTTCTTGACATGTGACTCACTGTAACAACCCAAGTCTACTCACTTGGTTGTACCACTAGAAATCCCAAATGTTTTCATAGGGTAAATTGTTTTTTCATTTCCATCCTACATTTTTGTTTGTAAAAATGCTTTCAGTTTCATAGCAAATTTGTTTCACCCATTAGTTTGATATTATATACTTTAGTTAGTACAGGCATATCATACCACTTTTGGGTTTTAGATTGCTACAGACAACCACCCAAGTGGTTGAGATTGACCAAATTTCGTGAAGGTGCCATTAGTGGAGTCGACTTGTCTCATTTAACGTTCTCGTGTTCTAACATGAGGGTCAATCTATGACAAAGGTTATACTCTAGGTCCCTTAACTCCTAGAGGAAGACATTTTCTTTCCCCATCCCTTAGCATCGATGAACCCACGACCTAACCGATCGACTTGTACTAACCTGTGACGTATTTGGTCAACTTGTCAAACTATTTATATGTAAGGGATTAGCGTACATATGCCTTCGTGACTAAATGATTGTCCTCTACTTGGAGTTAGTTAATGTCATGTCAATACCCTGAACTTGAACTTCATTGCACTTGTTTATCGTGACTCATGACCATTCATCCCATACCAAACGTCGAGGTCATTCTAGCTAAGTCAAATGAGCAAGGGACTTATCACAGGTACCATTGAGCAACAATCTAAAAATGGTGTCCCATACCACCATCTCGTTGTAGTTCTGACCAAGTATCGTGTCCTGACCAATCTATAAGACTACAATTGCTCTAAAAAATAATTGGGTGCATATTCACCCTCAATGAATTTGGGTGATTAATGAGCATCCTTCTCACTCGATGCCTAGTTTCATGATAGTTTAATCACTTGACCACTACTTTTTTTAAGTGTTTGGTCTACAAGGTTTCATGGCTACTTTATCCCCAAAGGATAATATCTAAAAACCATATTTCTATCTCTTCACTAAGAGGTATTCCATTTGTGAAGTCTTAACTAAGAGTAGACTAAAGTTTAGAACATATCTTAAGTTACACATCGACTACTCTAAGTCATGCTTTCATACTTTATAACACAATTCATTCCATACCTCCAAAGGAGTTTACAAAATCAGGAATAATTATATCAAGGTGCACTTAATAAAGCATGCAAACTAAACACATACCATAATTCTCTATAATTGAACAATTAAATAAATGAAAATTTCATCTAGTCATGAAGCCAATATGCAATACAACCGTTTACTAAAATCAAAGGATTTGATAAGAATATACCACTTGGATACTATGTCTTCCTCTTGGAGTTTATCATATTTTTTTTTATAGGGATGAAATATGAATATCAAAAGGAAATGGAACACAACAAGCAGTCAAACTTCAAACCACTGGTAATTGACGATTCGACTCACCAAACAATTAATCTTTTACAAAGACAACTTTTGTTTTCAAGCTATAATGTGCACCTAAAGCATTACGGCAACAAACTTGAGCTTCAACCCATGATTTGAGAAGGGAACTAATAGATTAAGTTCTTTTCATTTATAATTAATAAGTATGTAATCGTTTTCATCTATACACTGGTTTTTAGATTGATCTGGTTTTAGGTTTACATCTACAACATTAGTTGTACGCGAATGACACTACCATAGCCATTGATATATTGGTAGCACCAAATCCACATTTACAAAATATTTGGATGCATAATAAGGTCTGATAGTTTCATGGATGTATCATTCACTACAACAAGTCTATTAATTTATTCTTCCTCACTAATATACCTTGATTCCTTCCTTTGGAATGAGTCCCAAAAACCGAAGTTCCTCAAATTAAAAGAAGATAATAGCATATATTTGACCTTCACTTATAGTGAGTGAATCAAAGTGCCACTACAAGAATTTATATAATTCAAGTACATAACTTAAGCTTGCCCAAGAAATTATAACAATTTTACATAGTCTTAATCATTTTTCTTCTTCTATCTTAAAAACAATTATTGACAAACATTCTTTGATATTTTATATATTACATGATTTAATGCACTAGGAATAGCTCAGATGAGCTTCCTTATCTCAACCACTCTTACCGGAAACATATTTTTACATTAATAAAATAACTCTTACAAACTTACTATACAAACCTTAGTTTTATAGAATACTTTGTTCAGTATACAGGCCCGGTAGGAAGGTTTCTACTCCAAACCTATCCATCCCCTTCAACGTACACAACATAAGCATTCCCAGTATTTCATGACTGTAACTAGCTTTTGTATCACAGTAATATTTACAAAGTTACAAAGGATGTAAACCAATTTAACAAGTGATGTTATAGCTTCTATTGCGGTCATTGCAGGTCCATGTTCATTTGCTAACATGCTCGATAATTCACACCTACATTCGACCTGGTCTACCATCCGTTTGCTTGATGACTCAATTTTTTTTATCAAAGGGATCATATTTCGACTCTTCTTTAATATGGATGCAAATCTACTTGCAAACTATAAAATCAACATGCAAACACTTCTCAAAGATTCATACAACACTCTAAAAATTCACATGCATGCATTATGAATATAACAATCACATTTTCCATAAACATCTAACTTCATTAGCCATGCATAGCATATCAAGAATGTAAATTGGGGTAACAAATACGTCTATTGCAGCAAACATATGCACACACACAAAATAGTCCATCCCTTTCTTTTGCAACAGAACAAACATTTCTTTCCAACATATTTTCAAAATGTCTTCTCTTTTTTTTTAAATACAACATGCTCATAGAAAAACATTCATGACAAAATAAAGAATGATCTACCTGGTCTGTTTTGTTGTGTTATCCACACCAGAGTTTACCAACACTTCCAACAAAGCTTCGCTATTCACCACTTCCCACAAAATACAATCCGACTATTCTACTGCCTCGAGAGAGCTATCCCCTCTCTTTAAAAAACCCACACGCTTGTCTTCCTCCACCCTCGACGGTGTTCAACTACCCACCATTATCCCCCGATTAAAAGCACTCATGCCATTTTCCTTCCATATCGATCAAAAGTTATGGAGAAAGTTTCAAGTCATCATGATACTATACGCCTAGCATCTTTGTGGTTAAGCCAACATCCAGCATACACAAAACTCAACCAAAACATAAATTATTTTCTAAAGTCACACACTTGCTTCCAATTTTGTGCAAAATACTTTTACATATGCCTAACATAACTCATATGCTTAATAATAATAATAATTCACTTTTATTATTTTGTTTTTTGGTACCATGCCTACATATTTTATATTTATCTATTTTTAATTCTAACTTTTAATCATATGCACAATCAAGTAGAAAGTGGCTCCCATCATCATTGCCACATAAAACATATGCATACTTTAATCACTCAACAAATAATCAAATAAAACACACATTATCTAGACATTTATGAAATCTACATGATATGCAATGTGTGCGAGCGTCCATGTATTTGCGATCTGAATCATCACTTCCATTCTTATTTTTTTTGTCAAACTGCTTCCATTCATCAACAACTTAAATCCGGTCCTACACTCATAGAGACTATCAACAGTACCACAATTCACAAAAGAAATGTAAGTTTATTATCTATTTACTTATTAACCAATAATCGTGTGAGAAGGGTTGTTACACTCACATTTTGTTGATCATATCATCAGTTTTGTATGCATGGAGGCTAAGCTTCAATGCTCATCTAGACTTAATAATATATGCGACATATATCTATTAATGATCCCCATATCATATTTCAACATCAGCCATGCCACCTTTGCATCCTCGAGTATACTTTAAAAAACATGAGAATCAATTTTTAAATGGTATTTCAAGTTCAAACTCATGTGTTATTAAAATGATTTTTAATTTTTATTATAAAAATCATTCTAATTCTTATTATAAAAATTCAATTGCTTAAGCTTATAACTTGAATTGAGGGGACGAATAAGAAGAAAGCGCTTCCGAAAAGAAAAACAATTAAAAAAGTTTATATAAATACTAAGATAAATGTTTTTGTTTTGTTTTGAGTAATACTTTTTATACACATCCAATGTGGGGATTGAACTCGGGTCAATTCACCAATAATGCAAGTAGTGTCCTTGCCGGTAGACCATAAATGTTTACGAATATAACACATATTTATAAAATGTAAATAAACATAAATATATTTAATTGATAGATATTAGAATATATTTGTTTTAATTTATTATAAATTAATTTTTATCAAATGTATTCAATAAAATAAGACATTAAAATTGATTGCAATAACATGAAAAAAAAAAAAAAAAACCATGAAAAATGTAAAAGTAAATATATTAATTATTTTAAAATAAATTTAATAAAGATCATTGTGTAAAATTTTAAGTTTATTATTTTACTTATAAAAAGATAGGTCAGTTGGTAGCATTCAAGTGTTTGTCTATCCCGACTTGATTCCTAAAAATATCGGTCTATTCCTAAAAGGATCGGGTTTTTTATTTCATCTTTATCTAGCGGAAGGACTATAAAAGTTCCTTAAACATAAATAAATAAACAAAAATAAATTTATTATAAATAAACGTCATTGTCTAAAATTCTAAATATATAATATAAATAAACGTCATTGTCTAAAATTCTAAATATATATATAAATAGACGTATTCACAAAGGGATAGGTCGGATGGTAGCAGTTAAGTGTTTGCCTGTTGGTTGTTTTACTTCAATGTCTTACAGGGTTAGGGTTGGTTGTTCTAGTTCAATACCCTAGAAGGTTAGAGTTCTTTTGATTTTGACTTTGGGCAACTCAAAAGATTAAAATTTATAATAACATCCTCAATAATATTACCAATTTCTATATTTATTAATTATATTTTAATATTTATTATTAATATATATTTTTAAATAACGAAATAATTCTCCTGTAGTTATAACCACCCTATTATTTGGTGGGTTGAGCTACCCTACACATGCAAAGTGTTTGAAAGACCTAATTACAAATACAAATGTTTACATAAAGTGATCATACATATACAATTAAAGTTGATAAGAAAATAAAATTAAGTTTTAAATTAAAAAATATATAAAAAAAAATTTAGATTTGGTTAGTGTGAGAAATTTTTACGATCAATATAAGGATGAGCAATATCCTCCTAATTATGACCTCACAAGGATGAGTAATCTCCTCTTAACCATGATCCCTCGTAAGGTCGAGAGCTATGCTTATTAATAGGGAATTTAACACACACCCACACCTCACACACTCACCACGCCATCACGTCGTGGTTTTAACCTTGGACCTCCCAAAGAAGAGCCATTGCGTTGTTGCGCTATCCCTGGAACAAAAATATATAAAATTATAAGTAATAGGTTGAGAATTCTAAATAATATAAATATAAAAAAATAAATTTTATGTTAATATTTTTAAATAGTTAAATATTTGATACAACATAGACTTAACAAAAAGTCTCATATATAAGTTGCTAGTTACCATACTAATGGTCATATGTGTGAGTATGAAATGCAAGTGAAAAGAAGGCTCACATATAGGTTGACATGAACAAGATTAATGGTCATGTGTGAGAACTTAAAAAAAAAAAAGTAGTAAACAAAAAAAAACTTCTGAAAAAGGTGATCAATGATATCTATCATATATATATATATATATATATATATATATATATATATATATATATATATATATATATATATATATATATTTTGGTAATATAGGATTGAAATAGGCCCCACCAAGTATTACATCATTACTATGTAGTGGTATTATAACAAATATTGAATATTATCTATGTATTGTTTGTCAAGATTTAAACCTTGATCTCCTCTTTAAATATCAAAGAATCCCTAATATCACTTGATATCATATACATAATAGTTAACTTAGTTTACTTATAAATTTAATTTTAATAATACTATTGTGGTAGTATTTTATAGATTAATTTAAAAGATATTTTAATATTCAATAAATAATATTATAATTTTTAAAAATATATATAAATTTATCCGCTCATGTAGAGGAGTTGGAGACCAAGTGGGTAGTTAAAACTCTCTAGTTATGAAGAGGCCCAGGTTCAAATCTCTCCCCTCACATGTTGCGGATATGTTGTATATAAAAGGTTCCTCATCTATATATATATATATATATATATTATTATTATATTTATTGCAGGTTACATTGCTATTATTTATTATTTAAAGTTTATGACTTTTCATAATATTGATTTTAATAAAATATTTTTAATTTTATGTTAACCAATATTTAAGGAATAAGATTCCCATTGTCATCAATTTATTCTTATGTGCAATCTAATTATGAATCCTTAATTTCTTATTAATTATATAAATCCCTCCCCTTAGACCTATTCTTACAAATAATTCTACAATGATTACTTAAGCTATCTTCTAAGGTGTAAGAGCTTTGGAAAAAACTCATGCTTATATAGATAACTAACTACAAAGGGAATGACCTAAGACTATAAATATGACCACTTGAAGAAGAGAATGGCTTAGTTAAATCATCTTTTGTTCCTTGCACTTGTTAATCTAGTATTTATTAAGGTTAAAGAAGAACTCCTTATAAGTCAGAAATATATTTTCTTAGAAACAATTTTCTTTATTTTACACAATCATTCAATTTAGTTCATCAAATTAGTTAGAGTCTATTTTTTGGTGTACATTGGATTATTTCAATATGACATCAATTATGGTGTGCATTGGATTATTTTAATATGACATTAATTATATGATGAAGTCAATGCATTAGGTGGGGGAAAAAGAAGGAGGCTTAATCATAATTGGCCCATGAAATTAAGGTTTGTGCTTGCTTTCTAAGTTGGTATTTTATGTGCTTACTATAAATGAACCATGGAAGCTTAACTACTTAGATTTAGAATTGAAACAATCAAAGTTATTAGTTATTGATGTTGAAATTATAATTTGATTCATGGCCAAGGCTGACATTGTATGGTGTAATATTGATAGACCTAAGGGCATTCATTTTACAATGTATTAATTTATTATAATATTTGATTATGTAAGCCCTATGAGCTATGGTTAACCTTGTTATAAACCCACTTTATAACTTGTAATTAACCGTAATCCCTCTTGTTATGTTGTCTTAGAAAAATGTATTATATAACTCAGGTTTTGGTATTGGTATAAATACCTCTCTTCCACTCCTCATTATCATCTGAGTATTGTGAATGTAATCTATAGATTGTATAGTAACTATTTATGGTACCTACATGCACCCCAAAATATTTGTATCCCTATTTCCTTTTTTGTCCTTTATTTCACTTTCTATATAATATTTGAGTGGATGGATTGCTTTTATTCATTTATGGAAAATATTATGAATTTCAACATGGTATCAAAGTGGGTAATGCCTAATAATTTGTCAATCACCTCCTTCTGGAGTGTCCTTTCTCCAAGATAGCTTTGGATCACCTTATGTCCACTTTTCATATCTCTTGGGTTCCTCCTAATTCGTTGAGTCACATTTTCACCCAATGGCCTGCTCCTTTCAAAAATCTCATTTTATCTTCTTTATGAAAAGTGAGCCTTCATCATATCTTATGGAAATTGTGGTTTGAAATAAATAGTAGGGTTTTCTCCTCCTCTAAGGATCCCATATTTGTAGCCAAAAAAAGCTATTGCCTTTGCTGTCGAGAATTTCCAACTCTTCCCTTGTCCCAAACCACCTAATTCTAGATTGGAGTCTATTATGTTCTCTTATTTAAATATTCCTTGCAACTCCAATTCTATTTTACCAGCCCCCCATCCCAGAGCAAGTGCCCATTGGATTCCTCCCCAAGTGAGAGGCTGAAATTTAATTTTGATGGTGCCTCCAAAGGAAACCTAGGGGATGTTGGTGCAGGTGGCCTAGTCAGAGATAGCGGTGGTCAAGTTATTATGGCTTATGTTGAGTATCTAGGGTGCCAAAAAAATCATTTTGCTGAAGATCATGCACTGTGGAGAGGGCTATATATTCTCAAGGATTATAAAAGTAACCTTTTTATCGAGGGAGATTATTTGAACATTATAAATGCTCTTAAAAAAAATAGGTTGTCCTCTTGGAATTTCGGAACTATTATTCAGAAAGCTAAGAAGTTGTCCCAAAATTTCAATGATATCTCTATCAACCATGTGTACCACGAAGCTAATAGACCTGTAAATATTCTTGCCAATTAGGGAGTTACCCATAAATATCTGTCCATTTGGAAAGAAAGATTTCCCAAAGAAGTTTTATTTGCTACTAATAATTATTTGGTTTGAAAGGTGGTCACAGGTTTTGGTGGGTCAGCTTCTCCAATGTTGACTCTACCCTTTTTAGTATGATGTGTTTCTTTGGTTCCAATTCTTATGAAGAAATTTTTTTGATTAGCGTGACTCTCTGTCTTGCTATCAGTGATGGCATTTGGTTCTCCCATTTCCCTTTCGTAAAGTATGCAATGTTCCAAGATAGGCCCTGTCAGTGGGTTTACCTCATGGTTGTCTTCTCCAAGCATGTCAAGTCCCCAAGTAGGTCTAGGCTGTGCAAATGGATGTTATCAAAGAATGTCAATATGCGTCAAGTCTTGAAATGCTTAATTTTATGTCATGTGAATTTTGATATTCATTATTTAAGTCATTTTGCACTCTTAATCCTATCCCATCCCTATCATGTGTGAAGCCTGTCCTATGCCATGTCTATTTTTTTAGTGTTGGTTCCCTATTGAGAATTATTACATGGTCTGCCAATCACACCAACTCAACTTTTGGAAAGGGCATCTATTGTACCAAAATTCCTATATTTACATCCCTGGTCTATGTCAGTCCATTTTTGTCTGGTTTTGTTCGTTGTTGTGTGTCCTAGGTAGTAAGAAGCTTTTGTGGTCTTCCTTTCTCCTTAGTCTTGCCAATATGTCCCTACTTGAACCATATACCCTTCGACTTGATCCCTTGTCTCACACCTTTCTAGAAGCTCATGGTCTCATTTCGTTTCTAAAAAAGTTCAAAAGGGTTGAGCAAGATATCACTTAAGCCTTTGTCATTTCATGGAATAATAGTTATGTTGTGTGTAACCTCCATTTCAGAGTTACTGTTAAGTTGATGGTTGAGGTGATAGAACTACTGGAAAAAGGGTGAGCGGTGCAAAGAGATCATCATAATTGGGAACTTGAGCTCTGGGGTTTCCCAAATCATTCAAATATTTTCAAGTGGAAGGGTGTTGCTATTGATCATGAGAGTGGCCTACGCCCTGGCCCACGCTGTCTATTATAGTTTTTATGGATATTTTGCGAGCTTCCCTTTTGCAGGTTTTTATCATAGATCCTTTACAGGTTTTTTAGATAGTTACTTCTCTTAAGGAACCCCTGTGTGGGTATTGCTTGGACTGCATTTTTATTTTTCGGATGTCAAGCGTCCATCCAGCCTTCTCTGTTGTTGTTTGGACCTTTTTATTTAGGTTGTTTTTGGCCAATATGTAGGTCTTGTTATCTTATGCTATTTTTTTAGCTACCAGTTTATGTACTTGGGTTTGGGGGCCATTTAAACCTCATACTTAATTAATTTTACCTACCAAACAAAAAAAAGTGGGTATGGAGCAATGTATAGATGGATTGCTTCTATTCATTTATGGAAAAAAAAATTGAAGCCTTTGATCCTTCTTTTGAATTTTGAGATGAATTAATCCTTAAAGAATCATACGCATTGATTGTATGAAAAGCTAAAATGAGATTTTCCTTCTATCCAAATTTTTGAAAATTTCAAAAACAAATTGCTAGATTTTCTTCCTGCTTCATTGTTATCAAAGCCCTTGTAATTCTCCTTGTTAAAGTTTAGATTCACTTCTAGATTCTCACCATTTTCTTCCTTCACAAGCCTACTATAATTTTCTAATTTATTGCCTATTTTTCCCTTCATAATCCTACTATATTTTCCTAGTTTATCACATGTTTTTCCTTCACAAGCCTACTATATTTTTGAAACAGGAAAATGATGCCAAATCTAGTTTAAATTCAAATTTTGGCACTCAAATTCTATGCATGCTTATGGAATCACGTGCTTCATAACCATCCTCTCTATTTAGTGGGACAAGGCAACATCTTCAAGGAGAATGTTGTCATTTCTTACAATACCAACAAAGTGG
Organism: Wollemia nobilis; assembly: GCA_028583015.1. NCBI lineage: Eukaryota > Viridiplantae > Streptophyta > Pinopsida > Araucariales > Araucariaceae > Wollemia > Wollemia nobilis. The sequence continues at coordinate 117,236 of JAQPPZ010007574.1, read as the reverse complement.
GATATTGGTTATGTAGAGGAAATTTAGGGTATCGAGGATTCTAAGGTTCAAATCTCCACATGACATGATTTTAGGAACTCTTCATGACATGAATGGGGTCAAGAATTTTCTAAATATTTTTGGTTATCAACCAACCACATGGATTGATGGTTAGGATGGCAAGCATTGTATCATAGGTGGGTTGTGATTCCATGTTCAAATCCCCATGGTGACACCTTTTGCTTACAAGGAATGACTCAATACACAACTACAAAATTATGGATAGAGTTGTCATAACTATTAAATGTGGATAGTTGGTTATGTAATGACCCATAAGGTGTTTGGAGGTGGTAGGTCATGGGTTCAAGTTTTTCCACCTTCATATTTTGTTATATGCTCTTTGGGGATGAGGATATCAATGACATATTTACCCTAGCTCCCAAAGAGATTCCTTGGTACCTTGGATAGGCCAAGGGCCTTAGGCAAATGGATGCTTAGGTTCAAACCTCATAGATAAAATTTTTGACCCTTTTAGAGTGTTAAAAAATTTAAGCTAACATGGAAGCCTTCAATTTTAGAATTCACAATATTTTTAAAAAATGAATAGAAGCAATCCATCCACTCAAATATTATTGTGTAAGTAGAAAATAAGGATGAAAGTAAGAATAAGCAGGCACACATATGCACCATAAATAATCACTTTATCCATAGATAATATTACACAACACTTCAATAATCAAATGAGGAGTGGGAGGGGGGTATTTATACCAATACCAAAATCCCAATTACGTAACAAAGTTTAACCTAAGTTGATATAACAAAATATCTTTAGTTTAATTACAAGTTATAAAGAGGGTTTAGCCATAACAAGGTTAACCATGGTCCATAGGGACTAAATAATAAAATATTACATTTAGTTAATATATTGTACAATGAAATACCCTTAGGCCTAGTATCCAATACATCACATAGTGTCATCTCTTGGCCATGAATCAAATTATAATTTTAACTCATTCCATAATCTGAACTAAGGGTCCAAGTAGAGGAGACATTAGTAACAACACTATCACCCCCCATAATGGATGCTCTAGTGGGCCTGTATGTTTTGAGGTGGACTCATCTGGATCCCCTCATTATCTAAAATTTGTTGCTACAAAAATATTTTCTACGTAAGAGTCCATTTATGTTGGATCATAGTAACTACTACCACTATTAAAAACTTCCACATACATCTAAAAAATACTTCTACTAGGAATTCAATGAAGAAGAGGATTCAAGAACATCACGTTCTTTAAAGATAAGCTCATTCAATCTTCCATTATCACATAAGATATGTCTTGAAGATATATCTCTTCCACTCACACCATATGCCATCATATTTGAAGACTTCCTCTTACCCATGGGCCACCTATTTTAGTCACCTAAAAAGGCTTTACATGGACCTGCTTAAAATAAGAATTTTAACAAGCATCTAAGAGCACCTGAACACAAACTAGGAGGAAGATATCATGAAAGATTAGATATTCATGAATAAGTTGAATCAATTACCTAGAGGTGTGAGAGGGATTGACTAAATTAAATCCTAATCCTTTTCTTACAAGTCTCCAATAGAATCAAAAATTGTTATAATTATCACAAATCCATCTATACCTTCCAAAAAAATAGGCCAAAGGTTTTGATTGCATTAAAAAAGGTAAATCCACCCTTTCAAATTAGGGCAATAGAACTTGAGGATAATTTCATATAATTTATACCTAAACATAGGAACATGCCCATAAACTGATGATACCAATGTATAAAGCTCAAAAAATCATGAAATTTAAAAAACCCAAGCTTAAAACGCTTCTATATGCAAAAGTTATAGCCTTTGGATATTTTCCCTAATACCCCAAAAAAAAAATTAAAACCTTAAACCTTAGAAAAGTATAGCAAATTCTAATATGCCACTTGGCGTCCACTCATTCCTTGGTGATAGCCATTGAGTCTACACCACCTAGTCACCTTTGACTGGCTAGAACCCTACCACATGCCATGGATTGATTGGAAGAAGGGGTATAAATGTACAAATAAAAGATATAGGTGGCACATGGGAGTGCCATATTAACTATATAATCTTCTATTTCTTTAGTTTTTTATCACAATACTACGGATGGGGTTTAAACCTAAATCCTCACATAGCAAAAACCTTGGTGCTAACCAACATTCCAAGCTTAATTTTGAGATAAAAGGGACATTCAATCATTGATATTATCACTATCTTCTGACTTAACCATAGGTAAAAAAGAGTTGATTTGGAATTGTGGGGATTCAACCCTATGCCATATCATCTATAACATATTTTTCTTATCCAGTTTGCCTCCACAAAGCATGGTAAGGAAAAACACCTAATTCTATATTTTATAGTGCAACCATTGCTTTGATTTCAAAAGAAAATGGGAGAATATACAAAACTTAAACCTCCATTATATCAAATTTCTTCTCATTGTAATCTTACCAAGATGCCACAATGATGGATGAAATAGAAACATGATTATCCACCTACTATCCTAAGTTAAAGGAAAATAGGAATCAAAAGGGCAAGACCAAGATTCAAACCATGGTTTTAGGTGGTAGCATTGTATTGCATGTGCTTACATAGCCATCATGACACTCTTTGCTGTTAAGAAGGATGAGACACCCACTCTTTAAAGACAAACTCAATTTTATTTTCAAAGAAGCATAACATTTGGGATGCATACAAGAACCAAAAGGAAAATTGAAATAGTTGTCATTGTAAAATTTTTGCTTTAGCACATTTCAAATTTCTTTCCATCTATTTCAAACTATCCCACCTTATGAACTTGAGGCAATTTATCTTTTGTAAACAATTGATGATAATGGAGTAAAAATTTCTCGGAGCATCAAGAATATTGAAATAGAATATAATTTTCTCGACCTTTTATGTAAAAATTGCTTTTAAGGTTTCAAGAAGATTACCCTATAATCTGAAGGAAAAATCAAAGGCTCCAAACAATGCCTCTACATGACCAAGTGAGGTAGCTCCATACTTGCTCTAATACCATGTTAGAATTCACAATATTTTCTAGAAAAATACAGAAGCAATCCATCCATTCAAATCTTATTGGTGGGCACTTGTAGTTACCATTAATAATCATTATGTTCATAGATAACATTACACAATACTTAGATAATCAAATGAGGTGCGGGAGGTACTAATACCAAAATCCCAAATACATAATAAATTTTAATCTAATCCAACATGACAAGAGAGATTTAGGTTAATTACAAGTTATAAAAAGGGCTTAACCATAACAAGGTTAACTATGACCCACATGGCTTATATAATAAAATATTACAGCTAATTAATACATTGTACAATTAAATATCCTTAGGCCTATCCAATACATTGCACAACATTGGCTCTTTGTCATGAATCAAATTATAATTTCCACATCCTATCCCCTGTTGTACACTTTTTTACCTATTTGCATACCTTAAACTAATAAGAATTTGGCAAGTGGTAGCAATATGTTGAATCAAAAGAGCTGAAATGGAAACAATAGGATTAGAGAATACCAAGGAACCGGAGCTCACCAATTGGTAGGTCAGGATTGGCTCTTGCATTTCTAAGGTTAGAGCCTTTAATTTTTTATTTTTGGGGGTAAATCAGGGCAAAATTTTTGGAGGTCATAACTTTTGTATTTATTATTATTATGGTAAATGAAAGTATTCTGAAAGGACCCCAAACCTTTTATATTTGTAGAGGAGAAAAATCATTTCCAGCACCTACATATTATAAAATTTGGACTAAAAAGGAGCATTCTACATACTTAGATACAACAATTTTGATTTAGCTCTATCCCATGGGGATTCAGAATTTCTTAAATTCAATCCATTTGGTTTCTTCTTCAAGAGCTTTAATCAATTCTAAATTGGCTTTAGATTAGATCTTCAATTCTACCCTACTTCAATTCCACTTTTCTAAGATCTTCATAAGCATTTGCCTAGTCAAATTGTAACCTTCTTTATTCAGCTCCTGAATCTCAATTTAGTTTCCTTGAGAATTGACCCCATGTTAATAGATCTTTTATAGTGATCAATTATCCTAAGGCTTTGAAACTTCTAACTCAGCAACATTAGAGCATTTTTTCTTTCAAAGTTATAGTCATCAAATCCTGTAGGGAAAAAACATTCCATACCTTAGATCCATCCATCTGAACTCCCATGTTTGCTATAGCATAATTCATAGCATTACCTTCCCTATAGATGTGTTGGACCACAAATGAATCCATGTCTGATAGTATACTCACTGCATCCTGAATAATACTTTTAATATTCCAGCTAGCAATTTTCTTAGCATTCAAACTATTAATGATATTCATAGAATCCTCTTCCACTATAAGCTTCTTAACATTCATCTTTTTTTCAAGCCTTAATCATATAATCATTGTTGTCGCCTTTTTTATACGGTTTGATGTTTGGCCAAAGTTCACTGCATAACAAATATTACTACCCCTAAGCTAGATCTCAGAACCCCTCCCCCTCCAACCTTCCCTAGACTGATCATAACTTTTGCATATGAAAGTGATATTTTTTTCAATTGATATGATTTTTCAATATTTATGCACTGGTAGTGTTAGTTCATAAATCTACTATGATATTAAGGATCTAATTATGTTATATGAATCATAAAGCCATATTTACTTGTCTTAATGGATAAAATTATGTTATTTGGTCAACTCGAATGATTGGCATGTTATGTAGTAAGAACTTATGGTGCATATTTCAAGAGGATAAACCCTATCAAGGTGTGGTCAAAACTACATAATATTTTTAGGAAAGCAAATACTACTAAAGAAAGTAATTTGGAATTTGAGCTTTTCTCTCTTAATCTTGTTGAATTTGATAACTTTGAGGACTATATTGCAAGATTCAAGGTACTGAGGGTAGATAGTGCATCTTCTAGAGGCACAAAGAAAGATAATGTAGAATGCATGAAGATTATCCTTGCTAATATCTCCCCTTCTTTTCAGATGTCGAACCTAATGTCTCATGTGATTCCTATGTTCTTGTAATCTCAAAACACTCCTACACTTGATTATATTTTTTTCTCTTCTAATTCATTTTAGATGGTAATGCAAAATCATGGCGGGGGTTCACAAATACAAGCTCACACAAAGGAATTCAAATATAAGGAGGCTAAGACCTAGGGGATAAAGAGCCATGCTAAGTCTTCAAAAGAATTGAAGACCACTTGTGGATATTGTAAGAAGAAGGGACATCCAACAATTGATTTTTTACTAAAATTGCAAAGGAATGAAGATAAGTTCCTAAAGATCAATGGACATCTTCTAGATGATGAGGGGAATTCTAAAGGATATACCTTAAATATAGAGACCCAATATAGCATTCATTATAGGGGAAGATATTATTATTACTATTATGTTCTATCCTTGGCCTCTCAGCTTAGATAATGGGAGTGTTGAAATTATAATCTAATTCATGGCCAAGACCAACATTGTATGATATAATATTTATAGGGCTAAGAGATTCCATTGTACAATGTATTAATTTATTATAATATTTTATTATCTAAGCCCTATAGGCTATGGTTAACCTTGTTATGGTTAAACCCACTTTATAACTTGTAATTAACCTAAAGCCCTCTTTTTTTTTTTTAAATAAAGGGGTAAAAATTTATTGATAAAAAGTCTGGATTACAAAGTACAACTGAGCCCCCACCCAGGACTCAAATAAGCAACAAGACAAAGCTAAATCACCAGACAAGGTCAACTCCCAAAGAAAACCAAAAAAAACAAACCACATTAAGTCTGAACATCCTTATGGATCAACTCCCGTAGGTGTTGAGAATCCCTAGACGGGAGACTCTCCCAGTTATCAATACTCTGAGTATCCAATAGCTCATAAGCCCTTTTGGCCATGTAATCAACAACCCCATTCCATTCCCTTGGAATGTGCACAAAGGATATAAATTCGAACTCTTCACTCATTCTGAGAATCTGAATGGTCACAGAGGCCAACTGCCAATTAACATCCTCCACTCTTTTGTCGTTTAAAATATTAACCAAAATTTGAGAGTCAAACTCGCAAAGAATCCTATGCCAGCCAAGAGAAAACCCCTTTGCAAGGCCTCAAGTATCGCCAGAGCTTCCATAAAATTGTTGGAGTGAACACCTTTATAAATGGAAAAGAAAAACTTGACCACGCCAGCAGAATCTCTCCCAACACCACCAATTCCAGCATGTCCAGGATTGCCCCTGGACGACCCATCAATATTAATTTTTAAAACTCCTCTAGGGGGCAGCCTCCATCTACCCTCTCTCCTAACCTTCTTGCTAAGCTGAGGAATCCTACTAGGGCTAGAAGAATTCACACCAACCCCAAACAAACCAAGGGCCTGTCGTACCTTCTCCTCCCTAGAGTCCAAATGAGGGTCCACATCACATTTACTATGGATAGTTTCTTGAACCATACACAGGATCCTTTGCCAGATCTGTTGAATAGCCAAATGACTTCCCTCAAAAATGCGTCGGTTTTGTTCGAGCCAAATCTGCCAGATGATGCAAGAAGGGCCCAAATTCCAAGCCACTTGGAGGAAGGGGGCCTTGGCCAGAGGTCTGCCTGCACTACTCCAAAACTCCACCAGGGAGAGCACATGAAAACAAGGATGGTTCCAGGCACTCCACCAACAATGCCAAATGTCTCTGGCAAGGGAGCATTGGAAAAATAAATGAGAAGAGTCATCCTCATTCTTACCACAAAGGACACATAAAGAGGGACCCTGAAATCCCCTCTTCCTCAAGTTATCCCAAGTGAGGCATTTATTACGAGCTACCAACCAGAGAAAAAAGTTACATTTCGGCCAAGCAAATCTATTCCACACCTTTTTCCACCATGTGACAGGGAGACTCTCAAACTTTTGCTTATCAAGAACTTGATAACCATAGGCTACAGAGTAGGTTCCCTTGGGATTAGGGTTCCAAGCTGGAATGTCTTTATCCCTCAATGAAGAATAGTACCTCCCCGCAAGAATAAGAGCAAGCACATCTCTATCCTATGCCAATCCCCCTTGGGGCCATTCCTCGTGGATCTTTCCATCTCGTACATCTCCATATTTCCAAAATACTAGATTTTTTTAAAGTCCTCCACATGAGACCAGCTCGCTTCCAAGAAACAAATGCTTAGGGAATGTAACCTGGGATATTGAGTCAAGATAGGAGGGTGGCCATCCCAAGAATCCTCCCAAAAAAGAACATCTGATCCCCGATTGCAAATCCAGAACAAACCCTGCTTAATTAAATTAGCTCCTCTTTTCGTAGTGTCCCGTATAACGTAACCTTTCCCAACCAAACTGGCTCTAGGGATATCTCGCCTCGTAAATACCTCTCAAGTATTTATAAGATAATATTTTAGCCCAAATCTGATCTTGAGAGGTACACCATCTCCAATAAAGTTTCGCAGCCAAAGCCTGCCTAGAAAGAGTTGCCTGTCGCAACCCAAGGCCTCCCTCTTGAACTAGCCTACAAATGGAATCCCATCTAACCAAACTCCATTTAGATTGATCAAGTTTGCCAGACCACAAAAACTGTCTTGACAGAGCATCCATGTCCTTGATGAAACGAGAAGGAGTTGTTTGCACAAAACATCTGGTAAATGGGTAAAGCTTGAATAACATATTTTAAAAGCAATACTCTACCTGCAGAGGATAGCCATCTGACAATCCAATGATTTACCTTCCTTCTAAACTTATCAAGTATAGACTTCCAAGAAGATCTAGGCAGAGGATGAGATGAAATCGGGATCCCAAGATAAATGAAGGGGGGAGTCCCGACTTGGAATCTTAGAATGCGAGCAATCCTGGCTTGAATAAGAGGGGGGGTATTGAAGAAGAAAATAAAGGACTTGTCCTCATTAATCACCTGTCCAGAAGCACCAAGATATATGTCAAGAGACCTGTCTAATGTTTCCAGCTTTCTTGATAGTGGCAACTCCCAACAAAGCAAGATCATCAACAAATTGAAGGTGGGAAAGAGGTGGCAAACTCGTTATCCCACTTCCACCCCTGAATGAGACCATGCCTGACCTGAGACTTGAGTAATCTGCCCAACCCTTCTGCCATAATGATAAACAAATAAGGAGATAGAGGATCTCCTTGCCTCAATCCCCTTGAGGCCTCAAACAGCTCCGTTGTCTCGTTATTAACAAGAATAGAGAATGAGGAAGAAGAAATACAACTCATCACCCATCTAATCCATTCCTCCTCAAAGCCAAAAGCAACAAGAACTTTTTGAAGAAAGGACCATCTAACTCATCATAGGCTTTTGCCATGTCCAACTTAATGAACATAGTTTTCTCCTTAGAATTTTCCATTGAGTGAATAGCTTCCGTAGCAATAACAACCCCATCCATGATTTGTCGGCCAAAGAACAAACCCACATTGCTCCTCGTAGATGATTTTGCTCAACCATATCTTCAGCCTCTCAAAGAATAATTTTTGTGATGATCTTATATACAACATTACAGAGAGCAATAGGCTTGAACATATCCAGGGAATTCGCTCCCTCTTTCTTGGGAATAAGCACCACAAAGGTAGCATTTAGGGCCCTTAGCATCTGTTTGTTCTTTTGGGACTCACGGACCACTTCCAAAAGGTCAAATTTGATTAACTCCCAAAACTCTTGATAAAACTCAATCGAGAATCCATCCGGACCCGGGCTTTCCCCTTTTTCATCTTGAATACAACACTTTTCAGCTCCTCAAGGGAAATTGGATCCATCAAGTGCTCATTCATCTCTCTAGAAACAATCGAGGGAATACAGCTTTAGAATAAGTTTTTCTTCCTCATCATCCGAGAGGGCATCCTCCTTGAAGAGAGAGGAAAAATACCTCTTAGTCTCTTCCGAAATATCCCCGAAAGAAGAAAGCAGTGGCACCCCGAGAATTAACAAGAGAGGTAATCAAAGTTACCATTACGACGAGCCTTAACAGAGTTATAAAAGAAGGCTGTGTTCCTATCCCCTTCCCCGAAGCCAATCTACTCGAGCTTTTTGTTTCCAAAAAATTTCTTCCCTCGCTCCCATTCAGCAAGGTCTTTTACAACTCTCGCATTCCTCAACAAGAAGCTCCTCTGTGAGTCCCTGATCTCTAATCTTCCTTGAGGCTTCTTCCACCCTCCTAAGAGCTGCCAGCTTAGCCAAGGAAAGGTTCCCAAAATTTAGTCTATTCCATCTCTTCAATTTATGCTTAACAAATTGAAGCCGCTTCATAAAGGAGTACATAGCGATGCCATGAGGAGGTTTGCCATTAGTCCACCAGCCTCGCATGAAATCATGAAGCTTAGGATCTCGCAGCCACATAAGTTGAAACTTAAATGAGGGATTCTTTTTTAGCCCTAACTCCAGAGCAGAGAGTTTGATAGGCCAATGATCAGATCCTCTACCCTCCAGAATCACAGAACTAGCGCTTCTATTATTGCCAATCCAAAAACTAGAGATCAAAAACCTATCCAGTCTCTCTGAAATGGAATATTCCCCACATCTTCTATTATGCCAGGTAAATATCCCATTATCCGGCTTGATGTCAACCAAGTTCAAGGCCCGGATATGAGCATTGAAGACAGAAGAAAAAGGCTCAAGACGATCAATCCCACCACGTTTTTCCTCCAAACAAGTGATAGAATTGAAGTCTCCAACCAAAATCCATGGGTACAGGGGAGCCAGACTTCTCACAAAGCCAATGTGCTCCCATAAATTCACTTTACCATTGTAATCAATAGGAGCATACACGTTTGTAAGTAGGATGGTCTCACCAGATTCATTATCATGCCCGATCATCGAAATAGACCACCTGCTGGAAATCCAGGTAAGAGGAGAGATCTTAATCGGATCCCATAAACAAGCAAGGCCACCAAAGATATCCATATGCACCAATACACTAACATTGCCCCTTTCTCCACAACTTGGGAGCAATATTGAACAAACTATCAATAGCTAGTTTAGTCTCCCGAATAAAAACCACATCCGAAGAATGAACACGAATCAAATCACGAACAACTTTTTGTCTTGGGATGTTGTTCAACCCCCTTACATTCCATGAAAGTATAATCATTTTTGGGGGTTATAAAAATGGGAGTCCAATGTTCTCACCAAACCTGACTCTACCAAAGTCTCCCCCATTAACTTAATTTTATCCCGGTCTTTCTTCCGACCCACCTTCATATTCTTATCTCAAGCATTTTTTTAAATTATTTTATGCCGCAATCCCAAAGACCGTAGGAGTTTTACAGTCCATGGATGACTGCATCGCTGCTCGGGTAGGAGAGGGCATATCTAAATCTGTGCCATTTTCTAAGATAACTTCACTTCCATGGCTAGGGCCAACCATATCACCTATACTCGAAACCAAAGCCCTCTCGTTCTTCATTTAAACCCCCTATATCTGGTTCCCTTGGTTCCACCTCATGAAGAGACAACCCGATTTGGTCCCCGTTATATCTATAACAGGTAGCGATGTTTCATGTATCTCCACACACTGATCAAGATTCTCTAGAATTTCAAAATGGTTGAGCTGAGCATCTGGTTGGTTATCCTTAATGTCTCTTTTTGCCTTTCTTCCTTTTTTTTGAGGTTTTACCGTAACAAAGCCTTCCTTATCCCGATCCCCCTCCTTTATCGGGGCTTTTCCTTTATCCATATTTTGTACAATTCGAGAGGGCCCAGGATTTGAAGCCACAGACAGGACAAACTTAGGGCATTTTCTTTGTAAGTGGCCATATTCATGGCAAATCCGACAACGAAATGGAAGAGCTTCATAGTCAAGTTTTTGAACCCATTTGGTTGATCCGAACTGTATTTCAATAGAATCTGGAATAGGATTGTTTAAATCAATTTCAACACAGATACGGGCAACAGAGATTACCTTTTTATCCAACGTCTGTCGTGACGGCCCAACCGGCTTCCCAAGTAGAAGGGCAATCATATGCAAGATGTCATTTCTCCAAAATTCCAATGGGAGCCACAGAAGCCGAACCCACACCGAAACCCGTGACGGCCGCTCCTCTGATGGGTTGAAACCCACATGCCAGGGTTTAAGAAAGAGTCCCGCTTGGTTACATAAATAGGGACCTCCTTCAAATGCTTTGTTACGATCCGCAAGACAAGAAAAAACCACCATAAAATAGCTGTTTGCACTCAGCATCACCTCCACATCACCTTCATGGTTCCAAGTCTTCCTAACCCAAGCCTCCACAAAGGGAAGAGAAATTCGGATGCCCATAAATTTACCAATAAGCGCATGTTTGGTTAAATACTCCACATCTTCTGCCACCGAGTCCGGTTGAACCACTAGAACCGGCCCGGCTTCACATCGTTCCAAACATCCATTGTTCTTTAACAAGCGATTCTCGGCATGCAATGGGAAATCCTGTTCCTTCCAATCATTTTTAAAAGAAATACCAGCCCTAGCATGCACGCTCTGTGACGGACCCGATGCCATCACTACATTCCTCCACTTGTTCATACCTCCTCCAGAAACTGCTGCCATCCCCGCAGAGCCCACCAGATAGGTCTCAAAAAATTTCCAGCAAAGCAGCTTTCCTCATCAAACCCTAGCAGAGCTCAAAAAAAAATCATCCACCATATGCACTTTCACTTAAACATGTATATTTCACCTAACCTAAAGCCCTCTTATTATGTCAGCTTGGGTTAAATTTTATTATGTAATTGGGGTTTTGGTATTAGTATAAATACCCCCCTTCCACTCCTTATTTTATCATCAAAGTTTTGTGAATGTAATCTATGTATTCTAAAATGATTATTTATGGTGCCTATAGATGCACCCAAATATGTCTCTATTTCCCTTTCATATTTTCTTTCACTTTCTATATAATATTTGAGTGAATGGATTGCTTTGTTTATTTCTAGAAAATATTGTGAATTCCAACAATTGAAAAGGGGTTAACTTGAGAGATTATTTTTAAATTATTTTAAATCAAATATTTTATTTCTTTACAAAAATATGGAAGGTCTACTAGATTATATCTAGGAATTTGTCTTAATATGGATCTTCTTTAAATCAAGTATTAAGTTCTTCACTTCCTTTATATAGTGGAATTGGCTAGTATACCAAGATGTCACACCACTTTATCTAATACTTAGGTTTAATCCTAAAATACTATCTAAAACTTAGGATTAAAATACCTTTGTGGATATATCAGATTTTTTAGCATAAATCTCAAACTTTTGGTGGGATATTGCTCTTTAATTTTGGTTAAAACAAAAGTATAAGGTTGTTTTTGTTGTTAATATAATATAAACTCTTGCGAAAGGTTATTTTTTGTTTGAGTTATCAAATTTTTTGCCTTGAAACTATTTAAAATATTAAAATGGTTATATGCAAAATGTATCAATAGTATTTCAATCAAATCCATTTATATGTGTTTGTTGTCTCATTTTCTATTACCTTTTCATTGAATGAAAAAATATCAATATCATTTTAAGGAACCACTATGGAGTTCTTTAATTATTTGGCTCAAAAATCTAAGGCTCCTAATGTTGCTAAGTTTATTGCTTGTAAATTATTACATCACATGCTCCCCTCTAAAATGGTTTTATCTAAGTTAGGATTTATTATTGGAATTTATATAATATCAAACAAATTCAAAGCACATTACTTGGGAAAGAAAAATATATCACTCATAAATAAGAACACAAATATGGATGGTGCTCTTGAACCCCAATAATCTCTCACTAAAGAATAAAGAATTCAATCTCTAATTGACAAGAAAAATATTTGATAAGTGGAGGGATAAACACCAACCCAAAATACAGGTTACCCAATGTTAAGTATTAAGACCAACTATTGGATAATAATATAATAATACAAAAATGAACACTTTTCTAGGTGCATCTACGCCTATAGGGAAAATATAATGATCACATTACGAAGGTTGGTCATGGTCTGAAATGAAGATTAACATTTATTTCAACATCCCTCTTAAGCTAAATGGGAGTATACAGAGAAAACCTTATGAGTAGACCCCCCTTAAGGAATGCTCTCCTACACTAAGATAATCGTACAATATGATGAATGGCACCTCAAGCATGACCTTCATTAGGTTATCTATTGATTAATTTATTGATAACACATATACTTGCTCAACCATACTTTTATTATGAAATTATAAAATGATGTATATATATTTCAACATGCTTAGTCTATTTATATAATACTTGATTAAGAATAAACTTTATCATACTCTTATTGCATAAGAAAGTGTGGTAAAAATGTTTTAAGGAAGTCCCAACTACCCAAAAAATAAATAGCATCCATCAAAAGTGTTTAAAAACCTCATTAGCACTACAATATTCAACCTTCATTGAAAACTAAAATGTGGTAGACTACCATTAAAAGGACTAAGAGAAATAATTAAATTTGAAAAAAAAGATAAAAGTAGTTATGGATCATTATTCATTTATATCACAAACCTAGTTTGCATCAAAAAATTCTTGCAACATAAGGGGAGATCTAGTAAATTAATAAATGACCATCTACTAATAATACCTTTAATGTGGTATATAATTCACTTAGTTGTTGTCCAATGATTCTCCTGAGGTGGTTGCATGTACCTAGAATAATAACTAATAATAAATACAATGTATTATTGAGCATGAGTGAGGTACAAAGGACCTGTAATAAGACACAAATAGAGAGTGGCATCAATCGATGGAGTGGATCAATTAGGTTAAAGCTTTAACCCAAATGCAAAAGGAGATATGAGTTGGTATTACGTTTATTCATCCTAAAATGTTGTTAAAGGTCTAACATATTTTGGAGGTCTAATAAGAAAATTTTCAGTATGACTATTCAATATAAATAAATAAGTATCAAAAGGCCCAAGTATATCATCTTAAAGGAGTTTTAAAGTCTTATATTTAATTCTTGACTCATAGGAGATAAGCTCCCAATAGTGAGTAAATCATTAACATATAGTATAATGATAAGAATTTAGTTTTCACGAGTTTGATGTATAAATCATGCTCCAAATCATATTAATTAAAATATAACTAAGAAAAATGGATTTTCTCATACCAAGAATGCAACCCAACAGTCTTCTTGTAATAGTTAAATTAGACCTTTAATGACTCAAATATATTTTTTATAATTGCTTTAGGTTTTTATTATAAACCTTAATAATTTTTGGGATCCTCTTTCATGATTTTACCTATTTAAAAAAGAAGTAATATTCTATTCTAGCCCATTCAATTGATGGGACCCATAAGGTCAAAAAGTAATCAAAGTTGAATATGTATTTCTTTCTTTCATTTTTATGAATGAAAATATGTTAGTATTTTCTACCTCAAAATTTTATCTTTTATAGATCATTCCATCCTTTATGCTATCTATGATTTACTATTACTTATTTATTTATTTAATAAGTGGTAATTGTAACATAGAACTCTCTCTCTCTCTCTCTATATATATATATATATATATGTGTGTGTGTGTGTGTGTGTGTGTGTGTGTGTGTGTGTGTACATACATACATACATATATATGTATATACATACATACATATATATATATATATATATATATATATATATATGTATGTATGTATATATATACATACATACATACATACATACATACATACATACATTATATATATATATATATATATATATATATATATATATATATATATATATATATATATTCATTGATTGATAGATAGATAGATACTACTAAAGTAACAACCTATAACCATAATATTCAAGGGATAACTCTAATGAGTCACTCAACTTACTTGTGCGAGTAGCATTTTTGGTCTATAAATCCTACTCTGTGTGTACTCAATGGCATCTAAATATTTTATATAAAAATGTAACTACTTCTATAGTTTGTAAAAGTTAATATAATATAATAATTATATTGAAACTTGAATGCTTTTCATTTGTATTTATTTTTACTTTGATGCATGTTTGACACTAACCTACCTCACCTAGAGTGAGCCTACATTCCTTTCATGGCATAGGTACATAGGCTTGCAATAAGAAAATGAATAGGGTGTCTATAGTCAAATTTCCAAGTCACCTTCATAAAATTGTGGGAATGAATTATTGTTAAACTATAGGAATATGGTTGATGATAATGTTGAATTCACATTGTAATATCCATCTATATAATCACATGCATATAAGTTTTACAAATAATATAGGATGTTTCAATTATTGCATATGGGACTAGTATATTGCTATAAACAAGGATATATATGATATATTTTAATTGCATGTCTCTTTTTGGCACTATTGATGTAATTAAACAACTAGCTAAGGATAGAAACTAGATTGTTGTGTTGGTTGAGTCTAATTTTGCATATCTACCTATTTTCCTTATAAATTGTTCTAACTAATTAAAATTAGAAATATGATTCTCTAATTATAGGATAACCAAAATTTATATTTATGTTATGTAATATTTTTGTTTGTAGTTAGGTTTGATAATGACAGTTTCAACTATATCCTTTGAGAGTTAAATATTTTAGAGTAGTTACATGGTCTTTTTAAATTAGTGTACATCATTTGAAATAGGTAAGTAGTAATAGCGATATCAACAGCAATAACAATAGTACTATATCACTCAAATTAGCAACAAAGCAATGAAAAAAAAATTTCTATGTATTCTTTTGATTAGTAATAAACATAATTCTAAATCAATTATATTCTAAGCACTTAATCCTTGTTTTCTCGATGTGAGAGAATTATGCCTACTTTTGGATTTAGCATCCACTATAAGTGTGTGGTTTGCAAGGACTCCCATGAGCATTTTTATGCTTATATATTGAGTAACTAGTAATTTGTCCATAGTCTAAACAAATGGCTTTAATTATATTGTTTCCTTATATCCATAGTTAATTGCATGGTGTGTGTTAATTTCTATTATTTGGTTTACTTCCAATTCAATATTTAAATTTTGTAATTCAATTCTTTTTAGTTTCCTATAGTTTCTAGTTTTGTTCTTCAACTCTATAATATAATTATGTATGTATGATTTATTTCCTTGCTATGGGATCTTTGGGATGAGCAAGTGTGTTTATCACCCAGTGCCTAGCAATTGTATCTACCTGAATTATCATATGAAGTGCTCATCACTTGTGGCATCATTGTATGTGAGGTGCTAAATTACAATCCTTTTAGATTTTTTTATACACTATAGGGATAATTTAGATTAGAGGTCAATATTCATCCCAAGCAATTCTTTGCAAGGTGTTTTATTTCTTTTTATTTTGTAGTTGCATATTAATCCATGTAGTATTGGATGTCTTGACCTAGGGATAACAAATTGTTTTTCTTCTAAATAACACAAGGATCAATGTAGGTTTATACTAAAAAGCATCTAGCTCATCTGGAAGACCTAATTAGACAAGGAAAATTAGTGAGGAGCCATAACTATCTAGAGACACTATAGACCAAACTATAAGATCTACTAATCTTGCAGGATTATTTGAAGGATATCTAGTTGTATTTAGGCCTATTCCTAAGTTCACACCTAAAGGTATTTTTCCTCCTATAGTATATAGGTATTCTATAGTTTGAGATCTAGGAAAACATTACATAATAGGAAATACACCACCTAAAACATTCCATAATAGGAAATTCACCACATGAGGTAGCTCAACAACCAATTAGATCAGCAGGTCAACTTTAAAAGCTAATATATGTCATCATGGAGAACTTATTAGACACCTTTGATAGTATAGATTTTAAAAAATATGGTATAAGAAACTCAAACCATGGTGAACTTTGAGTTCCCTATTTAAAAATCTCAAGTGGAAGCCAAGATGAAGAATATTTTTCTATTTGTGCTTTCTCAATTTTAAGGTTTAATTATAAAATACCCCTATATTTTTCTCTTTGAAATTAACATGTTGTGTTGGATTTATAACTACAATAAATATGCACATAAACTCAAGTTTTTTCAAATGAAAAATACAGATGCAACTTTACATTGGTTCATGGGTTGGGTGGAAAGAACATTAGATCATGGAACATCACGAGGATATACTTTTTATGAAAATATCAAGACTATTGTATTTCTAAATAGGCAAGAGATATATTTCTCTATATGACACAACAAGAAGATAAGATTCTATAAGATTATATTGTGAGATTTAAATTATTCCTTAATAATCTAAGAATTCAAGTTTGGAAGTAGAGACCTCAAGGTCATTTTCTTGTAAGAAATTTTGGAGGATTGCATTAAAATTTTTAGACCTAATGGATGGAACAAATATTTATTAGGTAAATTTTGAGGATATTAAGTTGCTTTGTCAGAACTACTCAAGCTCTACCATGAGAAAAGGTAAAGGAGTGATGGAAAGCATTGTTTCAATAACAAAAACTTCAACCAGTATTAGTGGAACTAAAATAGGAAACTTACTTGAAGATATTAAGATGAATATTATTTCTTACTTGACCATTCAACTAGATGCATTTCAAGCCAATAAAAAGTAGGAGAAGATGGAGAACATTTTAGTAGTCTTTTGCCTAAGGTGCACAAATAAATATAGAAAACATGAATGTTCCTTTGAGAAGGTAAAAGTCAGTAGCCTTTTCCAATAAAATCATAAGATAAGAAATTACTCTATGCTACCTATAATAAAATCAAATTGCCACATTTGAACCCAAGGAGTAGAAGAGGTTTATTAAGCTAATTATAGAAAACCATGGTAGTCTCAGCAAAACATCCAAGGTATGAATCTTGGAGATCAACCATTTTTATTCTCTTCCAATTTTTTGAATTCTTGATCTCTATAAGGATGGCAATTGCACCTTCTCAAAATTAGATTACATAAATAAAAAAAATATGTATCCCCAACAACAATATCCCTATCAAACTTTGTAGAACCTATAACAAACATGGTGTACCCACAAAATTAGAAATATAACTAGTTACCACAACCACAAAAAGCTTATTTACCTATGCCTAATTCTTCCAACCTTTCTAAACCAATACCATAGCTTTATACACAATCAATACCAAATCCTAATAGTAAAGTACAAAAACTAGTGTAGAGTCTAGATTCAACAAGATATCCTACCTATTCTATAGATATTGTTTATTGCACTATGTTAGAATTATGTTTAGGAATAATATTTAGGGATCCTAAACCATCCATTATTACCAATATAGAGGACGAAAATACTCCTTAAGATGATCCCCGAGACTCTAACCCTACCAATGAATTAAATTATAACAACAAACAAGTGGAGAACCTCATTTTCCTAAAATATTGAACCAAATAGAGGAGCCTCCATGACAAGAGTTTGTCTTTATATGAGGGTTATGAAATGTATGCATTTACATACACCTTTCTTAGGCCATTAAGGATGTCCCTGTCTATAGTAGAACCATTAGAGAATTATGCCCTAGAAGACCTAGGAAGAAGAAGAATTCCAAAATTATTCATGTTATAGGTTATCTTGTTGATCTTATGCTCGAAAATTTTATCACTCTTAAATATTCTGATCCTAGAAGTCTTGTTGTTAATGCTAAAATAGGAAATATTCTAATTGAGGATTTATTGATTGACTTGGGAGCAGTAATTAATGTTACAATGAAATAAACAAAGGATAAATTGTATCTCCAAAATCTCATTGCTACCCCAATAATTTTATAAATGGTTGATCATTTGATTATGACCCCAAATGAATAGTCAAAAGTATGGTAATTTCTATAGTCTCTTAGGAACATCTTGCTAATTTTATGGTATTGAGACTAAAAACTAGCCTAGGAGGATACCAATTCATATTGGGAAGACCTTGGCTAGCTACATTCAATATCTATATTAGTTTTTAATCAATAAATATGACTATCTTAAATAGATATACAACTAAAATCTTTGTTCTATACCCACTTTAAAGATTGGAGATCCTATAGATTGATTAGAACACAATAAATTTATTTTGAAAATAAAACCTACCTAGAGGCTCAACAATATGAAAATTCATATTATATGGTTTTAATTGAACAAGAAATATATTATATGGTTAGCCAATGAGGGGGATTCTATAAATTTTTAATATAATACTTGGTTGAATGTCTATCCTTTTATTTTAAATCCAAAGTGATAATATTTGGCTTGGGTATGCTTAACATGTAAAGGTTCAAAGGTCAAAACTATAATAATGTGAACAACAACTCTGGATAATGGATTCCTATGAACAACATGGTTGAAGAAGAGGATCTCAAAAAAATGATCTTCAAAGGATGCTTCAAGAGTTCTATTTTATTATTTTTACATTGAAGTATGAGTTGGTTTGAAATCTATTAAAATATGGTGGATACTTGATCAAATTGAGATATAAGTCTTTAGAGCAATAAAAAAAAATTGATTACAAATTTCTCTTGGGAGAATATTTGGTCATTTGAAGCCCTCCCTAAGGCCTCAGCAAACATTTGGTTTGTATTCCAAAGTAATATTCTTGCAAGTTGGGGTTGTAGAGAAGAGGATATCATGAACCTTTTAGGTTGTTGGGATTAAACCCTATTCTAATATGACATAAACTTGGCATAGCAAATCATGGAGGTAAATCACAGGCAATAGTACAACTCAACAATAAAGGTAAGTAACAAGCAAACAACCTAAATGAAATAAAATCAAATCTCAAGAAATAATAATGGATTACAATGCCTTTATAGATAAAGGTTGGTGACACATGTCACCATATGAAAACCAAATGACATGTGTCATGTGGAAAGAACACACATGTCAAGTGCAAAAAGGGAAAAGGTACACATTATAATATTTTAACATTCCCCCTTAATGTGTACTTTCCTAAAAAAATAAGTCAACATTAGATACATTCCCCCTTAATGTTGACTTCCATTACAACATACATAGAGCATTTTGCTAAACTTGGAGAATTTGTCAAGTCCAAGTGACTTGGTGAAGATGTCGACCACTTGATCTTGAGTAGGTACATACTCCAACTGTATGATGTTCTCTTGGACCATTTCTCTGATGAAGTGATGATGGATCTCAATGTGCTTTGTTTGGGCATGGAAGACTGGATTCTTGGTCATCTTAATGGTACTTTGATTGTCACAATATATGTGTGTTGGACCATCTATGAGTAGCCCAATATCCTTAAGTAGCTACCTCAACCAAATTGCTTCCTTAGTTGCCTCAACTACTGCCTTATACTCTACTTCTGCTGAAGACAAGGAAATTGTATGTTGTTTCTTGGTGCTCCATGATATGGTACCTTGACCCAACTGAAAGCCATAACTAGTAGTTGATCTTCTAGTTTTAGGACAACTAGCCCAATCTGAATCTGTGTACCCAATCAATGAAAAGTCATCACATGTTGTGTACATAAGACCATGATGAGGGGTCCCCTTGAGGAATCTCAAAATCCTCTTAGCTGCTATCCAATGACTCTTCTTGGGATCCTGCATGAATCTGGAAACAAGGCCCACTGAATAGGTGATATCTGGTCTAGTTGAAGTTAAGTAGATCAAACTTCCAACTAGTTGCCTGTAAAGGGTGTCATCAACCCTTTCTTCATCATCACTATTAATCAATTTCAATCGGGTTTCCATGGGAGTGGGGGATGGTTTACACTCCTACATGCGAAACCTCTCCAATAGAGACTGAATATACTTAGCCTAGGAGATGAAGATCTTGCCAAGTTGTTGCCACACTTCTATGCCTAAGCAGTAGTGAAGGAGGCCCAAATCAGTCATTTCAAATTTTTTGCATAAGTCCTCTTTTAGAAACCTTATTCCATCTGTGTCATCACCTATAATGAGAAGATCATCCACATACAATGTCACCAAAATGATGTGGTTCCTCCAATGTTTCACATAGAGAGTAGATTCTGTTGTAGATCTAGTGAAACCAAGGTTGATGAAATAAGAATCAATTTTGGCATACCAAGCTCTTGGTGCCTGCTTCAACCCATATAGAGCTTTCTTCAATCTAAGGACTTTGTTTTCTTGGCCTTTTACTGTGTACCCTAGTGGTTGATCAACATATACTTCTTCTTTCAACGCACCATTGAGGAAGGCACTTTTTACATCCATCTGATATATAGGCCAATGTTTCTGAGTGGCTAAAGCAATAGTAGTGCGGATTGTAGTCATTTTTGCCACAGGAGCAAAGGTCTCCTCATAATCAATCCCTTCTTGTTGCTTATAGCCTTTAGCTACTAGGCAAGCCTTGTAGCGATCTAATGAGCCATCTGATTTGTACTTTGCCTTGTACACCCATTTTGTGCCAATGGTGGATTTGCCTTGGGGTAAATCAACTAACTCCCATGTGTGATTCTATTCAATGGAATCCAATTCTTGTTCCATGGCAAGAGTCCATTTAGGATCACCAAGTGCTTCTTTGACATTAGAAGGTTTTGGTTGGCTGAGGACTTTGGCCATGAGAGTATAGTTCACTTGGTGTCTTAGGGCAGAAGGCCTTTTACTTGTATAAGTGGGCAAGTGGCTTTGGGCTGCATCTATGGTAGATTGAACCCACTTAGGTAAAGGATTTGATGATGTGGCATTATCATTAGATGGAGGTAAAGTAGGAGGGGAGGAGGACATGGATCATGAGTGGGGAGGTCCTCATGTTGAGGAAGGCTTTGACTTGTGATGGAAGAGGAAGGATCAGGTGAGGGAGTGGATGCCAAGGGAGCAACTATTTCTTGATTTGATTGAAATGAAGGGGCCATAGGAGAAGGATTTGGTGGGGAATACTCATTGAAGGTAACATCCCTAGAGAGAAAAATCCTCTTGGAAATAGGCTCATATAACTTATAGGCTTTGGCACTTTCACTATAGCCAACAAAGATGCATTTTTGGCTCTTGTCATCAAATTTCTTTCTTTTTTGATGAGGTATGTGGGCATAAGCATCACATCCAAAGACTCTGAAATGGCCCACATAGGGTATCTTTCCACTCCATAATTCCTCTGGTGTTATATCATGCAAAGCCTTAGTATAGGACCTATTGGTCAAGTATGCAATAGTAAGGACAACTTCCCCCAAAATTTATTTGATAATGCAGCAACAACTAGCATAGATTTGGCCCTGTTTGTGATGGTCTGATTCATCCTCTCAGCTACTCCATTTTGTTGAGGTGTATAAGGAGTTGTGAACTACCTCCTTATCCCATGATTCTTACAAAGACTAAAAAATATTTGGAGATGTATTCTCCACCATTATCTATCCTCAAGGTGGAGATTTGATAGCCACTTTCTCTTTCAACAAGTGCCATGAATTCCTTGAATGTATCAAGGGCTTGCCATTTATATTGAATGAGATAGATCCAAATTCTCCTACTATAATCATCAATGAAAGTGATGTAATATTTGGCCCCAGTATGAGAAGGAACAAACATTGGCCCACAAATGTTTGAATGCACTAGTTGTAGTGGCCTGTTGGCTCTCCAAGCCTTTCCTGACTCAAAAGGTTGTCTATGGTGTTTGGAAATAGTACATGGTTCACAAAAGCATTTAGACTCCTTTAAGTGAGGAAGTCCTTTGACCAAACCCATTCTTTCCATCATTTGAATATTATGAAAGTTTAAGTGACCCATTCTTTCATGCCACATATACTCCAAAGAGAAAGTAGTAGTTGTATGCAAAGATTGTTGAGTTATAGATTGGGTAAGGAGGTAATAGACACCTTCCTTTTTGACTCCCATGGCTTTGATAGAGCCATCTGGTTCTTGAATGTAGCACTTGTCTTTATCAAAAAATATAGTATAACCCTTATCTGTAAGTTTCCCAATAGAAAGGAGACTCCTTTTGAGGCTAGGTACATACAACACATCCATGGCAAGGATATTATTCCCATTGTGTAAAGCAAGTGGTGCATCTCCTACACCTTCAATGGGAAGAGCACGTTCATCTCCAAAAGTAATGAACTGGTTATGGGTAGGTTGAATCTTGGTCAACCAATCCTGCCTTCCTGTCATGTGTTTAGCTGCCCCTGAGTCTATATACCAACAATATTTATCTTCAACATTGACTTGATTTGTTGCATACAATGTATTAATATTATGGTCTTGTTGATCCCTTTGATTTCTATGTCTAATTCTTTGATAGCAATCATTTGCAGAATGACCCCATTTTCCACAATAGTCACACCCTTGTTGGTTGTTGGGTTGATTTTGTTGTTGAGGCCTATAATTTTGAGGTCTTCTATTTTGATGACCCCCTTGGGGAGGTCTTGATTGCCATCTTGGTTATTGATGTGGTTTTTGATTGTACTATTGTGGATGTTGTTCATTGTACTATTTTGGTTGATGTTGTTGTTGATGTGGCTGCTAATGTTGTTGACATGGCTGAGACCTCTATCTACCTCTCTGATTCTACTGATGTGGACCCTTGTTGGGTCTATGCTAAAAATTTGCCTTGGTGGCAAAGGTTGCTGTTGTAGAATCAACCTCTTCATCTTTGATGAGTGCTTGCTCATGTTGCTTAAGAAGAACTTCAATCTCCTCAAATGGAGCACTCAATGTTTTACCAGTTAGATTTAACATGGTAGCATATGCATGAAATTTGGAAGGGAGGCCACGTAACATGATAGGAACCAACTCACTATCAGGAAGAGTTGAACCAACAGCTAAGAAATCATTTCTAATAGACTTCACTTCCATGAGATAATTGGTAAGTGAGCCTTTCATACAAATATTATGCAACTTATGTTTTAAATACAAGATTTTATCTTGACTAGGCCTATCAAATAGTCTCATGAGTGCATCCCAAGCTTCTTTTGGTGTAGTGGCAGCCCTTACTATTTCTCTACATGGAATTCTAGTAGATAGCTTGATTAAGCTTAATGCTATATTAGAGTTCTTTTCAAATAGTGCTCTAGCTGCAACATCTGTAGGTGGAGTCAATGGTGGTTCATTCTGTTTTCTATCTCTCACATAATCCCACATACTATTCATCATTAATATTGATTCCATTTCAAATTTCCAATTTGCAAATGAATCAGCTCCCTCAAGTTTTTGTGTGAGGCCATTAAGGAGATTTGTTGATGCCATGATTAGAAAGTGGAGGGAGCTCAACCAAGGTGGTGATTGAATAACTGCCCTTAAAGACCCTTTTTGGTGTAGTGCTATAGGAATATATCCCTAGTAAGTAGCCTAGTAATGTGTTGCTCTAGCTACTTCAACCATTAAATCCTCCTACAACTAAGTCATCTCATCCTGCAATCTCACCAACTCATCCTAGTGTACCTAATTAGAGTTGCTAACTGGTTTAGGAGCATTTGCACCATCTACCCATCCTTGCTAGAACTCATGATCATTTGGGCTACCACCTATTGTACAAATACATCTCACATTACCTATAGTGGAATCACCATTTTCTTATAGACCTATCACCTATTGCATTATATAGTCTCTCTTTTAGAATCATACAACCACCTTATATTGTCTATGATACAAAACTATGATGAGTAAAGTTATCTTTTCATGTAGTCTATTCACCTACTAGATAAGAGCATCCCTCTCCACCGACCATGTAGCCTATGGCCACCTACTTGATCCTGCCTCTTCACTAGTGATATAGGTACTACTATCATGGCTCATTCCCCTTATGTATATTGATACCTCATCCACCAAATCACTAATTAATGCATAGGGTAACTAACCCATCTTATTCACCTACTATATCGCATCCATTGTGTTGTCTATATTCCTACCACTATAATTCTCTTGGGTCAAAATACTTGATACCATACCAATATTAGTTGATGTAACCAATGCCATTCATTCTAGGATATTGAATAATAGGATCATTGACATCCACCTCTTGATATAAGTTAACATCAAAAGGTATCCCAAACTCATTCTCCTTATTAGTCCTCCTATATTAAATAATGTCTCATAGGATATTCTACATGATACCAAACTACTATGCACATGCTCATAATGTAATATCTCTCAACCCTTATATATGCTTATGAACCACCTCCATTGTCTAACCACACTACTCAACATGCATCCTTTGCAAATATAGGATGTCCTCTATATGGATGGTATATGACATCTTGTTATCTTAGCTCATCAATATATCATATCACTCTCCAAATATTATTCTATGAGGGTGTCCATGTTCAATATTAAAATGATGGGCCCATTTATAGGTTAGAGAATATTTTCCTCATTAATATCACCTAGTAGTCCAAGTGGCCAGCAACCATTATATCCTTCCATGTTAAACCTATATCAATAAATAACAAGTGATGTTATAGTTGTTATTATAGGTGACCCAATGGTGTATGGTATAACATGAACAATATTCTCAAACCCAACATAAAATGGTATAGTGCTCAAGTATGTCTACCACTATGTCTCCTAGATCCCATGAAAATGTATGCTTATTGGTATTTAACAACAAAAATCTATGAATCAATGATGCCAATGATGCTACCTAACAACAAAGGTGGTATTCTAGGTATGCAAAAATGATATCAATGCTAGACTACACAAGAGAAAACTATGCATATCCTATTATCCATGTCAAACATTTGTTCTTGGACCAACTTATTCTCAATGGGGTGCCTCAAATGGGTACCCACAAAATCCACCACACATCGTTCGATGTGACTGTCATCTCACCCATTAACAACTAAAATACATTTGTCTATGAATATCATCTCTTTGCTAGGGTTTTCAATAAGGCCCTATTGAATACTATATTTGCTATTAGAGCTACATGATATAGCCCAATTAATGCTAGAAAATCATGATCCTTAAAATCCAAGAGTAGAATGATAGACTCAAGGGTGTATGGTTGTGGTTGACACTCCATGTCCAAAATATATAATCTAATGTATAAAATAAAACAACAAAATCCTTTGATCAAATACATCTTCAATCACTTAAATCAAACACTTATTTTCAACAAATTTGCCAAATCCTATAATGTCAAAAGCACCACTTTTAGGTAAAAGCACTAGTGCATCTAGTTTTTAATGGTGTTACTACTATCAAAAGTGTTGTAGTTTTATAAAAGCATTGAAACAATAACATTATTATTTGATAAAAGTGTCATAAATAAATAGAAGTGCTATACAAAATGTATACCACATTAAAAATAAATTACATTAATTTTTAGAGCAAAATTTAATCTTAAAATGGCAATTTTTTATAATTTAGCATTCTTACTTATGGGCAACTTGTCTTCCTAGCATTGCTATAAATTTATCCTTATTTTTTCTTAGCTATGATTGGTATAGTCTAACTAGTTATTATGCATAGTGAATCTTAGATCCATATCAATTATCTTGATAGTTAATAGTATTAAAAATTCTTAGCACACATGTTGATGCTATAGCGCTTTTGATAATACTCTATTTTGATGATGCTTTTGTACACAAATTAATTCACTTTTTGTTGTAGTCACTTAACATGTTTTTTATTTTTATTTTTAAATTGGTTATATGTTATTGAAATGAGCCCCACTTGTATTACAACATCACTATATGATGGTATTGCAACAACTAGGCTATTATGCATGTTTCACTTGGGAAGATTTGAACCTGGGTCTCCTCCTTGAAAGTTAATAAATTGAACCATTTGAGTTAATGCCATTTGAGTTAATCCAAAATTAAACTAATATTCAAATTAATATTTGCATTGTTTACCTACTTTATGAGAAAATAATGTCCCAACAAACTTATCAAACTACTCACAAAAGACAATATACATATAAGTACGCTCATATTTTTGAGAGATTATCTCTAACAATAGTTGATCAATGTCAACAATGATATTTTTAATCCAATTCCCATATCTATTTTTGTTGATAGATAAATTCTATATTAGTAATTCCCTCAATTAAAATATATTTGCATTATTTTCAATTGTAATTTTGATCCTTGTAAAAAGTACCTTAGCCTTTGCATAGTTAACATTCCATGTGATTTTAAGTAAGCAAAAAAAAATTTCTTATTATTTTTGACAAACACCACTTCCACTAGATTTTATTAGATTTATATTGGAAGAACCATCAAAATTAATTTTAACAAAACCCAAATTTGAACATTTCTATTTTATATTAGATCAAAATATATCTTTTATGTTAACTCTATTGTCATGGATGACCCTTCCATGCATATTCAAATCCTCTAACCAAGAGGCTATCATCTCTTTTTTTGCACTTGATACTTTTCATTATGAGCACCATGTCTATAAACATTCTACAAGAGAGATAATATGGTTTCAAACTTGGGCATGATTTAAGATTTGTTTTTTAATTCTATTATTCCTTTTAAGCTATAAATTCATTCAAATAATCAAAAGATCAATCCTCCACAAAATGCATAATGCTTTAGCTTTAAAACAATTAATCTAACATTTCATCAAATATTTCAATATTGATGGAGCAATATATTCTCATATTTTTTAAAAAGTTATAGCAAATGGTGTAAGCAAAGAGATGATGGAGAATTAAATGATTTGATGTTTCTAGATCCTTGTCACACAAGGTACAATTGAAAGGTCCAACATATCATCTTCTTTACATACTCTCTCCTATAAAAATATTGCTTTGGACTACTAACCAAAGGAACTTTTAGGCTTGAGGGAGGACCTCCAGTGACTAAACATTCTTTGAAGGGAAATTATTGGGACTAGAAAATTTTGATCAATCTAAATCCTCATATCCCAACATGAATGAGTATCCACCATCCTTTGATAAATTTAAAACCAAATCATCCTTTTTCTAAAAATAAGAAAATAGGACTCTTGAAGCATCTTATGAAGCTAATCCCCTATTTTTTTGAGTTCTTCTCCTTCAACCAGGTTATTAACAAAAATCTATGATTTGGAGTAATTGCTCACATTAATAGAATCTTTGATTTGGACCTTTATAAACTACACATATTGAGCCAACAATTATCATTTTAGATTAGATATGATAAGAATTTAACCAAGCATCAAACCAAATATTTGTCAAATTTTCCTCATTAACTAACCATATAATATGTTTCTTGATCAATTGCAAACCATTTGATATGAATTTCCATGTTGATGATTGTCTAGGTTGGGTTTCATTTTCTAAATAATTTTATTAAATCAAGTTTTGAAATAATATTTTTTCCCAATTATTTCCTTGATATTTGAATAATACCCACCAAGTTTCCCCCTAATGCCTTCCTCTTCATTATTCTTTATTTTGAAAACCCTATCCCACTTACAAAGATGAAATCTAAATTTTTTCTCATATCCTTTTTAAATAAACTCTCTTTGAATTTTATCAAGTTTGGATGCTACACCTACTAGAAATATATAAGGGTGAATTACAAGGTAGTCTTTATGGGTTGCATCCCTCCAAACATGGTTAAAAACTTACCTTTTCAACCTACCAAACAAGAATTATTTCTATCCAAAATTGAGTCTCAAAGCTCCTTTTTCTTTCCTTTATCATACAAAGGAATACTCAGACATGTTGATGAAATTTTTCTAACTTTAAATCCTAAAATTTCTATTAATAATCCATTATAAGTCTAACAACAATGTTAATGAAAAGATCCTACATTTTGTAGTATTAACCAATTGTCCAACAACCTTCTTATAACATGATAATTTTTATTTAAACTCCATGGCCTCACTAATTGGGGGTTAACCCCAAATAAAAATATCACTAATAAATTAGTGACAATATCTAGAGGGACCATTTGTTGCAACCTAATTACTTTTGATTTTTCCTTCCATTTTTACTTAAGAAAGCTCAAGTTAAGATTTAGAGGGACCATGTATTGCAAGTTGAATATCTTTGGTTTGTCCTTCCATTTTTTCCTTTGAAAAATCTCTCTCTAATGTCTCTATAATAATAATTTTTAGATGAGGATATGATGGGTTACCTAGGAGATCCATGAGATGATTCAAAGTATCTATCATGTGATGCATTTATCAAAATAGAATATTTGGGAGTGCTATAATAACATCTAATCCATTCAAACAAACCTTGATCAAAACTTTTTTTTAAGAATATTATGTATAAAACTATAGTAAAATTTACCATATGATTTGTTCATACCTAAATTTCTTAGCATACCTAGATTTTTCATGGAATGAAGAGAATGTATAGCCTCTTATCTGATTCTTACAGTATTAAGAATTTATTTAACATGAACAAAACCACCTTATTCCTTTGAGATAACATAATCTAGAATGATTTTCAATCTGTTTGCCATATTTTTTAAAATAATCTTATAAATCATATTACAAAGGTGTATTGAACAAAAAATATTAAATATTTTACCTCATATTTCTTGGGAACCAATGCAATAAATATGATATTAATATCACCTATTATAATCTTCTTTTTCTAGACTCTTCAACTACAACCATCATATCACTCTTCATCATGTCCCAAAATATTTGAAAGAAAAATTATAGGAATCCATTTGGCCTAGTGCCTTGTTAGGGTGGAAAGAGAAAATTGCCTCCTATAGCTCCACCATAAATATATTTCTTGTCAAGATTTCATTTTTATCTATTTAATAATTGATGAAATATTTTGTAAAAACTTACCTTAATCCTCCTTATCTTACCTAACATCTAACAAAAACTTTGATATAATTAACTGATTTTTTTCCTGATATCTTCTTCTTTTCATATATTTCCTCCATCTAAAGTTGAAATAGTTTTGATGTGAGTAAAGAATATATATTTTTTAGTTGTGGCATGGAAGAAATTGGTATTTCTATCCCATTCCTTGAGCCATTTCTTCTTGCAATTTTGGGAACAATATGACTCATTTTTTAATACATAGTGATAATTAGAAATTAATTATTTTTCTTGCATATACATATTCTTGCACATTTCATTGATTTCTACCATCCCTTGTAAGTTTTTTAGTTTAGTTTCAATTTTCTCCTTTGCTTTAAATATGTCACCAAAATATTTGGTATTCTAAATCTTCATTTACCCCTTAAGATATTTCATCTTTTAAACAAACCTATAAATAAATTATCCTTCAAGCTTTACTTTATCTCAACATAATATAATCATATTGAAGAAATTAAGGTTTTGGAGTCATATAAACTAAAATTGAAATACCTTTGTATAACCATTATTGAGTAAATCACATCTCAAGATAATGGGTTTATAATCTAATCTTACTCATAATAAAATGTTTGAAGAGATTGTATACTCTATTTGCATCCATGTATTGGATAATATAAATCTATCCAACTTTTTGCAATATGAAGTTGTCCAATGTATCTATTATCCCATGTATATTAAAATATTTAAGGTATAACATTCAAAGATTTGGTGGCACTCTAAATAATAAAAATACATAATGAAAAGGAGGAAAGGAAGAGAAAATTAAATCACAACAAAAACCTTTGAAAAAACACTTTATCCATCTCTAAATATAGATATTCTAATTCACTACCACACTCTTTACTTATCTATCTATATATATATATATGTGTGTGTGTGTGTGTGTGTGTGTGTGTGTGTGTGTGTGTGTGTGGTAATAGGATATATCTTGGTTGTCTCAAGAGACTCTTAGTGCTTCATATTCTCTCCAAATTTGGGTGAGAATATTTATTTTTTCTTTTTATAATTTTCACTTGCAATTCTAGTGTTGTCCTATTTTGATTTTTGACTTACTCTTGTCTTATTATAATTGTTGTCCTATTTTTATCTTGTTCTAATTTTTGTTTCATTTAGTATCATGATTTCCAACATTCTTCCCCTTGAGACTAAGTGGGAGGATGTTCATTCTATCTCTAAACGAAATAAACTAATTCTTTATCACTACATTTGTAAAAATGTATACATACTAATCTTTTAAATTGCAATGTTTCAATTCAAATTTTTTTTCTTAAATTGAGTCTCTAATAAAATGATACCTCAAATTATTTTCATTTTGTATGAAAAATAATATTTCTAGTCATTTAAACTATACTCATATTATCACAAAAATATGGTAGTTAGTCTATCTAGCTTTTCACCAAGATCCTCTAGGATCTACCTCAACTATACTATTTATGTGCTTATTTATGTAGCTACTATGTACTCTACCT
This sequence comes from Wollemia nobilis, assembly GCA_028583015.1. Classification (NCBI taxonomy): domain Eukaryota; kingdom Viridiplantae; phylum Streptophyta; class Pinopsida; order Araucariales; family Araucariaceae; genus Wollemia; species Wollemia nobilis. The sequence goes on along the minus strand of JAQPPZ010007574.1, from coordinate 86,181 downwards.
CTACTATCAAGAGTGAAACCATTACTTTTTTCTTCAAGCTCCATGTTATAAATCAATTTCACAAGAAAAAATACTTTTTCAATGTAGATTTTCTACCATCAATTGAGCCTCCATAGTTTGAATCAATGGATTCAAGCAACTCAATCTTATTGGCTTAAGTATAATGGTTTCTATAATTTAAATTTCCTTTGACATACCTAAAAGTTCTCTTAGTGCTATCATATTATATTCTAGTGGTTTACTAATGAATTTTGAAACCAAAGAGACTCTATATGTAATATTTTCACTTGTTATTGTCAAGAATATAAGGTTTTCAATCAAGCTTCTATACTTCCTCTCATCCACTCTTCCAATTTCATTATCCTTGAACATTCTTTTGCCTTTTTCAAGTGACATAACAAGATACTTATAACTTTCAATGCAAAATATTTTTAAAATATCATGTGCATATTTAGATTGACAAATGAAGATTCTATCATGTGTTTGATGTATCTCCATGGTATAAAAATAATACATCAAACACAAATCACTCATTTCAAAATCTTGCATCATGGATTGCTTGAAATATCTCTTCATTCTTGATGAAATTCTTATGAAAATTATCTCACTAAAAATCAACCAAATAATCAAAAAAGCATCACCTTTCCTTTTGTAGTATAATGTGGGATCATTCATACTTCTCATAAATCCACACTTTAAGAAGTATACATGAATTCCTTAATAACATACTTCATTGATTTATTGAATTTATATAATTCTTATTTTAACTTGTAGACGCATCCTTCCTTACCTTTAACTTCAAATGCTTTGTGGTTGTTCCACAAACACTTATTCAATATTATCATTCAAGCATACACTTTTTACATTAAATTGGTGTATAGTCCATATTTTTTGGGCTATTAAGACTAAGGCCATTTTTATTGTATCTTACCTTGTAATAAGTGCATATGTCTCATCATAATCTATGCAAATTTTTGTGCATATCCTCTTATCGCTAACCTTGCTTTGTACCTTTTATTTTATCCATAATTATTGTACTTGGTCTTGAGCAGTAATTTCATTCTAATTACCTTCTTGTTATTTAGAAGTTCACACAACTCTCAAGTATCATTCTTTTTAATGGCTTTAGTCTGTTGGAAAATGAAAGACTTGATATTATTGAATGAAAGGAGCCTTGCTTAAATAGAAAATGCATACAATCTGATCCATTGTATTATAACTAACTGAGCTAATCTCAACCATACAAATAATCCTAGTAACAACTTAGGATATAATTTATTATTCTAACACCCCCCTTAAGTGATACTGGGAGGTAGTGAAAAACAACAAAACCAAAAAACAAGTGGCATAACTAAGCTAATCTCAACCATACAAATTATCCTAGTAACAACTTATGATATAATTTATTATTCTAACACCCCCCTTAAGTGGTACTAGGATATACTAACACCCCCCTTAAGTGGTACTAGGATATACTAACACCCCCCTTAAGTGATACTAGGAGGTAGTGAAAAAACAACAAAACCAAAAAACAAGTGGCATATCCACAAGTATGAGTCCCGACAACAAGGCTTGATAAGGTACTCATGTACAATATATGCATAAGAAAAACTTTGTTGGGGAGATGATGAAAAAACCATAAAGGAGGAAACCACCTGCCATAATAGAAGAAGGAGGAGGAAGATGTGCAATGAGGATGAAGAGGAAGATGTTCTCTTCAACCCCCCTTAGGACAACTTCCATCAAGAAGCCTGCAAAGGATCCATGAGATGTCTCAAAAAAGTAGAGAAGCCTCATCACCGAACTGAATGAAAATATACTTCCATACTGGTGCTTGTGACACAGATCAAGGTTGTGAACCATGATAAAAATTTCACTAAAGAAAATCCCCTGAAACCAATGTGTCTCACAAAAAGAAGAGTGTTAAGATAGTGTGGAAAGAACCACAAGGGTCGCAAGGGATGTACAAATCGACTCCACAAGCATAAGTAGCGGTTTCCACCTATATGAGCACAATGGGTTGATAACAAGGTCCAAAGAGATTGGACAAACAACTTACTTCAAGGGAATAAATAAAAGAAAGGGCACCAATGTAGTTGTCGAATGTGTCCTTATGGTGACCTCCTCATCCTATCGGAATGCATGGGTAACCAGCTATTGTAACCGCTAGGTGATATAGAGGAGATGACTAGATACGAGGATCACTTACAAAGCTATGGGAGTGTCGGGTTCAACCGAGAGTGCACTCCATGATACAATATATTTGAGGCTAAAAAAACATAATTTAAGCTACCCAATAATGGAAAATGAACAACACCAATGTGTCCGTCTTGGAAAAAAATTTCTGACAACTATTAACACCCCTATGATTGGGTGTTAAAATGGCCTTCATCTATAGAAAAACAACAATCTTCTTCTTTGTCCCTCACAAAAGAATATTCCAATATAACCTTTTAAAGTTGCACATGGAAAAAAAAAAATTGTGGAAAAAACAAATGTTGACCTTCTATTTTTATGTTAAAAAAACTTAAATGTTGGCAAAACATTAAAATTTTTCTCTTTGATAAAGGTTAAAATTAGCCTTGTATACCATGCAAGAAGTTTTTATTGGTGGTAGGCCCCATATTTATAATAGGTGAACTTTATATTAAAAAAAATCCTTTGTTCGGCGTCGCTAACTTTGTCGCAACTATCTCCGCAACAGAAAACAAAGTGAACTCCCACCAAGCCAAAAATCTCTCTGCACAGAATGCCATTCCAAAAAAGAACTGTCAATCTGAAACACCATCATGCTCCTGTGAGATTTATAAATTAAGTTTTTTTTTTAAATCTTAGTATTATGAAGGTATTATTATTATTATTAAGTGCATTAAAAAATGTATTCTATGGTTGTGACGGTTCTGTCAGCCGCGACACTGTGGGGAGCAGGTGGGAAGTAAGCCCCCGCCAACAAGAACTGTTGCTCCATCGCTAAATAGGGTATACCGCCATTGAGACCAAACACTCGAAATAGATGTTAACCATGTACACAATCCCTTGATACCACTGTGGATTTTCACTGGCTTTAAAAAAAAATTGAGTTGCTTCAGATTCGTTGGAAAGACCCCACGATCAATGCAGGTTTGTGGAGAATTATCCATTGTCGGTAATAGTTGGAAATATTATTCCTGAAACAAATTCTTTATCTATCAAAACTCAGCAATTTCATTAGTCAAAACTCTAGCTATGAGAAGCTCAAACGCTACTTACAGAGGAAATGTGTTGTGCAGATTTTTCACGAATAGCCCATGGGAACTATCTATTAATGGGTTGATTTCATCCTTGAACTAATCACCCAGAAACACTTGTGTGAAGATGTTGCACAAGGGTATAAAGGCAACGCCATTAACCACCATAACATCGGAGAATCCAACATGCACATTGGAGAATCCAACGTGCACTGCGTTCACCAACACTATGTCATTTTGCACACGACACTGCCCAGCACAAACATCATTTCTCAGCTCCAAAATTACGAACATCTAAAATTATGACAATAAAAATGCGTGGAACATAAATGTTTACCGTATACCAATACCATTTCCTATTTACATACACAAAAAATATGTCATTTCACATCGCAAATATGCGCACTCAAGGGCTACAAATAATCTCCCATTAATAATGGGAAAGATGAGATTTGTTTTACCAGTGAAACACCATGACTGGAACTCTATTACATTTGAAAAATATAGCATCAAAATGATGAATGGGTTTGATTACAGTGCCATCTGCCTGGAATCATCACATCTCATTTAGCTGTCAATCAATCTTGCCATCACAGCACGATCTCCACATAAATTAAAAAAATCTAGCAGTAACAGTTACAAAATGCATGAAATCTATGCATACAGAGGTATATTCTAAACTTGCACACAGCTCAGGATTTCATGGCGGAGAAGCTGCTATGCTTCGCAATATGCGATGGGGCCAGCAATACTAATTGCCATAAAATTTCTTAGATCATTTCAATGCGCTTCGAGAGAAAATTGAACCAGCTCTAGTTTCAACTACAGGAAACCATCGTGGATGAAGTGGCACGATCGAACTGGCCAGAAAATATTTCAATGCTAGCATGGAGATAAGTACTGGAGGCTGCTGTGTGTGGCCGCCTTCCATTCCTCTTAAAAAAAACTATTACAATCGGATCGCCTCTGTCGAGGAAAAGCTCCTCTAGTGCTGGATTTCCTGCGTAGTTCGTCATTCACACCTCCCATCCAAAAAACAATGAACCCAAACAAAAAATAATATAGGGTGCTCCAGGAACAGTTATCTTCGTGTTGGATAACTTTTCGAGAATGAAAAAGGGAAAAATTCCAGCGGTCTTGGATCCACCGCCATCGCTCAATACTACACAAGAGCGGCTACACAAGGACATTGTAATCGTCCAGATCAGGAGGCCACAAGCGTGCTTGAAGGATAAATAGCCACAACACAAAAAAAACACTCTCGCTCAGACTTCCCCTTTGCATGTCGTTAAAAGGTGCAGTGTCACTAGCGACGCTTGCGGGTGGGATGCCATCAGCCCCATCAAACTACTGTGGAAAACGCACCAGCCTTTGAACTGCATCTCTTCAACAAAACAAATCATAGGTTCACTGATCTGCAAAACCATATTTACAGTAGTATTGCAAATCCACAACATAAAAAACTTAAAATTAAAAAAATAGCCATGGTTTTATCCATCAAACGTCTGGTTTCTGATCCATCAAAAATATGGAGAGCATACTCCCTCAGTTTTCTAAAGAAAAAAAATGGCCAAAAAATAAAAATGAGAGGGGAATTTCCATAAGGGAAATCCCCCCATGAGGAAAAGCTCCTCAGGCAAGTCTGCTCTAATACCATTTGAAAAATGAAAGACTTGATATTATTGAATGAAAGGAGCCTTGCTTAAATAGCAAAGGCATACAATATGATCCATTGGATCATAACTAACTGAGCTAATCTCAACCATACAAATTATCCTAGTAACAACTTAGGATATAATTTATTATTCTAACATAGTCCATACCTTTTTTTGGGCTACTTACTCAAAACTTAATGTCTCCATTTTAGTATTGGATAATAGTGCATAGTTCAACATATTATATTCTTTTTCATTTTGCCATTGTTTTGAGCTTGTGTTTGGCTTCGTCATGAGGAATCGATTCAATATTTCATGAAATAAATAAATTAGAAGGATTTACCAACACTTGGTGTATGCATTGGGCCACAAATATCTGAATGAATTAGCTACAATGGATATGAATATCTCCATAGTCTTCCTTTTGGACAGATCTCTGTACATTTTCCCTTTGTGCAACCTTCACATGTTTTACTTCCTACTTCTATGCAAGGTGGCACATGGAACATTCCTTTAGCATTCAACAAATACAAGCTTAAAAATTTAGGTGATCATACCTTTGGTGCCATAACTAGTTATTGTACTCAATGATTGTATGATAAAAACTACTTTCATATCTCCCAAGCTTCAAAGAAATCATTTTGTTCTTTGTCATAGGTATAACAACCACTATTTAGTTCTCATATTATTTGTCATATATGATGGACTTCTTATTCTCAAAAACTAATTTATAGTTTTTCTCTAGAAATTGTTTGACACTCGATATATTATGGTTCAAGCCTAGTGTGAAGTAAGTATTTAAATATTTTTCTTTTCTATATTTTGAGTCAATTTGTAAGGTCCCTTATCCTTTGATCTCAACTATTTTTTTGTCTTTAAAATTTACCTGGCTCTTGCATGAGTCATTTAATTCCACAAATAACTCCATATTATCAAGCATATAATTTAAAAAACCAAAGTATAAGTACCAAGAATATTTAGTTGAAACTTCTTCCACATCATATGACAAGAACACATTTTTTAAGATCCCATCTTCATGTGAAGAGTTTTCCTATATTCCTTTCTCATTGCTTATCTTTATTTTACATTATCTTTCATATGGACATATTTTTTGTATTAGTGGCATTAAACATTCATCTCATTAAAAAATTTATCTCTCTCTTTCACTATAACCTCTTCTCTCTTTCTCTTGTAGAATGTTGATTTTGCTAATATCCTTTTTGTTGGAGTATATTACATTATTTGGTACATGCTTAATTTACCCCCATGGTACCTTCATGGTACATTTGTAAATAATAGATTAGGATTGAGTCTATAGTTTAGAGTGTGATTTATATTTCCCTCTTTATATAAGTGTGAATGTGTAGGAAATGCACAAGTGTCTTGTAAAGTTGTAATGTGTAGGAAATGCACAAGTGTCATGTGAGTTATAGTGCAAGTGTATGTTGAGTAAATATGTACCATGAAGGTATCTTGTATGCAAGAGTACAAATATGTAATGTAAATATGTGCACAAGTGTCCTATATTAGAGAGTGCAAGTAGAAGTGTAAGAGTCATGTAAAGGTGTGCAAGTATTATAGAGTCAAGTGTTCATCAAGTATGCAAGTGGCAAGTAGATAATACAAGAGTCATGAGACTTGATATATCGAGAGAAATAGTCAAGTATCCAAAGAGTCACAATATTATGGCTATATTATAGAAGCAATGATCCATAGAAGATATCATATCAAAGATATTTCAAAGATTTGATCATCTATTTTTAAGAGGAAGTGGAGTAATAAAACTTGTATATATTTTGAGCTATTGATATTGTAAGTTGTTCTTCATGCATAGTACATGAATGATTCAGTCTATTTACATTCATATTTCAACATATAATTGAATTTTATTTGATTTATTATAAGCCTTGATATACATATTAATTTGCTCATATCATTCTACTCTTATTATTATCTTGATATTTATATATTGTGGCTATTTTATATTGGATCCTGTGTGATATAACCTGTGATATTATGTGGTAGTATAAGGCTTAAAAAACCATAACTTTTTTACTGGATTTAGAGCATATTATAACATTATTTTTTTTTTATAGTCTTACCCTGGAAGCAAAATATTTCTCCAAGTTTTATTTTTTACTATTATTAATTCTTTCTTCATGGGACATATGTGATCCCATGTATTCATCAAACTCTAATTTCTTCAAATATTTACCTTTTTTATTAATTATTGCACAATAGTTCCACTTTGGTTTCAATGTTCTCAAAACATTTTTGACAACATCTCCTTATACTTGTTCTTCACCATAAATACCCATTTATGCACAATGACATGCACCCTTACAAAATAATCTCCCACATTCTTATTCTCCTTCATTCTCAAATTTTTATATTCTTTCTTCAATGTTTATAAATTCACTAATTTCACTTGAATAGACCCTTTATAAGTTATCTTTAAGTGTCCCAAGTGCCTTTGGTAGTCTTGATAATTACAATTATTGAAAAAATATTTGTATCAAGAGATACTTGTATGTGATATAAATCCAATGTATCTTTTTGTGCTTTCTCAATATATATATATATATATATATATGTGTGTGTGTGTGTGTGTGTGTGTGTGTGTGTGTGTGTGTGTGTAGCTAATGACATGCTCCAACATGCTGATTTCTTGTATCTATTTTTACAACACCACGTTTTTATCAATCAACAAAGTTATCATCTCTATACACCACTAATCATTATTTTCTCCTTTAAATTTGAGGATTTATACTAAAGCAGTAGGATGGTCCATGACAACAACAACAATAACATATAATTTTTTTCTCCACAAACTTGAAATCTAAATTCTTTGGTTAAAGGGAATCAAATCATCAAGCTTTCCACTTCTCCAATCTCCAAACCCCAAGCTCTAATACTAGAATGAGAAATATGGTGGTACTCTAAAACAAATATTAACATAGCATAGAAAGGAGAAAATTATTGAAATTGTAATTTGGTTCATGGCCAAGGCCAACATTGTGTGATAGGAAATTTCATTGTACAATGTATTAATTATTTGTAATATTTTATTATGTATGCCCTATGGGCCCAGGTTAACCTTGTTACGGTTAAACCCTCTTTATATCTTGTAATTACCTAAATCCCTCTTATTATGTCAATAGGTTAAACATCATTATGTAATTGGGATTTTGGTATTGGTATAAATACCCCCCTTCCACTCCTTGTTTGATTATCACAATGTTGTGAATATTATCTATGGATAATACAATGATTATTTATGGTGCCTATGGGTGTCCCCAAATATCTATGTATATTTTTCTTTCTTTCATCCTTTTAAGCTTTGTGTATAAGATTTGAGTGAATGATTTTGTTCTATTTATTTCTGAAAAGCATTGTGAATGCCAATATGGTATCAAAGCAGGTATGAAGTAGTGTCACTTGGTCAAGTAGGAAGCTAACTTGGTACCTTTTGATTCTTCTTCTATTCTAGGATAAATTATTCCTCAATTCTCTATGAGTGTATCTTGCATAAAAATTTAATAGGAAACCCTAACCCACAAATATATATTCTTCTTCAAATACCTCAAATAATATGGGCCTTCTTCTTTCGCTTGCAAAAATTATTTTTAATGATTTTTCATTGTGTTTCCATGGACACAACTCAAAAAGGAGATTTTATAGGAAAAAATTCAAATTCAAACTGACCCCTTCTCCTACATACACTGTCTATAGTGCTACATCAATAGAGCAAGGCCATATTTCACAAGGATAATATGCCCCCTTATGCACATTCATTGAGGGTAATGAGGTGGCCAGATAAGGGTATTATTAGTTTTTTCAATATGCAACACAAATTTGAATCTTGGATATATTTTGATTGCTAGGATTACATTTAGCTTGGTAATTTAAATTCTAGTTTGTAGAGGATGGATGGTATGTTGTTACCTTTTGTAGCAATTCAAACTAGTAATGGACTAGCTAGGTGAAGTGGTGTTAAGGTATTATATGTGCTTGGGATTATGGTTGAATCCTATCCCAACCCTTTTATCATCTTCTATAGGGATATGGAGCCTTTTTCCTATAGGCTTTACCACATCATCTTCAATAGGATACTTGGTTAGTTGGTTATGGTGAGGTAGTTGGAGTTTTAGCTAGGGATAATATGCATATTCAAAATCACTCTACTATGTGCTTTTACATCCTATTTAGAAATTGAGGTGGTAACATTTGATTGAAGATCACTTCAAGGGCCTAATAGGGGTTGTGCTATCTTGGACAACACATCATTATTAGGTTAGCAGATACCTAAGAGTAAATCCCATCAACACCAGTCATTGAAGAAAAAATCTCTATGGTTGACATGGTATCTGATGTGGGGCTCTCATGCACCATGAAAAAACATATTTTAATACTTAAAGAACCTCAATAAGTATTTATAATCTATCATATTAAAGGAGATAAAGCGATAGTGTGATTTAAGTGTAGCAATGAATATGGATTTGCTAGGTGGTAGATCGAGAATGGATCATGTAACCCTAAGGTTTAAGAATTTTGTTTTTGGGTCCATTAGGGAAAAACTTGTAGAGGCCATATATTTTTCCCATAGAAGCATTTTGAGCCATTTTTTTTAGTTTGAACTACTTTTTGAGCTCTATGATTTGGTAACATCAATTCATAAATTGACTATAGTGTTAGGGATTGAATTATGTAAGATGAACCACAAAGCCCTAGTTACTTTCCTTAATGGAAAAAACTATAATGTTTGGTCAAGTAAAATTATTGGCTTGCCATGAAGTAAGAACTTGTGGTGCATCTTTTAGGAGGATAAAACAATTGTTCTTGATGATGAAACTCACCATCAAAACATAGAAGAGGATCTAGGTCTTTTTTCCTTAATGATTGAACTAGAGTTGCTTTTCCACATCAAAGAGGAGAGTGACCCTATCAAGGTATTGTTGGAATTCACAATGCTTTTTAGATATGAAAAAATCAAAACATACACTCAAATATTATATAGAAGATGAAAGAATCAAAATAGATTGGGGAGCATATATGCTTCATAAATAATAACTATCCAGAGATAATACTGCACAACACTTTTATAATAAATAAGGAGTGTGAGGGGGGTATTTACAACAATGCCAAAACCACAAATTACATCATAATATTTAACCTAAGCCAACATAACAAGTGGGCTTTAATTTAATTTTAAATTTTAAATTAGGTTGAACCATAACAAAATTAACCATGGGCCATGGTCTTAGCTCACATGCATTGCACTCATACTAGTTCTTTGATGCCTAGAAAATTCCCAACCTAGCCCATTTCCATGCATTTTTCATCATTGCATTTCATCTCTTCTTCTTTTCTCTTTCTTATTTTATATTCCTTGACCTTGAAATTATAAAATGATCATCAAAATTTTCTCCAAGTCAAGGATATAGTTTTCTATTTGTGTATCCTTGTCCTTTGCATATTTGTTTCTTCTTTTCATCAAGACAAATAATATATGTTCCTTCTTCTATCTACTCATTATCCCTTTCATTCACACATTTTTATATTTTGATTGTTAAGCGGTCCTTGTAGGCTAGGGTATATACCGCATGAAGATAGCTCCCATCATCTGGCATGCTGACGTAGATGATAAATTTAAGGTAGGATTAAATTTAAAATAGCTCCCATTATCTGGCATTGTATCCTTGTCATTTGCATGCTTACACAATAAAATATTATAAAAAAATATAAATATATTGGACAATGAAAAACCCTTAAGCCTATCCAATACATCACATAATGTTAGCTCTTAGCCATGAATCAAATTATAAATTCAACACCTCCCATAATCTAAATTAAGGGGCCAAGGAGAGAAGATATTAGTGATAATAATATCTTCCCCTCCATAATTGATGCTCTAGTGGGTCTCCATAATTGAGGCAGATCCATCTAAATCTTCTTCATTATCTAAAATATGTCCAACTTGCTTCAAGAACTTAGCATCAATTTCTTATATATTTAGCAAGTAATTATTTTTTATATGTCCCTCCCTTTACAGTATCCACAAGTGGTCTTCAATTTATGTGAATACTTACCCTTGCCTATAAGACCTTTGGTCTTAGCCTCGTTATATTTGAATTCCTTTGTGTGAGTCTATATTTGAAGAGGCCCACCACCATAATTCTTCATTACAATCTAAAAAAGAATTAGAAGAGAAAGAAGGTAATCAAGACTAAGAATATTTTGGGATTCCAAGAATTTAGGAATCATATGAACCATTAGGTTCAACATCTGAAAGGAGGAGGAGAGATTAGCAAGGAAAATATTAACACATTCTACATCATCTTTCCTTTTGCCTCCAAAGGATGCAATATCCACAATTAAAGCCTAAAATCTCTTAATATAGTCCTCAATGTTATCAAAATCAGCTAACTTGAGAGAATAAAACTCTAATGATAAACAACTTACTTTAGTAGTATTAACCTTTCTAATTTCATGCAACTTTAACTATATCTTGGTACGGTCACTCTCTTATTTGACATGGAAAATCAATTATGGTTCAACCAATAAGGGAAAAAAACCTAGGGTCTCTTCTACCTTTTGATGTTGAGTTTCATCATCATTAACTATTTCTTTATCCTCTTAAAAGATGCACCATAGGTTCTTACTTTGTAGCAGGGAAATTATTTGATTTGACCAAGTACTATAATTTTTTCCATTAATACAAGAACTAGGGCTTTGTAGTCCATATTATACAATCTAGCCTTTAACACCATAGCACATCTATAAACTGATACCACTAGTGCATAGAGCTTAAAAAATCATGCAATTTAGAAAAAAGGCTCAAAATACCCTTGTATACAAAAGTTATGGCCTCTAGAAGAATTTCCCTAAGAAGACCCCAAAAAAATAAATATCAAAGACTCTAACCTTAGGAAAGTAGGAGCCAATCTTGACCTGTCACTTGGTGAGCCTTGATTAATTGCAATAATACAATTCATTTTGCCACCTTAGCTATTATGATTTGCCAAATTTTTGCCACTTGCTTTTGTTTGATTAATTGAAATATTTTAAATACATAAAAATTATTCTCCCCTTTTGGATGCCACATTGGCCTCCACATAGGTGAAAAATCAAGTGAAACAAGACCAAAGAGCATAGGTATGATGAGGGCGAGGTTCAAACTATCGACCTCTAAGTGGTAAATGACATACATGTGGTGGGCTACCCATCCTTCCATGTCATAGTGATGGAAGTAAAATTATTTGTCATATTTTACCCTAAAACCAATCTTCTTAACTGAAAATGTTGGATTTGAACTCCCATCTATGCCCTTACAAAACCTTACTAACACTCATTTTCTATTACACTAGTACTTGTGGGTGTAAGGTAGGGTTTAACACTTCTATAAAGGCAATCATCAAGGACTGTAAACGATGCCTATGGTCAAAAAAGAGGATGAAAGAGGATAAAAACCTTGTCTTCCCTATGAGACATCTCACAACACCGCCTGCTATCTATATTTTACTCAACTACAAATGGAATTGAAAGAAAATTTACCATAGAGCACACATTTTTTGAGATGGATAATGGGAATAGACAAGATATTTTGGAGGGTTGGCTAGTTCTACACATGGGTTTACAGGGTGGTCAAACAATATTTTACATATTTTTAAAGCCTATAGTATTCAAAAAACTCAACATTGGTCTATGACACCCTATGCATTTGATACTAGACTACTACCAACTTCTACAAAGATAGTGGGTAGTCTAGTTTTAACAAATTCAAATTAAATTTTCCCTTCACATAAGCTCCCTTCAAAAAATTACTCATTCATGCAACATAAATAAGGATACTGAGTAGAGAAGATATTTGTCAATGTTTTCTATGCCAAACTTGACTTATAAAACTTTGGAGAATAATTTGCCCTAAAATTTGGAAGGGCTAGAGGTTCACAAGACACTTCTTGTGTGACCAAGTAATGCTGCTCCATACGTGTTGTGATATCGTATTGGAATTCACAATGCTTTTTAGAAATGAATAGAAGCAAAACATACACTCAAAACATATTTAGAAAGTTAAAGAGATTAAATAGTTTGGGGAGATCGTAGGCTCCATAAATAATCACTATCCATATATAATATTGTACAACACTTCGATAAGAAATAAGGAGTGTGATGGGGATATTTATACCAATACTAAAACACCTAATTATACCATAATTTAACATAATCCAACATAACAAGTGGGATTTAGGTTACTTACAAATGTTAAATAAGGTTTAACCATAACAAGGGTAACCATGGCCCACTAGGCTTACATAATAAAATATTACAAATAAATATAATGCATAATAAAATTCCCTTAGGCTTATCCAATAAATTGTACATTGCCAGATCTTGACCATGAATTAGATTATAAATTCAACAGGTATGGTCAAAACTGCATGAGCTCTTTGGAAACGTCAATGCTATTGAAGTAAGTCACTTGGAATTAGATATTTATTCTCCTAAACTTGTTGAGTTTGGTAATGTTAAGGACTATATTGTGAGGTTCAAGGCTTTGATAGCATATATTACATATTTTGGAGGTAAAAACAAATATGATGCAGAATGCATTAAGGTTGTCCTTACTAATATCTCCCCCTCCTTTTAGATGTTAAACCTAATGGTTTATATGATTCCTATATTTTTGAAATCTCAAAAGACTCTTACTCTTGATCAGATTTTTCTCTCTTGGTTCATTTTTAGATGGCAATGTGGAATTATGGTGGGACTCCTCAAATATAGGCTTATGCAAAGAAATTCAAATCTAAGGAATCTAAGACCTAGGGGCTCAAGGACCTGGTTAAGTCTTTAAAGAAAATAAAGACCCATTATGGATATTGTAAGAGAGAGGGACATCCAACAAAGAATCACCTGCAAAAGTTACAAAGGATTGAAGCTAAATTCTTGAAGGCTTTGTGTAACCACAAGGACCGGCCAAATTTCTACTATTGATGGGACTTCAAGGTTTGGTGTGGTCTCTCTTGAAGGTGTCTTTAGCTCTTGGTGAATATTTGATGTCGATTGATTATCTAGTTTGTGAATAGATGCAAAGAGAATGTTGATAGTATTTTTAAATAAACTTCATTGGCATGTTGGTTTTGGTGCATCCAAGGGGAGTAATCACATTAAGACTTAAGCGCACTCAATGGGGACAAAGAAGGCTGGTGAAAATTTGGTAAATTTTTGGTAAGATTCTAATATATTCTTACAAATGGAGGAAAAGAGGGTGTGTTTATATATTTTTGGTAAGGGAAGTGGGTAGTGAAGTGGAGATGATGTGGAAGTGACATCGCATCAAAGTAGGATGTGGAGAAACCAAGAAAAATGTAGGAATTCCACATGGAGGAGTGTGCACCTTCCCATATTTAATGGCCTTGGGTGAGGTGAGTCCTCACCCACCCAAATACCATAAATTGGCCTAGGGAGAAGTGAGGGGGCATGGGAACATGGGAACATTGGGTGATGTGGTTAAATTTAAAATTCATAAAAAGTGCAATGGAGGATGAGAAGGATTCAAAATTTTATTATGAATATTTAATGGGGTTTTGATTTGGGCTTTGAAAAGGAATTTAAAATTTATCCAAAATAGAGGGAAAAGTAGGGAGGACATGGTATTTTGAATTTATGATGCAATCTCCTTGGTATTTGGCTAAGAATTAAGAGGTGTGATTAGGGTATGATTAGGGGCTTGATTAGGGGATTTGTGGGATAAACAGGATTATGGGATTTTTGACGAGGATTTGGAAAAATAAATGAGGGGTTGGGATAGAAATAGAATATTTAGGGAGGTTAAGATGGAATTAGAGGAATTAAATATGAGTAGAGGGAAACTAGAAATATTAGGGGAAACTTAGGACTTTAAGAAATTAGGAGAAATAAAAAGAAATTAAAGAGGAATTAGAGAGCTTAGGGAGAAATTAGAAGGAATGAAAGAAATTAGAGGAGAATTAAAAGAATTAAAGAGGATTAAAAATATTTGGAGGGAAATTAGAAAGATTAGGGGGACACCCGATTGCCCGCAAGCAATTGAAACAAACAGGGCGAGTTTGCCCTTTTATCCCCATGAAGCATCACCCGTAGGGGCGATGTGGGATTAATCCCACGGGATTTTTTTTTCCCGCTTCATGTCGGGGACAGGAAGAAAGGGAAGGAGCTTCCCTTTCCTTCCCGTCGAGCGGCGTAGCCCGACTGGCAGGAGCGCCAGTCGTTGGGCTAACAGCCGCAGGGTCAGGGGTTCAAACCCCACGCAGTTCAAAATAAATATTTTGCTGCGAAAACCTAAGGTAAAATATTTTTTTGTTTTGCAATTTATTTATTTTCTTTTCATTATTTATTTAAATAATTTAATCTTTTCAAGCTTATGTTAATTATTTTTTAACCTTTATAGGTTAAACTTAATTATTTTTAAGCTTCTATTAAATTATTTTTTTTAATAATTAAATTGAAAATATTTGCAAAACAATTATTACCATCAACAACTTACAAAGCAAAGGAGCAATTTGTTTTCTTGTAAAGGCAATCAACATGACATTTTTGTGCTAATCTGCCTAAGAGGCAAATATTGTAATTTTTTTACAAACCAGTAAAAAAAAGCTTTCTGGAGCGCCCATTTTGCGCTGCCCCTTGGAACCCCGTACAGGGGAGATATATTTTACAAAATCAAGGGGGGAATAATTATAAGGGTGCATTTTAGTCAAATTATTTTGCAAAATTTTATTGTAAAAGGTGCATTTTCGGTAGAGACCGACACCTTAAGAATGGGTAGATCAAAGAAGAAAACTATCCCAAAACAAACTAATGATGTTGCAAAATCAGTTAAAGGCCCATATTTTTCCCCACACCTAGAAGGGATAGATTATTATGAAGATGGCACATTTCGTACACTAAGGAGTGGTGTAAATGCCATAATCAATGATTCTGCGTCTTGTGGAGACATGTAGAAAAATGGTGTTCTAATCCCTATTGGTGCTATAATGGGCATATTCATGTCATTTTATGCTCTTGACAAAGCACAACAGAAAAGGGACATTTGGAGGGAAATTAAAAATATTTGGAGGGAAATTAGAAGGAATGAAAGAAATTAGAGGAGAATTAAAGAGGATTAAAAAGGATTTGGGGGCAAGGGAGGGATGGTTCCAGCACCAGGTTCCCTCGGATTGACCAGTCCCACTTCTCCATTTCCCTACCCCCCTCCCGGGTCTGCTCTCAGGCCTAGTTTCTAGGTTCCCCTATTTTCTTAGGTTTCCCTCTTGACGGGGTTGCTGGTCTGCAAGGAGGGTTTGGTGGTTTTTTGCCTTGAGTTTCTTGGTTTGGCGGGTTTCCAGCATGCTTTCGAGGCTGTTGGAAGAGGGTTGGCTCTGGTTTTCTGGTTGCTGCTCGAGATCTTCATCTGCGTTATTTTGGCTTCGAGGGGTGCCTTTTCCCATAGATGGTTTTCCTAGTCGCCCCATGAAACCCTTGTCTTCGGGATCTCCTTGTAGATTCGAGGTTTGTTTGTTCTTATGGATGGATCTCAGGGATATTTCTGTAGTTTGTTGTTTGGGTTCTGGGGGGGTGCCCATGCATGCAGCTACATCTCTCCTTGGATCCATTCTCTGACAGAAAATGATGGGGCTAGAAGTTTTCTTGACGGTGGATTTAATGGCTTGTTTCCTTGCAGGGTTTGATCTTGGGATGGGGGCTCAAGATCTTACAATGCAATGGCTTTCGCTATTTTTTCTACCCATAAAAATCCTTCTTAGTCATTGACGCTCACGAGTCGGCTTTCCTATCTCTCCTCTGTAGCTTGCATCCCAGATCAGGGTTCCTGTTTGGCAGGGGTTGTGTTCTTCTGGGCATGTTGCTAGTTTTCCCGCTGGGCGGGATCCACGAGTTCGTGGGATTTTCTACAGGTTCAAGGCATGCTAGTTTTTCCCAATGGGGGTCATGGGTTTGTCTGTAGGTCTTGGGCATACTACTGGTTTTTCCCATTGGGCGGGTTCACCTTCTCTTGCTGGTTTCTCTGAAGGCGGGATTCTGGGTATGCTACTGTTTTTTTCCTGCAAGGCAAGATTTCTTGTTGCTGTTGGGTTTCCCATGGGGTGGGACCTTCCCTTGCTGCTAGTTTTTTTCCCCGCTGGGCAAGACCCTTCACACCAGGGTTAGGGTTGGTTTGGTGGTTTTCCCGCAGGTGGGATCTTCCATTTTTTTTGGTTTTCCCGCTAGGTGGGATTTCTCAAACATGTTGGTTTAGGGTTTGTGTACCTTTCCTGCTTGGCGGGATTCCTAAACATGCTTTTTTTCCCCTCGTGGCATTTCTAGATTGTGAGGTTTTTTCTCCATGAGGTAGGATTGTAATTTTTTTCAGTTGTTTTCCCTGCTGGGAAGGTTTTTAAATTTTCTAGGGTCCCCGCTGGGCGGGATTTTCCCTTTTTGACTATTGGTTTTTCCCGTTGGGTGGGATTTCCTTTGTGGTGGTCTTTGGATGTTTCCCGCTAGATGGGATTTTATCTTCGTCCTTGTAATAAGTCTCCCACAGGGTGGGATGTGTCATTTGGGTTTTAACCCTCGGTTTGGTCTTTTGACCTGTTGTAAAAAGGTTTTTGGGATCCTTTCAAAACCCGCTTGTAATATAATTCCAACTTACCAAAAAAAAAAAGAGGATTAAAAATATTTGGAGGGAAATCTATGCTAGGAAAGCGGTAAAGGACATGAAAGTAAATCTAATCTAGAAAATAAATAAATGACATGAAATGAAATCTAAACAACAAAATCAGAAAATGACATAAACGAAATTTAATCTAGAAAAGTGGAAAATTGCAGGAAATGAAATATAATCTAGGAAAGCGAGAAATTGTAGGAAATGAAATATAATCTAGGAAAGCAAGAATTTGCAAGAAATAAAACTTAATCTAGGAAAGTACGAAATTGTGGGAAACAAAATCTAATCTAGGAAAGCAAAAAAATGTTGGAAATGAAATCTAATCTAGGAAAGTAGGAAATTGCAGGAAACAAACTCTAATCTAGGAAAGTAGGAAATCTATGCTAGGAAAGTGATAAATGACATGGAATTAAACCTACAATAGGA
Source organism: Wollemia nobilis (assembly GCA_028583015.1). Classification (NCBI taxonomy): domain Eukaryota; kingdom Viridiplantae; phylum Streptophyta; class Pinopsida; order Araucariales; family Araucariaceae; genus Wollemia; species Wollemia nobilis. The sequence continues at coordinate 68,191 of JAQPPZ010007574.1, read as the reverse complement.
AAGTAGTAAAGGACGTGAAATGAAACCTAAACTATGATTGAGTTGATTAATTGATTGATGATTGATGTTTGATTGATTGGTGGAGAAGGTGTGATACCTTGAGTATTCCCAAGTTGTTTGATGATTTATGATTGGTGGGAAAGGTGTGATACCTTAAACATCCCTAAGTTGGTTTATGATTGATGTGATTCTATTTTTGTTCCATAAAAAAAGAGATATGAAAAAATATGTGACAAAGGAAATGCACCATTCCATAGAAATGAACAAATAAGATTTGATATTACAAAGCAAGCTTTCTTGGTTACAAAACAACCTTTTGATTACAATAAGATCTCCCAAAGGGGAGGGTTTTCTTTTCACAATGAATCTTATGGTGCTATAAAATTTCCCTATGTCAACATCAAATTATTGGGTGGGTTTTTCTTGAGCCTTGTTGCTTGACCACCCTAGGCCTTATGTTGCTCCAAATGCCTACACATAAGCTCATAAGAACTTAATTAGTAGCATCTATTGGGCCTTTCTAGATAAGACCCAAATTCATAAAAGTGCTATTACAAAACTTACAAAAACCTTGAAAAAAGTTACAAAAGGCATGCAAAAGGTTACAAAACCATGCAAAAGGATGTGCCTTACCTTACTTACCTTTTTGTTGGTTGAATGTCTTTGTTTACCTTTGAAAGTGCAACCGCAAGGAGCAGTTGGCTCTATGTAACCGCAAGGAGCAACTACTTTTTGCTATTTATGGGGCTTCAATGTTTGGTGTGGGACCTCCTAAAGGTGTCTTGAGCTCCTGATGAATATTTGATGTCTATTGACCATATAGTTTGTGAACAACTGCAAAGAGAATGTTGATAGGTCTTTCAAAGAAACTCCATTGGCATGTTGATTTTGGTGCATCCAAGGGGGAGTAATCACACTAAGACTTAAGTACACTCAAACTAGATTTTTGGTAGGACTCTCATATGTTCTTGCAAATGGATAAAAAGAGGGGGTATTCATAGATTTTGGCAAGGGGAGGGGGTGGTGAACTGGAGATGATGTGGACATGGTAGCCAAGTAGGATGTGGAGAAACCAAGAAAAATCTAGGAATTCCACATGGAGGAGTGTGCACCTTCCCATATTTATTGGCCTTGGGTGAGGTGAGTCCTCACCCACACAAATGCCATAAATTGGCCTAGGGAGAAGTGAGGGGGCATGGGGACATGGGAACATTGGGTGATGTGACCAAATTTAAAATTCATAAAAACTGCAATGGAGGATGAGGACTCAAAAATTTATTATGAATATTTAATGGGGTTTTGACTTGGACTATAGTGGGGAATATTTAATTCAAATAAAATTACATGGAAATATGTGGGGAGGAATGGGGAGTTAATGATACTATCATGAGGGGGTTGACTTGGAAATTTTAGGGCAATTTAAAATTCATCCAAAATGGAGGGAAAAGTGGGGAGGACATGGCATATTGAATGTGGGAAATTTCTAGGGGATTTTGGTGGGGATTTGGGAAGGGATTAGGATTACTAGGTTTTTGTTTAGGATTTTTGAATTTATGATGCAATCTCCTTCGAATTTGGCTAAGGATTAAGGGGTGTGATCAGGGTATGGTTAGGGTCTTGACAAGGGGATTTGAGAATAAACAAGATTATGAGATTTGTTAGGAATATTTGGAGAAATTAATGAGGGGTTGGGAGGAAATTAGAATATTTAGTGAGGTTAAGATGGGATTAGAGGAATTAAATAGGAGTAGGGGAAATTAGAAAGATTAGAGAAAAATTAGGAGGAATTTAAGAAAATAGGAGAAATTAAAGAGGAATTAGAGAGTTTAGGGATAAATTAGAAGGAATGATAGAAATTAGAGGAGAATTAAATGAATTTAAAAGGATTAAAGATATTTGGAGGGAAATTAGAATAAATTAAAGAAATTAGCAAGGAATTAGAAGAATTTAGAGGAATTTGGAGAATTTAGAGAAATTGGAAGAATTAGAGGTAGAATAGGGGAATTTTAGAAGAAATTTGTTGGTTTAGATAGGAAATTGAGATTTGGGAGGAATTTAGGAATTTGAAAAGAATTTGGGAAATTGGCAAAGGTCCAATGGCAATTTGAGGATTTTTATGGAATTTATGGGAATTTGGGGTTTTTTGCACAGTTAGCCAAAATGACTTCACGTGGTTACAAAATTGGCTAATTTTGAGTGTCTACAATATTAATTATTTGTAATATTTTATTATGTATTCCCTATGGACCTAGGTTAACCTTGTTATAGTTAAACCCTTTTATATATTGTAATTAACCTAAAGCCCCCTTTTTATGTCATCTTAGGTTAAACATTATTATGTGATTAGGATATTGGTGTTGGTATCAATACCCCTTTACACTCCTCATTTGATTATGAGAGTGTTATGAATCTTATCTATGGGTAATGTAGTGATTACTTATGGTGCTTAGGGGTGCCCTCAAGTCTCTATGTCTATTTTCCTTTCTTTCATCCTTTTAAGCGTTCTGTATAATATTTGAGTGAAGGATTTTCTTTTGTTTGTTTCTGGAAAGCATTGTGAATTCCAACAAAAATAAACATAAAATAAAATTACAAAAAACCCTCCAAAAAACACTTCATATATCTTCAAATATGTTGTATATATACATATACATCCTACTTCATCTATATGCATCTATAATCTCAACTTTGATGTCTTCCTCTTTGCTTCAAAACAGGCCAGTAACCCAATTAAATTTTTGCTTCTAGCAATTGTCCACCCCATTTGTGTTTGTCCCATATTATTGCAATACCTTTGAAAAATCCTATAGAAGAAACTACTAGAAAATCCCTCATCTTCCAAACCTTTTTAAATGCATCCTTTAATTCCTAACTAAATTTTGTTTCTCATATTAAAAAAACTCAATATTATATCAACCTATTTATTCCTTATTAAATATTTTGGGGTCTTATTTATATCCCTAATATTCCACAATACCATTTTTCTCATCACTTTTTTAAAAATAAAAGTTTAATTTGTGGGCTTATCCACACTTCTTATTAACACCTATGGTATTTTTCCTCTTTGTTCTTGCTTTAAGGGCCTTCCTGTCCTTTTCCATTTCCACCAACACTTTTATCTTCATCAATCTCTTATCTTTTTCCATATGTGTTCATAACAAGACTTACCTTCTAAAGGTTCATGTTTCCCTAGAGAATATCAAGTGTAATGGATATCCGCACAAATAATTTAATTTTTATGTTACCCTAGAAATCGTAAAGTGTAAGGATGATCCTCCATAGTAATTACTTTCTTATGTTTATGTAAAAATCCTAAATGGTATCTGGACACCCTAATGTGTAAAGACGACCCTCCATAATAATGTTTTTTATACTACCTTGTAAACGCTAAATTTCCATGGGCATCCTCCATAGTCATTTCTTTTTATGCTCCTCTTGAAATCCTAAAATGTAAGGGATACACTCTATACTACTTTCCTTTTTATTATAAGGAGAGGATTTCTTGAAACCATTGTCATGCTTGATCATCTCATCCTTGATAATCAATTTTGGTGTAACATACCTAGATAGGGTTTGCTATAGCTTTGACCTTTCTCTTATCCCCAACTAAGGGATACCTACTTCTAGGTGGTGTATCCTTACTTTTAGTTATGACTTTAAAAAATAAATTTCTAGCCATACAACCTAAATATTCCTCATAAGAATCCTTTATTTTTTATTTTTTCCTAATAATTTAGAACAAAAAAGTTGATGCTAGCTTCTTGCTTGCACTTGCAACACTTATTTTCTAAAACAAGAAAAGGTAGATCTCACTCTTGGCTTGCACTTGCTCCCCCTTTGTGCTTAAATGTTAATATCCACCCATAAAATTTATACTTTGGTTTAGGGTGTGTAAATATTCTATCCCAACCAATTGCTCTAAATGTCATAGGCTATGTTAAGGTTCACCAATGGGATTTAAAATTTGGCTTATGATATGAAACTCTTCATTTCCAACCACTTCCTCTAAAGCTCATGGATAATTTTAATTTATTTTTTAAATATTATATAAGCTTATATGTTATTTAAACCATAAGGAGGCATAAAAAGCATAACCATGTCTAAGGAATAATTAAAATAAACATAAATAATTTTGCAAGAAAGGGATTGATGATATTTTGCCATGTTAATATTTATTATATTTTAAAATATTTTTTAATTAAAGGTTGGTTATATATAATGGAAATGTATCCAAGCCATGTTTTATTATGATCATGTTATGATATGTATGAAAAATTAATACTAATAGGTTGTTTAGAGTAAAATATTCTCACATTACCAACTTTTTTTTATTAGTTGAAAGAAGGGGTTTTGAAAGGCTCCCCAAATGTTTTACATCACAACTACGAAGAAAGATAATAGAATCCCAAAGTAGAGCAAATCTAAGAACCATCTAAGTTCCACCTTAAAAAGGAATCCTGGATGAATAACTACAGAGAAACAAAATATAAGATAACTACATAGCAAATAAACAACCAAAAAAGCCCTCAAGGGAAACAAGGCTATAACATTATCCAACTAACTATCATTCTTTCTAGTCATCCCAGTCTAGACATCCCTCTCAAATATGGCCCTACCATCATTCAGGTTATTCTTTATGTTTATCAGGATGTGAATTGCTTTGTCAGCATAAGTTTTCAGTAGTTTGATCAGCCTACTTGCCGATGTGGTGAAATCCTTTAGACCTTCCAGATAGGTATTTAATCTAGAGTGGGGGTCCAAAATTTTCACCCTTTTATTAAGGCCCATTATTCCCATCTTAACATGAGAGTTGTGATAGTTCTTCTTAAGAGGGGATATTGGGTCCTTCTCCCAAGATTTTTCTAAGTTCTTATTGGAACTGATGTGCATGGGGGATCCATCCCCATTATCAGTATTAACCTTTAGTATTTTGGATCTTTGAAAAGGTTGGGATTTATTCTTAGATATGACCACACCCTCAAAACCATGAGTAGAAACCCTTTTGGTGTTGGTATTTCTTTTCAGATTGTTATTACCTTTTGAAAGTTGCCCTTAACTGCTTGACTGGATGAACTCATACTGTCCTTCTTTCTCTTCTCAAAATATTGTATTGACTCCTCTTTTTGATCCTCCTCTCATATATTATTTTTCTTTGAGTCTAGGGAGCTGCCATAATTTAAACCCAAATTCACTAAATTATTTTGACCTTATTTCATTGCAACGTGGAGGAAAAACATCTTCAACAATCCCTGATGAAGAGGTACTAAATCATTTCCTTTTTGAACTTGAAGAATTGACTTCTCCATATATTTGAAGAGAAAATCTAAAATGTTTATCTACTTTTTCTTTCTCATATGGTTGAGGATGACCACATGGAAACTTCTAACCACTGATGCTAGATGTCTAGAGTTAGATACTATATTATAACAAGGATGACCTTATCCTAAGGTTTTGGGAAGGCCTCTCTCATCACCCCATTCTAGCATTTATCCTTTCTCTCCATTACTGTGAAAGACTCTTAAATCCTTGGTAAAGGAGTTTTTCTCCCTAGTAATGCATTCCCCAAAAGCTGGAATAACAGACACCTTCACAATGGAAGCCACGCTTACAATGAATTCAATCTCCCTTGCCCTTTCTCTACCCTCAATCAAATGGTATACAATATTCATAGATAATTTCATGTCCACGCCAGAAAAATTTTAGAGGAAATTCAACAACCCCTCCCCTTGTAATTATGTCTAAGACTTCCCTCTCCAAAGTTTTAAAAAAAGTACGTTCAACCCTTTTCTCAATTCTCAGGCTCCCCATAGTTTTCTCTGACCACAAAAAATAGGAACATTGATAGTGCTTTTAGAGCTAAAAATGGGACTTAGAAAATCTAAAATTAGATTTTTTTCACACAAAGGCATAAATCCCCTTGCATGTTATTTAAAATATCGAAACCATTGATATTTTGGATAGGGTAGTGATCAAGTAGCATGAAAAATCCCATGCATGGATAAAGTCTCAAGACCATTTAAAATTCTACCTTGAAATACATGACCAACTCCAGTGATAAGGATGAATCACCTTCTTTTCAAGATTTTCTTGGGGGTTTAGCAGGAACATCCTTCAAATTCCATTATTCAAAAGAGCCTTGTTTGGGAGGTTGTCTAAGGTACACCTCAACTTGGAAAAATATAACATTAAATTATAATGAGATTTTGGGGACCTTAAATTCAACATGATTAAAATTTCCATAGAGAACATCAAAACACTAGGCAGGTCACGATTATTTCTAGAAAGCTCCATCAATAAGAAAAAATGACTAATATCCAAGGCTAGAAAAGGAATGCTCATTCACCTTCTCATTAGCCAAATTTCAAATAGATGAGGGATAAAACTTGACCTTATGGAAACTTACTCTTAACTATCTTAGACTCCTTTGGAACAAACTCTAACTAGAGAGGTACAAGTAGCCCCACATCAACTTGACCCAAAACCAATGCAAGGTAGGAACATACAACAAAAAAAGACACTTGGAAAAAATGGAATAAAGACACTTGGGTACCACTCCTCCCACTCAAACAATTATTTGAGGATAAGATAAAATATGTAGGATCCTTACTAGTCCAAATTGACATTACCCGATTTCGAAGGAGGACCTTAACATAAGAAAATAAAAAATTTAGATTAAAGTCTCCAAAGATCAAACCTCTTTCCATTAAGCTTGATAATAGGAATAAAAAATATCTTATAAGGGAAAATTGCACATGGAAGAGACAACATAACCTTCTAAGAAGAAGCGAACAAAGATTCACTGAAACCACCCTTTTCTTGAGAAATGAACAAAACCGAGAAAACTTCATTGCACAGAATTGGCTTCCGTATCAGCTTTAGAAGATTGAATCATTTCCTAAGGAAAAATATTTCTCCAAATAGTAAGTAAATCTTGATGGAGTTCCATTTTGGCCAGTGAATCAACCACTTTATTTCCTTCATGATAAACATGCTTGAACTAAAAATTTTCTAAGAGGTTTAATTTTTGTTTGGCCTCTTCTAAAAATTTACAATGTTCCAAGTGGAAGGTTGAGAATTTTTCATAATGTTAATGATATTAAGCGAGTCTCCTTCAACAATGATCTTATTGTGGTTGAGCTCTCCCATTAGAATAATCCCTTGGAACAATGTTATGGCTTCTACAAAGTGGCTTGATTGAACACCTAGATTCTTCACAAAGTATTACCAACTTTGACTTTATAGGATTTTATAACCTTTTATGTATCTTTATTTTAATATAAATAGAATTGATGATATAGGTTATATTAATCTTCCTAAAAACTAAAATCCACTACAACTCATTTAACAAACAAATTACAATTTATAAGAAAGTAAACAAATACCTTAGAAACAATAGTATGCATGGAAAAATGTGTAAAACATAAAACTACCATGTTTTGATGAAATGATGAGTGGGGGTGCTTGTGTGACAAAGTTAAGTATTTCAACCTTTATATGGCATATATGAAACATCAACCTCAATTCTTTTATTTTATTATTGTATTTTTTTAATAAGTTATATGTGGCTTCTATTGGGGCCCACTCCCATCAAAATACCAATATATATATATATATATATATATATATATATATATATATATATATATATATTAATAAGCTATGTGTGGCTTCTATTGGGGGCCACTCCTATTACAAAAACAAAACATTACATTGCTCTCATTACATTTCTAACAAGCTAATTAAAACATACCCATCTATACTACTAAGTTTCCATAATCAACTCTCTTTTTTTTAAGGAACTAACAAGAACAACCCTTACATAGATAGAAGGAAAACAAACATAATGATCATCCATCAAAGAGGAAACCAGTTCGATAATTTTTCTTCTATAGCAGAGGTTCTTCCTCCTTTAGAGTGGCAAGATCCGAGAATGCATTTTTGTAATTCAAGCTCCTAAGGTAATATCTAGTTGTAACACATTTTGTAGGATATTCAATTTCATAAAATTGATTGTCACCAATTATTTTATAATTAGCTCAAGAATACCATCTGATGTGCTAATATTTTCCATGGAACCGTTTGGATGGTCCTTAATAACAATTTGGGTTTTATCAATAATCTGATTCAAATTCTTCTTTTGGGGTTGAGTCTTCTATTGCTCACATGATTCCTACTAGAAAATTGGTGCATATGGAGGATAAGATTCTTTCTTTTGAACTGGGATATTTGAAGGTTTTAAATCATTTGTATGCAGGGCCTTCTCCTCCACCAAGGAGGAATCAAAGCATGATCGAATGATCGAGCATTTCTTCTTTAGGTGGCCATATTACTGACAACCATAACATCTTAGGGAGAAGTTTTCATATTCAATATTTTGGATCTATTCCCCTTTTATTGAGGAAATAGTAATGGATTGAGGCCAAAAAATTGAAACATCCATCCAAATAGCCAATCTTGCTTTACTCATATTAATTTTACTAGATAAATTTTCCTCTGTTTGGGTATCCATATACTGGAATGCACCAATGGCATTATCGATTTTGGTAAATATCTTATCTCCCCAAAACTCCATAGGGAGAGCATAAATATTCACCACGATTGGGAAGCCATTAACTTCTTCTATAAAGGGGTTGAAACTATAATTCTAAGGTCTTATATAGACACCCATTTGTCCAAAAAACTAATTATATCATAATACTTTAGCTTTGGAATAATGAATCTAACATGTCATAAACTCTTTAAATGTTGATGGAGTTACCCAATATAATTTCATATTAAAAAAATAATTCCAAATTGTGTGAGCAAACGGACAATGAAGAAGTAAATGGTCTAATGTTTCTAAATCCTTCTCACATAAGGCACATCTAAAGGATCCATAATATCCTCTTCTTTATAGACTCTCTCCTGTAAGAATATTACTTTGAGCTACTAACCAAAGGAATGTTGATGCCTTAGGGAGAGCCTCTAATGACCAAACAATTTTCCAAGAAAAATCTTTGGGAGAAGAAAATTTTGATTGTTCTAAATCCTCATATCCCAACTTGATCGAGTATTTTCCATGCTTTGATAATTTCCAAACCAACTCATCTTTTTGTGTAAAAATGTGCAAATAAAACTCTTGAAGCATCTTTTAAAGTTTATTTGCAATTTGTTTGAGTTCCTCTCCTTCAACCAAATTACTAAAAGAAATACATTATTTGGAGTTATTACTCATAATAACATAGTCTTTGACCTTTGGACCTTTACATGCTAGGCATTCTTGGGCCAATGGTTTCTATTTTGATATAGAGATAAGAGGATAAGGTTTAAACCAAGCATCATACTGAAAATTTGCATAACTCCCCTCATTGAAAAACCATCTAATATGTTTCTTTATCAATTGTAAACCCTTTGATATGAGTTTCCATATTGATGATCCTTTGGGTAGAGTTATTTTCCTAAATAATTTTATTACATCAAGAGAACCTATATATTTTTGAAGTAATATTTTTTCCCAATTCTTTCCTTGATCTCTAAATAATCTCCACCCAATATTTGCTCCTAATACCAAATTCATAAGTTTACAATTATGCAAGCTTGCTCCTCCAATATTATTTCCTTTGCAAACCTATCTCACTTACAAAGAGGAAACCTAATTTTTTCCTCACAACCTTTCCATAGAAATCTCTTTGAATTCTATCATTTTTTGATGCTATACTTGTTGGTAATATTAAAAGTGATAGCATATAAATAAGGACGGATTGCAAAGTAGTCTTTATGAGTTGTAGTCTTCTTGCCATGGTTAAGATATTACCTTTCCAACCTGCCAAGAAAGCTTTCATTTTATCCAAAAAAGGGATCCAAAGCTCTTTTTTATTTTCTTTATCAGACAAAGGAATATCCAAATAGGTTGATGGAAAATTTTCAATTTTAAACCCTAAAATACTCACAATAATTTGTTGTAAATCTAGGATAGTAGTTTTTGTAGTATTTACCAACTATCCAGTAGCCTTATCATAGCATGATAATGGCTTCACTAACTGAGGGATGCCTTAAAACAAAAATATCAACAAATTGGATATGAGATTCGGAGGGACCATTTTTTGCAACTTGAATACCTTTGATTTTTTATTCCATTTTTGCCTTTGAAAAGGCTCTCCCTAATGCTTTCACAAAAATAATGAATAGATAAGGAGAAAGTGGATCACCTTGACGAAGTCCAAAAGATAACTTGAAGTAACCAGTAGGAGAACCATTTATCAAAATAGAAAATTTTGCGGTGCTATAACAACATTTAATCCACTCACACCAACTATAATAAAAGCCAAACGGTTTTTTTATAGCATGTAGAAAATTCTAAGAAACCCTATCATATGCTTTGCTCATAATTTCAAAGCATAATTGGTTTTTTCATGGAATAGAGAGAATGTATGACCTCTTATGAAATAATTATAACATCAAGAATTTGTTGACCATGAACAAAGCCACCTTGTTCTTTTGAGACAAGACAACCTAGAATGCCCTTCAACCTATTTACCATAATTTTTGAAACGATCTTATAAATCATATTACAAAGGCTTATTGGATGAAAATTATCAAAATATTTTGTGTCACCTTTTTTGGAAACCAAGGTAATAAAAGTAGCATTGATCTCACTTATTATAGACTTTCTTTTTTGAGCCTCTTCAACTGCAACTAACATATCACTCTTCAATAAATCAAAATATTTTTTAAAGAAAATTGTAGAAAATCCATCGGGGCTAGGTGTCTTGTTAGGATTAAAAGAGAAAATTTCTTCATGGATATCCTTCATAGATATCTTCTTCATCAATATTTCATTGTCTGTGAATGATAATTGATGGAATATTTTGTAAAAGTTTTTCTTGTGCCTCCTTATATTGCCTTGTATTAATAAAATATTTTTGAAATACTTAGTTGCTTCCTTTATTATATCTTCTTTTTCCTCAATATTTCTTCCATCTGGATTTAAAATATTTTTGATGTGAGGAAAATAAATTTTTGTTTTTGTTGTAGAATGAATAAAATTTGTATTTTTTTTAGCAAAAAGAGAGTAAATTTCACCAAAAAAAGACCATATTACATAGTCACCAGGCCTTCCATATGTGGGCTACAACCTGGAAGTGCCTCTATATATACATACCTATAATCCCATGAAGGTTAAATGCCCAATTAGAGAATAGACAAAAAATTACATAAAAAACATTACTACACATAATCATTGAATGACATATCTAAGGAGGACTCCTCAAAACTACAATAAGACAAAACCATCGGTTCATTTTCCTTGTATACCATATATCCTCTCAAAAATGCAGTCGATAGGTCTTCATTTCTAGTGGCGATTACAAATTCCTACAACTCCACCAACTCATCCTACTAATATCCATGGTTATTTGTGTGTCCTATCTCCACCTTCCCACATACATAATGATTTGAACAATTCCTAATCCTAAAACACTGAGGCCTCCAATATCCTTATGCACAAATCCTCCCTCCTCCCAAGAGTTTCCATGTTGGTACTTATTCCTTCCCCATCATTGTGGCAATGAATTTTTTTGTATTTCTATCTCCTTCCTTAAGCCATTTATCTCTAGATTTTTGGAACCAATATGACTATTTTTTCAATGCATTATAATAATAAAAAAGTACTTGTTTTTCTTTCACATAAGACTCCTAATCCATTCCTTCAATTTCTATTGTTTCTTGAAAAAAATTTAGCTTGGATTCAATTTCTTTATTTCTTTAAAAATGTTACCAAAATATTTGGTATTCCAGATCTTCATTTGCTCCTTTAAATATTTCAACTTTTGAACAAACCTACACATGCATGATCCTTTAAATTTTGATTCATCCCACCATAACATAACCATATGGAAAAAATCAGGATCTTGGATCCACATAGACTAGAAGCAAAATGTATTTGGATGACCATTATTAGGTAACTCACAAGTCAAAAGAATGGGTTTGTGATCTGATCTTGCTTGTAATAAAATATCTGAAGATATTGTATACTTTATTTACAACCATTTATTGGATAACAAGAATCTATCCAGTATTTTTACTATATGATTTTTCCCACTACATCTATTATCCATTTATATTGTAAGCTTGAGGGACTAACATCCCAAAGGTCATTTGAATTGACAAATGAAGCAAAATATTTCATTGATTTAGACCATCTTGAAATACCACACTTTTTTTCCAATGGAGATATAACAATGTTAAAGTCACCAATAAGAATCCATATATCACAATGAATCATCATTGTATTGGACAAAAATATGCTAAGGTCCTTCCAAAATCTTTCATGAGGAGTAACTATAGTTTGAGAATACACATTTATAATCCCAAATTTCATGTTTTCCTCTTTCTTGCAAAATAATCCAGCAACCCAATTACTTTTTTCTTCTAATAACTGCCCATCCCATTTGCATTTGTTCCATATTATTGCAATGCCACCAAGAATTCTTGTAAAAGAAACTACTAAACAATCACCCATGTTCCAAATCTTCTTAAAAGTATCCTTACATTCCTCACTGATTAGTTTTATTTATTGTATTAAAATAAACTTGGGACTATAACAACATATTAATTTCTTAGAACTCTTTTTTTAGGGGTTTTATTCATGCCCCTAATATTCCATGATATCATTTTCATCATCAACATTTTTTATTTTTATTAGTGGGCTTAGTCGCACTTCTTGTTAACTCCTATGTTATTTTTATTTGGCTTTCCTATTCAATATCCTTTTGAGTTTATTTTTCTCTTTGTTCCTTATTTAATGGCCTTCCTCTCCTTCCATTCACGCCAACACTGTCATCTTCATTAATATATTTTTTTTTGTTTTTTTATATATTGTTCATAATGAGACTTATCTTCTAAAGATTTATGTTTCCTTAAAGAATTGAAAGTGCAAGGAATAGCCTCATTAGTATTTTCTTATTTATGTTGCCCTGAAAACTCTAAACTGCATAGATGATCCTCCATAGTCATTACTTTCTTATGTTGGCCTGGAAACCCTAAATTTCCTTGGATATCCTCCATAAGATTTTCTTTATTGTATTGCTCTTGAAACCCTAAAGTGCAAGGAATACACTTTGTACTACTTTAATTTTTATTGTAAGGAGAAAATGTTATGTTACATGAAAATAAAGGTGATTTATTTGGATTAAGCTTGGCCTCCTTCATTCACCTCATTTTCTTTAAAATTTGTCTCCCCATATTCCTTTGATTTAAAATTTGCCTTCCCCTTTTCCTTTTCATATTTAGATCCTCCTATATTTGAACTTGCACATTGTACTTTCTCATCCCTAATCATTTTTTTCTTCTAATGGTTGATTCGAGTGAATTGTAATGGCCTTTTCTATCTAATAATGTAGAGGGGTTTTTATTATCACTTTCTTAGGAGTGGGAAATCCTTGATTTGACCTAGCTTCGCCTATGATATGATATCCTTGTTGCAAATTTAAGCTACCCTCATGCCAAAAAAATTCCATCTCTTCCTCCTTCACTTTCACTTTGTAGTATCTTATTATGTGCTCAGTTTCATGACATTTGTGACATCAAAATGTAATGTTTTCATAATCCACTTGTTGATCATATTCTCTTAATTCAGATTTAATCCTAATCGACTGTGGTAAAGGTTTTTAAATATCCATGGCAACACATATTTGAGTGCATACAACATGCCTTCTCTCTTAGTAGTTGGTCCCTCCTAGAGGAATTCACCTAAAGTATTACCAATATTCTTCAAAACCTCCTTAATGATGAATTGATAAGGAAGTCCAAAAATTCTAATCCATACCGAAATCCTTTTAATAGTTTCTGCCTAGATAGAAAAATTCTCACTCCAAGGTCTTAAATATAATACATATTTACACCTAAACCACGGGCCTCCATCCATTAATTTATTCCTTATTTCTGAACTGCAAAAAATAATGAGGAAAAATCCTTTTGTAAAAAAAGTCATGGAGTAATTTTAATTCAATCCCCATTTCAACTTGATCCAATTTTAAATCTCAGAAGAACCTAATCAGTATCCATGGAACTTACATATTAACCCTCTAGTTTTAAGAACCATTATTGGTGTAGGAGCATCCCGATAATACCTAGAAGATGAACCGTCGTGGAGCTAAAAAACCAACCGTTCACCTTTGTGCAAGTAGGGCTATAAATTGTTAGTTTGTGTTTAAGAGTCGGCTAGCATGGAGAGGAAAGGAAGGTTTCCAATTTATTTGTGATTTCAATTAATAAATTAAGCTTTTCATCCATTTGTCTTTATGATGTTGTTGCTATGAAATGCGAATTTGGAATTTTGTGTCTTGTTGTTCCATTGTGTAGGTTCCTAAGAATTATTGAACACGTTGCAGCCGATGAGGAAGAACAACGACCTTGACACTAAAATTTGTGAAGCCTTTGAATGAACGAAGGAAGGAACACATTGAAGATAGCCCCAACAATAGATGAGAATGGTACCATCGAAATGCAGTCCCATGGGCAAGAACCTCATTGATAAACCAATGTGATTAAGAAATACAAATTTATTTCCAAACAACAGTACATGAGATTTCAATATGCGAGGAGGAGTTGTTGTTCACCTTGGAGCTAAATAGGGAGGAAGGAGACCAGACGAAATAGATTTTATAGCTGACATATTAATATTGAACAATTGTAATTTGCACTGCATGATTGCCCATTGTTTGCTACTACATCATTCCAGGTCATTGAAATTAAATCCTCTTGAAGGTGTTGTTTGCTATCGCATCATTTGGTATTAAAGTTAGAAGATATCTAAGGAGCAGGGGGTGATACATGCCTAAGAATAGATGGCACAGTGAGGAAGAGGGAGACCACAAGGGCCTCAAACCACAGATATGATGGATATGATGAGAGAAATTATTGCTCAATTGGATGCACTAGAAACTGTCCAGAGGAGGGGCATCCAAGTTGAAGATATAAGTAACAGTGATGAAGAGGAAGCGGACCTATTAGAATATATTTCAATATTTACTCTCTCTAATTAATTCGATCCTAAACAATCTTATATTGTTGGATTTGATTAATTTAGGCTAGTTGTTATTTGTTGCAACCGTGCCTATTTTGGCCTCGGGTGGTTCCACAACCTCCGGACTAATCTTGGCTCGAATGTATTATTTATATTTCATCACATTAATGAAATCTTGTTCCGCTTCTCACATGGTATCAGAGCCACTTCTCCACTCTCTCCGCCACTCTCATTTTTAATGATCTTGTAGTAGCGGTTTTGAGAGCGAAGCTCTGGAGTCAGAGCGAAGCTTTGGAGGCAATTTGATTTTGGAGGCATTTTTTTTTAAAGGTGGGAGATTATTCCAATTTTTTGGAACTCGTGCCCTTATAATTCCAAAAATTGGGCTTCGACCAACAACCGATCGATGAGAAGGTCGACAAGTGAAAGGTCGAAGAGAAGATCGAAGGTCGACAAGCCAAAGGATCGACCAACAACCGATCGAAATCAAAATCAGGGTCGAACGACAGAAGCAAAGATAGTGACAGTGAGGCACGAGTGGCGGCAATCACAGCAGCCAACTCGACGTGGGAGGAGAGCCTACGCCCTCTCGGGGGAGCATCTCCCCGAGAGGAGATACTCCTCATTGGAGGCTAAGGTTATTTAAAAACCTTAGCACCTCGATATCCCATCCATATGGGATATATGGTTTATTTTTATTTTTTTAAAAACTCTGCAACTTGTCACCAATGTCGCGGGTGTCACAGCAAGTAACCGGTTTGAATTTTTTGTTATCATCACAGATGGTGCATGCGAAACCCATTGCGTTTGAAGACATCTGAATGCAATTTTGTTCAATTTCACTGGTTTACTTTCTGAATTTGGCCTCATTTCTTCCCTGTTTGACCTCGTTTTTGTCCTGGCGGGCATCACAGTCAACCATGGCGAACGTTTTTTTCTAGGCAAACTAATTTTTTCCAAGGTCTGAAGGGTTGCAAACTTGGTTGTGTTGAAAAATCTATGCAGAGCGCTTAGTTTTTTGGTGGAACAACACCTCAGATCGTAGTTGGAAGTGACAGTTTTTTGGTGGAAAACCACCTGGTATTCCAGAACCGCCACCCCTTGCTGCCACCCCGAGCATCGCGTGCCACCTTGCTGCCACCCCGAACCATCGCCCGAGCCGCGACCGAGGTGGAAGAGCCATCACGAGCTATCTTTTGGCTCGTGGCTAAGCTTCTTGTAAGAGGGCACCGAGATCAAGTCTCGGATCAGCCCACTGGCTCACTGGTTGTGAGCCGAGTGGTAAGGGCTCCGGGAGCCCTGAGGTCACGGGTTCAAATCCCACCGACCCCCCCTAAGCTAAGGTATAAAATTTTTTTATTTTTAAAGTTTTTTTTAATAATATTTTTTTTCTAAGGTTAAAATTATATAATTTTAAATTATTTTTTATAGTTTTAAAAGTTATTTTTTTTAAATAATTTTTTACTATATGAGATAATTTAATTTTTTTTAACTTTAGTTATAAAAAAATGTTTTAAAAATGCTTTAAAAGGAGAATTTTTTTTTAATGGGGGAGTATTTTTTCAAAAATCAAGGGGGGATAGAGAGTAATTTTTTGAGAAAAAGCAAATTTTGGCATTATTGTAAAGGTGCATTTTCGGCAGTGCCCGACACCTAGTGGTTTATTTCTGTGGGCACTTTTATGTTGTATGTTGCATTTTTTCTTGCTTTGCACTACATCATTAAAAGTTAAAATCAAATTCACTCCCTAAGTCCCCGGAATAATTAAAACCCATCCATGCAATTTATTGCACTACAACGTTCGGTATTTGTGATACCTCTGGCCAACACTTACAGGTAAAGCTGTCGTGATTGCACTATTGTATCCGCCGCCTAATATAGCTGCCAAAATGATGTCTGAGCTTGTTCTCTATTAATCGTCGGGGAGAGATAAGTTTGCCATTTTGCTATTTTTTTACTCCATCCACTACCCCAATCACTCTCGTGTTTAGGCTTAAATCCAGATGAAAGTTCGGATATCCAAAGTGTTTAGGGGAAGTTACGCCCCACGCATGAGGATTGAAGGCTTTCTAAGGTCGGTGCCATCAACGAGGTGATTCCCTTTCAGTACCGCCTAAGTACCACGTATCGTATAATCATTAAAATTACCTACAGTCTCCCTCACGTAAGGGCGGGTAATTTTTTTAGTTTTTCAAAATACCTATAGTCTCCCTCACGTAAGGGCGGGTATTTTGTATGGTATAACGGCCTGGAATTAAGGTATATCGAAGGGGGGACCATTTGGTGTTATAAGGAACCTTCACAATGTCTACAAAACTAATGACTGATGCTCATCAGTTATTGAAAGGTCCAAACTATACACCATGGAAAAACAAAATGAAGGCAATCCTAGAGATGGATGATCTTTGGGATGTTGTTTTCGGAGCAACAGTAAGACCTTCATCTACAGCTGGAGCCACAACTCTCACTGCTGATCAGAAAGACTTTGATAAGATAGATAGCAAGGCAAAAGTGCTCATTTTGCTTGTTGTCTCTGATGAAGTTCAACCCCATATTGTTGATTGTCAAAATAGTAAAGAGGCATGGAATGCCCTTAAAACTATATATGAAGGAAAGAATGATTCCACCATTCTATTTCTTCAATCTCAATTACACAATCTAAGCATGAAACAGGGAGAGACAGTTGAACTCTTTCTTTGCAGAGTGTCTGAGTTGAAAGGAAAATTGAATTCCTTGGCAACACCAGTTGATGATAAGCTCCTTACCTCAGTGGTAATGAGAGCATTACCTGATTCTTTTAGAGTGTTGATCACCTCACTTCATGTATCACAGAGACAAGTTACCTTTGTTGAGTTGGTAAATTTGCTTCAAGAGGAGGAGGCACGCCAACTACAACGAGATGATTCTTCTAACACTGCCCTCTACACAAAACAGAAGGGCCAGAACAAGAAGAAGGGTAATTTTTAGAAGGGAGGGAGTTCTCAAAAGGATTCAAAAGGGAAACAAAATCAACAAACTCAACAGACTAAGAGATATTGCAAGATCTGTGACAAGGAAGGTCATGATACAAACAGATGTTGGCATAAGAATAAACAACCAAAATAGAAAGGCCAGAACAAACCACAAAAGAACAAGCAACAGAAAGTGAATGTTGTTGTTGAGGAATCTGACATGGATTCTGAGCGAGCACACAAAGTGCTCATGACTACCACAGTATCCAAGCAGACGGATCCTATTTGGTATGTCGATTCTGGAGCCAGTAAGCACATGACTGGCGACAAATCATGGTTTGAGTCTTTTGAGGCCAAAGAGGGCAAACCTGTCACTATTGTCGATGATAAAACCTACAAGGTTCAGGGAGAAGGTACAGTTTTTGTTACTCTTCCTGATGGCAAGTGCCATATTGAGAAGGTTCTCTATGTTCCAGGATTGGCGAACAACTTGTTGTCAGTCACACAAATTCTGGACAAGGATATGGTTGTAAACTTTAGTGTTGAGGGGGGCAAGAAGTGTTGTTCTATTACCAGGAGGGGTAAGAACATTGCAACCGCTTCATATAAGCATGGCTTATTTGCCCTAGATGCTATCTCTACTCCAGATGTAGCCATGACTGTCTCTACAAAGGAGGCAACTTCCCTATGGCACAAGAGATATGGACATATGAGTTCTGGTTACTTACTTGAGTTAAGTAAGTATGAGATGGTAAAGGGTCTTCCTTCCCTTTCTACCACATTGCCAGTTTGCTCTGACTGCTTGGCAAGAAAGCAACATAGAGTACCTTTCGAGAGGAGCTCTACAAGAGCAAAGAAACCTCTGGAGTTGGTTCACACCGATCTGTGCGGTCCTTTAACACCCAACAGTTGTGGGGGTAAGAGGTATTTTTAGTTATTCATGGATGATTACTCATGAAATATGTGGGTATTCTTTCTTCAACTAAAATCTGAAGCATTTGGCTTCTTTCAGCAATTCAAGAAATCTGTTGAAAAGGAGTCAAGGACTTCTATAAAGACCCTCCACTCAGATCGAGGGGGGGAGTTCACCTCTAAAGAATTTTTTGCATTCTTGACTAAAAATGGGATCACACGATAGTTGACTACTGCTTATACTCCTCAACAAAATGGAGTTGTTGAAAGGAGGAACCGTTCCATCATGGAAATGGTTCGTTGCATGCTCACAGGAGCTAGAATTGGGCAACAATATTGGGCAGAAGTTGTCACCACAACAGTATATCTATTGAATAGGGCACCCACTAAGGCCCTACAAGGAATGACTCCACAGGAAGCATGGAGTGGCAGGAAACCCTCCATCTCTCATCTACGCATTTTTGGTTGTAAAGCATTCATGCACATACCGAAAGAAAAGAGGAAGAAGCTAGATGAGAAAACATTGAAGTGCATTCTTCTTGGGTATGATGAGCACTCTAAGGGTTATCGATTGATTGATCCTTTGACCAAGAAAATTCACATCAGTAGAGATGTAGTTTTTGATGAGGCTTTCACATCAGAAAACACATCAGATGTATACCTAGACCTTGTGGAATCTAAGGTTGAGAAGTCTCCTTCATCAAAGGTTGGAGGTCCTTCTTCATCTTCTTCATCACCACAGAAGAAGAATCCAAAGTGGTATACAAATACAATCAGAGACTCTAAGCTATCCACTCCACCAGATTTGACTTTGGATAGGCCTCGTACTCGTAGCATGGCTCGACAGGAGAAAGCTGCAGCAGAGATTACTGGGGTTGATGATCTTTGTCAATATTTTGAGGAACTTTCTGTAGATCCAGAGAGAGATACAGAAGATATGGATATTGATGATGACAGGGTGTTTATGTCTTCAATAGATGAACTTGAACCTGCTTCAGTGCAAGATGCCCTTAGTGAGCCTCAGTGGAAGGCCGCTATGGATGCAGAGTATAAGTCTCTGATGAAAAACAAAACTTGGAAGCTTGTCGATCTGCCATACGAAAAGAAGCCCATAGGCTGCAAATGGGTGTACAAAGTCAAGTACAAGGCAGATGGGACAATAGATAAGCATAAGGCCCGACTTGTTGCAAAGGGCTATGCTCAAAGAGAAGGCATTGACTACGAGGAAACTTTTGCACCTACTGCTCGGATGACAACTATTCGAGTTCTTTGTGCTATGGCAGCACAAGTATGGGTGGAAAGTGCACCAAATGGATGTCAAGAGTGCCTTTCTAAATGGTGATCTCCAAGAGGAAGTCTACATGACTCAACCGGAAGGATTTGAAGTGGAAGGCCAACAACAGAAAGTTTGCAAATTGGTCAAATCCTTATATGGTTTGAAACAGGCCCCTCGGGCTTGGTATATAAAAATGGATAATCACCTACTGCAACATGGATTCAAGAGATGTCCGTCGGATGCAAACCTCTATTTTAAGAAGCAAGGCTCTGAAATAGTGTTGCTTGTACTCTATGTTGATGATCTGCTCATAACAGGGAGTTCAGAAACAATGATCTCTACTGTCAAACAAGATTTGAGCAAATATTTTGAAATGATAGATCTCGGACTTCTCCATTACTGTCTTGGTCTGGAAGTGAACCAGAAGGAGCACTACATCAAAGTGACCCAAAAAAATATGCCAAGACACTACTAGAAAAATATCGCATGACTGATTGCAAGCCGATGGCAACACCAATGGAATCAGGACTTCAGTTATCACGATATGACAAATCACCTCAGGTAGATGCTACTCTCTATCATCAACTGATTGGGAGTCTCATATATCTGACCAACACTAGGCCAGATATCGTATTTGCTATCAACTATCTTTCGAGGTTCATGCAGGAACCTAAGACTACACACTGGAAAGCAGCAAAGCGAGTTCTTCACTATGTCCGTGGCACAATGGAATATGGCCTAGAATACAAGAGGAACAACAAATTCTTCTTACAGGGATACACGGACTCCGACTATGCCGGATCATATGATGATCGTAAATCAACTTCAGGATATTTGTTTCATCTTGGATCTGGTCCTGTCTCTTGGCACAACAAGAAGCAACAGGTGGTTGCTATCTCATCAACAGAGGCAGAATATCGCACCGCACGTGAAGCTGTGTGCGAAGTGATATGGTTGCATCGCATCTTGACAAGTATGGGTCTTCCATAAAAATCTCCAATACACTTGTTCTGCGACAACATGGGTGTTTTGAACCTTGTTAAGAATCCAGTGCATCATGAAAAAACCAAGCACATTGATACACAATGCCACTTTATTCGAGACGAAGTACCAAGGCACCGAATTCAGCTTCAGTACATCTCCACCAATGCTCAAGTTGCAGACATATTCACTAAGGCACTTGCACGTGTCAAATTTGAATTGTTTCACAATTCTCTATGTATTTCAAAATAATGGGGGGATGCTAGTATAGCTAGTAGTTATATGTTTCCTCAAATATTGTAATAAGGGGGGATGTTAGAATATATTTCAATATTTACTCTCTCTAATTAATTCGATCCTAAACAATCTTATATTGTTGGATTTGATTAATTTAGGCTAGTTGTTATTTGTTGCAACCACGCCTATTTTGGCCTCGGGTGGTTCCACAACCTTCGGACTAATCTTGGCTCGAATGTATTATTTATATTTCATCACATTAATGAAATCTTGTTCCGCTTCTCACAGGACCAAGTAGAAGTTCATAATGAAGAAGAAGGAGAGGATACAGGGGAAAGGTTGATCTGGGAAATTGCTAATGTGGGAAGGAAGTCGAGGTTAGAAACCTCATCATATGATGGAAGTTTAAACCTTGAAGAACTTATCGATTGGATTGTAGAGATGGAAAAGTATTTTGATTTTGAATCTATGGTGGACCCCAAGAGAGTGAAATTCGCTTGTACTAAGTTAAAAGGGCATGCATCCTTGTGGTGGGACCATGTGCAAGCTAAAAGAAAAAGAAAGAGAAAATAGAAGATTAAACCATGGGAGAAAATGGTCACCTGTTTGAAGGCCAAATTTCTTCCATCAAATTACTAATTAGAGCTTTTTAGGAAGCTACAAAATTTGACACAAAAATAAATGACTATGAAAAATTATACATAGAAATTCTATAATCTCACCATTTGATCCGATCATGTGGAAGGTGACGAGGAGAAGGTTTCAAAGTATATCAATGGACTACGGTTGTCCATACAAGATGAAGTTAGCATGATAAAGATAAGGATAATAGAGGAAGCCTATCAATATGCCTTGAAGGCTGAAGAGAAGTTGTTGTGAAGATAAAAAAATAATTAGAGAGGAAGAGGACAGTCCTCACGAGGATGAGGGCAAGCAAGCAATGCAAGAGGACAACAAAAATATGAAGGAGAAGCTAGTTCTTATCAAAATGACTTTAGCCAAAATGCTAGAGGAGGGGGAGACTTCTCAAGGGGAAGAGGTAGCTTTGGTAGAGGAAGGGATAGAGGATTCTCTGGAAGGTGTTATAGATGTGGAGAAGATGGTCATCGGGCATTTGAATGTCCAAATACATAAGAAAGTAGTAGTAAGAAAAAGGATATTAGGAACCATGTTGCAGTGGTAGATGAGGAAAGTGTTGCTTCCTCAAGACACATGGAGGAGTCGAAACAAGGAGAATATCTCATGATGAAGAGAGTCCTTTTGAAACCTAAAAAGAGAGAATGTGAACCTGCTCAAAGGAGAAGCCTTTTTAGAATAATATGCAAATCTAGGGGTAAATATTGTAAGGTTATTGTAGATAGTGGGAGTACGAATAATCTTGTATCCAATGAAATGGTAGAGAAACTAGGGTTGAGTCGAATAGAGCACCCCAATCCGTACAAAGTCTCTTGGTTGCAAAAGGGACACCAAATTTTAGTCAGTGAACAATGTCAGGTGAAATTCTAAATTGGATCTTACAGAGATGAGGTCATGTGTGATATTATGCCTATGGATGCTTTCCATGTGTTGTTGGGAAGACCTTGGCAATTTTATAGAAAGGTTGTACATGATGGTAAGGAAAATACCTACACAATTGTGAAGGATGGTAAGAAGTATGTGTTGGGTCCATTGAAGGACAAGGATGAAAGAGAGGAAAATGGTCCGAAGGTATGTTTAATTTCTGGAAGGAAATTTTTAAAGGAAATGATGAGGAGGAAGGTGTGTTTTGCATTGATTGCCAAACCCATGGAGGGTGGGATAGTAAACCGAAAGGATGAGATTCTAGGTGAAGTCAAGAAGTTGTTGGAAGAGTATGTGGAAATTTTGTTAGAAGAACTGCCGGATGGATTACCATCAATAAGGAGTATTAGCCACCACATCAATTTGATTCTGGGATCGAGTTTACCCAATAAGGCAGCGTATAGACTCACACCAATGGAGAATGAGGAAATAAATAAACAAGTCCAAGAACTGTTGGACAAGGGGTTGATCAAGAAAGAGTTTGATCCCATGTGTAGTACCAACTATACTTGCACCAAATAAAGGTGGAGAATGGTGAATGTGTACAGATTCAAGGACCATCAATAAGATAACCATAAAGTATAGATTTTCATTGCCACACATGGATGATTTGATGGACTGCTTGAGTGGAGTAAAGTACTTCACAAAGATATATTTGAAGAGTGGTTATCATCAGATCCAAATTAAGGAAGAAGATGAGTGGAAAACTGCACTCAAGACAAAATATGAATTGTATGAGTGGCTGGTTATACCATTTGGATTGAAAAATGCACCTAGTACCTTTATGTGGTTGATGAATGAAGTTCTTAAGCCATTTCTTGGCAAGTTTGTGGTCATCTATTTAGATGATATTTTGATATTTAGTAAGATCAAGGAAGAGCATTTGACACATTTGAGATTGGTCTTACAAATATTGAAGGAAGAGAAGTTGTTGGTCAACTTGAAGAAGTGTAGTTTCATGAAATAAGATTTGGTGTACTTGGGCTTTGTGATTTCACCAAGAGGATTGCGAATGGATCCCAAGAAGGTTAAGGCCATTATAAATTGGCCATCACCAAGGAGTAAATTTGAGGCAAGAAGTTTCCATGGTCTAGCAAGTTTCTATAGAAATTTTATCAAAAACTTTAGCAGGATTTGTACACCGATTACAGAGACCCTAAAGGGAGGAAGACATGAATTTAAGTGGACAAGTGCAGCAAAAAATAGTTTTCGTGTCTTGAAGGAAAAGGTAACTTAGCAACCAATTCTAGCCTTACCAAATTTCAACAAGGTTTTTCAGGTGGATTGTGATGCAAGTGGAACAACAATAGGAGGAGTTTTAAGCTAGGAAGGTAAACCCATTGCCTATATTAGTGAGAAGCTAAATGAAGCAAAGAGGAAATACTTGGTCTATGACCAAGAGTTTTATGCTATCATTCAAGCCCTAAAAAAATGGAGGCACTATTTGTTGCCAAAATAATTTGTCTTGTTCACAGATAATCATGCTTTGTAGTTTATTAACAATCAAAGTAAGTTGAATCAGAGGCACATGAAGTGGGTAGAATTCCTGCAAGGGTACTCATTTATCTTAAAGCATAGAAGTGGTAAATCAAATTGAGTAGTTGATGCCTTGAGTAGGCAAAACTTGTTGGTGAATATGATGAGAGTAGAAGTTGTTAGTTTTGATGCTATGAAGGAGCTTTATAAGGATGATGAAGATTTCAAGGAAGCTTGGGTAGCATGTAGTTATCCTACTGTAGGAGATAGGACTCCATGGCTTGAATATTTCATCCAAGAAGGGATGTTATTCAAGGGGCATCGACTATGCATACCACGAAGTTCAATGAGAGGAAATTTGATAAGGGAAAAAATATTGTGGGGGACTTGCAGGATATTTTGGGATGGATAAAACTATGAAATAACTTGAAGAAGGTTACTATTGGCCTAGAATGAATATGGATGTAAGAAAATTTGTGCAAGGTTGTTAGGTATGCCAACATGCAAAAGAAAAGAGCCAAAATATCAGATTATATCAACCATTACCAATTCCAGAGAGACTTGGGAGGATATAAGCATAAATTTTATTCTTGGATTGCCGAGGACACAAAAGGGGAATGACTCTATTTTTTTTGTGGTTGATAGATTCTCAAATATGGCATATTTCATACCTTGCAAGAAGATGAATGATGCAACTCATATTGCTAATTTATTCTTTGTAGAAGTGGTGAGATTACACGGACTACCAAAGAGTATTGTTTCAGATAGGGATAGTAAATTTATGGGTCATTTTTGGAGAATATTATGGAAGAATTTGGGTACTAAGTTGGCATTTAGTTTGGCTTATCATCCACAAACTGATGGACAAACTGAGGTTGTGAATAGAGTCTTAGAAATTTGCTTGAGGTGTTTGCTAGGAAAGAAGGTGAAGCTCTGGGATACTATTTTGGCATAAGAAGAATTTGCATACAACTCAGTGAATTAAAGCACATGCAAAAGTCCATTTCAAATTATATATAGAATATGTCTATGAGGAGTATATGAGTTACGACAAACAACTAATTTGCAGAGGCCAAGTGTTATTACTAAGGATTTTGCTGATTATATTCATGATTTACATTATGAGGTCCGAAGTGACTTAGAAAGGAGTGTCATGAAATATAAACATGTTAATCGCAAGCGAAGAGTGCTATAATTTTAGGTTAGATATTTGGTTTAGCATATTTAAGAAAGGAGCAATTCCCAAAAGGTACTTATAATAAGTTAAATTAGAAGAAGATTGGACCATGTAAGGTCTTGAGGAAGTTTGTTGCCAATGCTTATAAAATAGAACTGCCTGAAGGAGTGGGTATATCACCCATATTTAATATAGTAGATTTATATCCATACCATGAAGGATCAACTTGTGAACAAGCAGATGTAGTTTCAAGAATTTCAAACAATGATTGGGTACAACAGCTACCAAAAAAGGAATGTGATGAAATTAAAATGATCATAGATTCTAGGGTTGCTAAAAATATGAGAGGCAAGGAGTATCATGAATACTTAGTCAAATGGAATAATCAAGAAATTGAGGATGTCGCATGGATGGATACTTCTGAGATTTCTAAATATGGGGTTCAAATTGAAAAATTGTTGGATGTTCATGAACCATTCCTTCTACCCGGTGAGTATGATGTGGGAGCATCCCAACAATACCTAGAATATGAACCGTCCTGGAGCTGAAAAGTCAATCATTCACCTTTGTGCAACTAGGGCTATAAATTGTTTGTTTATGTCTAAGAGTGGGCTGGCACAGAGAGGAAAGGAAGGTTTCCAATTGATTTGTAATTTCAATAAATAAATAAAGTTTTTCATCCATTTGTCTTTGTGATGTTGTTGTTGTGAAATGCACATTTGGAATTTTGTGTCTTGTTGTTCCATTGTGCAGGTTCCTAAGAATTATTGAACATGTTGCAGCCATTGAGGAAGATCAATGACCTTGACACTAAAATCTGCAAAACCTTACGAAGGAAGGAACATATTGAAGATAACCTCGACAATAGATGAGAATGGCACTATCGAAATGCAAACCCGTGGACAAGAACCTTGTTGGTAAACCAATGTGATTAATAAATGCAAATTATTTCCAAAAAATAGTATGTGAGATTTCAATACGTGAGGAGTTATTGTTCACCTTGGAGCTAGGGATTAAGGAGACCCTACAAAATAGATTTCGTAGCTGACATATTAAGATTGAACAATTACAGTTTACATTGCACGATTGGCCAGAGGTGTACGATTGCATATTAGACTATCTAATTACCCAAGTTGTACGATTGCCTAGGGCTGAACGATTACTGTGCAAATTGAATGGTTGTAATTCACATTGTATGATTTCCAAAAGTGTACAATTATAGTTTATATCGTATGGACTAGATTGTACAATTGCCTAGGGCTGAATAATTGTTGTGCATATTAAATGGTTGTAGTTCACCTTGTACGATTGCCAAAGGTGTATAGTTACAGTTTAGGTTGTACAGTTTAGGTCATTCAAATTACTCCAAGTTGTATGATTGACTAGGGTTGCCCACTACTGCTTAGATTGTATGATTGCAGTGTAGTTGGTATGATTACCTCAAATGTTATGATTTGTAATATTGAACGATTGCCCATTGTTGGCTTCTACATCATTCCAGGTCATTGAAATTGAATCCTCTTGAAGGTGTGGTTTTCTACTGCATCAATTATATCATGCTTAATCATCTCATATTTTATAATCACTTTTGGTGTAGTATCTATTACTTGGATAGGGTTTGGCATATATTCACTCTTCCTCTTATTCCTAGCAATGGTATCCATACTTCCAACTAGGTCATTCTTACTTTTAGTAAGGACTTTCAAAAATGAATTTCTTTCCATGTTACCTGGATTTTATTCAACTAAATATTTTAAATTCTCTTAAGATCTAAAACAAGAAGTGGCACGTGTTCCTTGATTTCACTTTGCTTTCTACTTCCTGCTTCTTGTCATACTTCTTCCTTGCTCCCAACTCGCACCTAATTGAACTCACTCCCAGTTTGCACTCACACTCTCACTTACTTTCAATTGCACTCGCACTCATTTATGCTACATTCACTCTCAATTCACACTCGCTTTCGGCTACACTCAGTTTCGAATTGCACTCTATTTTTATTATTACTTTTAAATAATATAATTTTTAAATAAATTATAAATATTTGTAAAATATCATTAAAATGATAGAGTAATTTTTTTTGGTTGTGTAGGAACATTCTATAATCCCTATCCCGTTGGGTGAATACGAAGTCAATGGGATCCTGATCATCTACGGAATCAAACTAGGGTAGCTCATTAACAAACACTCAACTGCTACCAACCGATATATCTCTTTCTATGCAAATTTTTTTAAGGTAAAATGCGAGTTTTTGAAAGGGGTCCTGGTCCCCTTATAGCGGGGTTTGAGCTTGAGTCTCCTAGATGAAAATCCAAAGACATACCAATACAAAATTCCTCACAGGTTACAATTATTGAGTTAAAACATAAATTTTTATGAGGGGTCTCCATCCCCTCATTTTAGGGTTTGAACTTGGGTCTAGTGAATGAAAACCCAAAGATATACCACTACAGTATCTCTCACAGGTCTAAAATGAGAGTAGTAATTTTACTTATAACTTTTATCAAATGATATAAATTCAATTGATTATATTCTTCAACATTTAAAAAGGAGATCCAGGTTCAAATTTTACTAAGTGATGCATAAATAATATTCAATATGTTGTAATACCACTAAAAATAAGAATGATGTAACAAATCAAAAAATGTTTCAATCCTATATAATCAATTAAAAAAAAAAATGTATCGTAGGGAGACAGTGCAATAGTTTGGGCTTTATCTCTTATTTGAAAGGTCCAAGGTTCAAACCACGGCATGGGCGAGGAGAGGGTGGGTGTGTGGTGGTTGTGTGTTAAATTCCCTATTGATAAGCATGGGTATCGATTTTATGAGGGATCATGGATGGGAGGAGGTTGCTCAACCTTGTGCATTGGTTGTAGGGGTTTCTCACACTAACTAAAAAAAAAAAAAATTAAAAACAAATACTTATATTTTCATTTACACCCAATGAAAGTTATAAATCACAAATAACCCATTAAAATAAAATAAAATAAAAAAATTAAGGTCGTTTTCTACATTTGTCCCTCACGAAAAATTAATAAAAATAATAATTTGTAAGGGAGGATCTTATCCAATAGAAAGAGTTTGGTATCCTCATTTGATCCCCAAGATTGCATTTTTTTGTGGTTGTGTTTGCAAAACAAAATTTTGACTGTTGATAATTTATGTAAGAAAGGATTTCATCTTTCCAATATTTGTCTCTTGTGTTCTAAGGATGTTGAATCTGTGGATCATCTTTTCATCCATTGTGATTTCTCAAATAAGGTTCTCAATGCTTTATTGGATTCTTTTTCCATCAAATGGACATTACCTCAAACTTTCAAGGAACTTTTCACTCAGTGGAAATCCCCCTTCATCAGTCACAACCTCACTAGGGTGTGGGATCTGGTTCTTCCTCATTTTTATGGGGTATTTGGTGGAAGAGGAACAAAAGAATTTTCAAGGATATTACTAGGGATGAATCATTTGTCTTTAGAAGGATTAAAGCTGCTATTGAGAATAACCTGATTGTATTTGATGTTGGAAATGGTAGGGAGGAAGTTGTGGAGAAAGAGGTTGTTGTTAGTTGGAATCTAAATCTAGAGAATTATGCTTCTATATCCACTATTCAAAAAATATTGGCTACTAGATGGCATAAACCAGCTAAAGGGTGGGTCATTCTAAACTTTGATGGGGCTGCCAAAGGTAATCCTGGGAGGGTTGGTGGAGGGGGTGTTGTCAGAAATGATAATGGTGAGGTCATTTGGGCTTACGCTGAAGATTATGGTATTCAAACCAACCACCTAGCTGAAGCTAAGGCTCTTTTCTCGAGTGTTCACCATGTTTTTGAGAGGGGCTTTAGAAGACTTCTCATTCAAGATGACTCCTTGAACATCATTCGAGATCTGCAAGTTGGAAAGACTAACAATTGTTTCATCCTAAATATTATTAAGGACACATCAAATATTATAGAAGGTATGTTAGAAGTTAAAATTGAGCATATTTATAGGGAAGGTAACTAGGTTGTTGATGTTATGGCCAATTTGGGGGTTGATAGTGGTCAGTTCAAATTTTGGGACAACAATTTCCCTTCACATTTAATGACAACTGTTGCTTTGGAAGCATTGGGTCTACCTATCCAGTAGGCTTTTTTATTGTCTTTCTACTTGGATGAGATCTTGATTGTGTTCTAGTGATCCTCTCTTTGGGGGGTCTTTTTTGGGGGGCTAGTCCTTTTGCTCCCTGGTGGTTACCATTCTTAAGAAATATGCTTGGAATTTTGCCTTCATCCTTGCTCTCTGAGTTTGGAGTTTTGTTATTTGCATTTTGATGTATTTACTACCCTTCCAGTCTTATGCAAAAATAAAGCAGGATCGTTGGTGTCTCTAAAAGAAAGTTGAATAAAAATTCTCCTTTATGCCCTGCTAAGTGGTGGGCTGGTCTTTGATTTTGGATGGTTGTTTTAGTTTAATTTCTATTTATTTTGGCCTTGGAGGCTGGCATGTGCTTAATTAGCCTTATCTTTCTCTGCCTCTTTTAATGTAAAAGGTTCTCGGACCTTTCAAAATCCTATTTTTTTACCATTAATAAAAAAAAATCAAGTGAGAACATTAAAGAGCCATTAAGCAAGTTCAAAATATATCTCAAATGAAATTAATTCATAATTAAATTCTGTTGCATTTGGCAGAAAGTATATAAAGGATTTCCTTAGCCTTCTCTCTATTTCGACTCAAAGGCAGGGGAGGGCAGAAAACGGTAGAGGATGGCAGGTGTAGGGCAAAGGTAAGGGAGGGCAGAGAACGACAGGCATTTACTACTCTGTTTTCATTGTTTGTTTTGGTTTATATGATGAATGATTTTGTTTTTTTTATTGGCACCATGCTCAAGAATAAAAACAGATAACATCATTCGTCATATAAACCAAAACAAACAATGAAAATAGAGTAGTAAATGCCTTGTTTTTTTCTGATTTATTTTTATTTTTTATGTTTTTTTTTGGTCTTAGTTTTTAGTAGGGTTTTTATGTTTTTTAAAATGTTTTCTTATTTCAATTATTTTGATTGTTTTAAATTTAAGGGTTTTATAAAAAGGAGGACTTGTGCAGGGTTGGTTCTTTTTTATTTCAATTATTTTATTTGTTTAAAATTTTGTAGGGTTTTATAAGAGGGGGATTTATGCGGGGTTTGTTCTTTTTTATTTCAACTATTTTGTTTATTTTAAATTTTATAGGGTTTTTTTAAAGAAGTTGAGTATAATAGCAAGTAGAAAAATACAAATAAATTAGTTGCACGTAAAGAAAGCATAATACAAATGAAGTTGGAAATGAGAGCAAGGTATAAGTGAAGCAAGCAGAATAAGAAAATGACAGCCCAAACAAAAACAAAAACAGGTAAGCTTCTTTCACATCTGACTTGATTTTGTTTTTTACTACTCATCCAAAATCTATATATAAGTTGTTTAGATTAGATTTTAAAATTTCATTACGCCGAGAGGCGTTCTTACAATGGCAGACAGGGGGGTGGGAGGCAAAGAGCTCATACATGTTACGTCGTAAACAATATTTTTTTTTTATTAAAAAATCCGATATTAACAAAAAAAATTTAAAATATTTAAACTAAAACAGCCGACTAACCAATCGTTGCAAACATTTAAAATATTTAAACGAAAATGAGTTCCATCTATCTTGGAGATCACACCCCCAAAAAATGAGATAGGCAAACATTTAAAATATTTAAACTAAAATGAGTTCCATCTATCTTGGAGATCACACCCCAAAAAATGAAATAGGCGCCTCGGGATTGATAACTCTCGGTGTTTTTAGATATATATCCTTTATATCTAAGCTAGTTTATAATTTAAATAAGGTTTAAAATTTTTATTTTATTGTTAGTCTTTAAATTTTTATGTTTAGATTGATTTTAGGTATCATTTATATGTGAAATTTTGTTTACATGTTATATATAACTTCATTATTAGTTTTTTTAAATAAATATCTATAAATTTTTTTTTTTTTTTTTTTTTTTAATTTTAGATATATTTTCATATATATATATATATTTTTTGGTAAATAAAAGTCTTCATTAATTACCGGGTTTTGCAGGTTAACCCAAAACCTATTACAATATCTAGCCTTCTGTTGAGATTGTAGATCCTAGTCATCCTTGAAACTTTCTTACCAGAACTTGTGTTGAATCCCCTACAACACCTTACTAACACCCTACAACACCTTACTAACAAGGCACACTCATACCTAAACATAACTGTAAACATTACTTATATTGACAGGAAATTGAAGTTTGGAACTTTGCACTTGTGAATCCTGTTGCTTGCCCATTTCCTATTCTCTGTCGGAATCCTCCAAGGCTTACACCCCGTTACCTTCATTTCCAATTTGGTATGATTTAGAGGGAAACCCCATAGTTATTACCAGCTCCATGGGGAAAGAACACCCATTCATCTTTCTCCTTAACGAGTAAAAGGTGAATTATGGATGACCACCTGTAGGTGATCAAAAAATAAGCTTATGCAATATTAATAGTTTAAAATTTTAGAGTTTAAAATTTTAGAATTTTAGAGTTTAAAATTTTAGAAAAGGATCATTGGCAGCTTCAAAATAAATGATATAATGAAATTTATGTATAATTAATAGTTTTTTAATGTATATTATGAAGTTTAAATGTTAATTATATATTTAAAGGGTTTATATATAAAAAAGGTTTTAGATTTATTTTATTTGATTGTGTAGATCCTTTAATATATTTTTGAAGAGATAAAAATTTATTTACTATTTTTTTTTAAGTTTTATAATTTATTTTTTATTTGTATATATTTACTTTTATAAGTTTATAGGACATATGTTTATTTTAGTTTTAGATTCTTTTTATATATTATTAATTATATAATAGAATGTAAAATATTATTTATATATTCTTATCTTTGTAAAATTTATTTTAATAATATTTATTTTTAAATGTGTTTACATGTTTGATAAAAAGTATCTATATTTATTTTAGGTGTGATATTTTTTTTATGATTGTTTTAGATTCTCTTATATTCTCTCATAGGTATATCAAATTTTTATCTTATTTTATAGTATTTAGATTTATTTATTTTAATATAATTTTTTATTTAATATTTTATTGATAATTTTATTTTACTTTTTAGTATATAAATTTCTTTATGATTGTTTTAGATTCTCTTATATTCTCTCATAGGTATATCAAATTTTTATCTTATTTTATAGTATTTAGATTTATTTATTTTAATATAATTTTTTATTTAATATTTTATTGATAATTTTATTTTACTTTTTAGTATATAAATTTTTTTTTTGATTGGTGAAAAGGGGTTTTGAAAGGGTCCCGTAACCTTTTACATCAGCCAAAATATTGCCAGAAGCTCCAAAGAGACAAAAAACCACAAGAAAGACAATCCTGGCTGGGAAGCCCAGGAGAATCCCACTACCACCCTAGAGAAACTATTGCAAAGGCACAAAACCATCCCAGAATCCCACACAGGGTAGGGCTTGAACACCACAAAGGGCCCGCGCAAGGGCAGCAATAAAAAACCAGAAAACAGCCCACGCAGGGGCAGGGCCTGAGAACCAAAAAATTCAAAAACCCATGCAGGGGCAGACCATGAAACCAAAGAAACCCACACCAAGGCAAAAACATCAAAACCACTAAGGGGAGGCCCCCACAGTCGAGAAACCAGACGCATCTCTTATTAGACATTTGGTCTGTGACCATTTCCTGCAGGGCTCTCTCCTACCAAGATTTTGAATTCCTCAAGGACCTCATACTGATCCTTGTATTCCTCGAGGAGGGAGTCCGCCTGAACCAGGAGGGAAGTGATGGTCCTGGCTGCCCGACCAAGTGCTTTAAGGAGATCCTGGATCTCCTGGATGTGCCCGTGGTTAGAAATATTCAGATAATTCGTCACTCAAGAAGCCAGCAAGGGAGCTTGAGCAGAGGTCCCCTCATTGGGGATTGTTCTCCTCTTCGGATTGTCTTTATTGGCCTGGAAGGACAGAGAGTCGTCTGAAACATCATCGATGACAATAGGGGCCTTCCGTTTGCCACACCATGCCTTGGCCCGAAGGGGTAACATCAAGGTTCGAATTTTTGGGAATCTGAGGTGTCGTCTACAGAGCCCGAAGTGTAATTGGGAGAAGGGGTGACCAGGATGTCTCCCCCAACCTCTCCTCCGATGTTAGCAGGTCCTGTGGCAATGAGAGCGGGCCCGATAGGAACAGTCACCCTACGGTTCTACTCCGCAACCACGAAGCTAAACAGAACAAGGTGGAGGCCTTGGTGGAGGGGGAGGAGGAGATTCCCCTCTTCACGTTCAGGACGGACCTTTCCACAGATCGAAACATGTACTAGGGAATGTTAATTATCTTTTTCCCCCGAAGGTGGTTCAGGAATACGAGATGAAAACTACGAAGAACAGCGTTCGAGTTGTCAAGGGTGAAATATTGCAGCACTGTCACCATAACCGTGTCCCATGGTTTCGGCAAAGTTTCCCTCACTATGCCACCTTTTACCTTGCAGAGGGACTCTTGTTTGTCCCTGAACAAACCCAATTTTCCTTGGAGGGAATGTTTTTTAATAATTTCCTCGGTAGACAAAATTTTATTTATTACTTTTTAAGATTTATATTTATTTTTTACTTTTATTTTTTAAATTATTATGTTATTAATAAATTTATTTTAATTTTTTATATTTTTTTTTTATGTTTTTTTAGTTTTACTGTTTTGATGATTTAAATATTTTATGACTTTTTTAACAATGTATGATATCAATGGTTTTGAAATGCTAACATTGTATGAAAATTATTTGTATTTTTAAATAATGATAATTATTTTTGGGTAGTTTTTTTTTTTTTGCATCAGTAAAAGCATCCCCAGGAAAGGATATTATTTATTTTTAAATCAACTTCCATTGACCAAATGGAAACAAAGAAGCCCATATGTTGCACAAGTCAATTAGTGGGATACCTTAGATGGACTAATGCCAAGTGAAAATATATTTTTTCTTTGAAAAGTCCTTCCTCCATTAATAACGTAAGCTAAAACGCAATGCCTGAGAACTGGAATTAATACATACTTGCTTACTAGTCTAGTGCTGATGATATACTAGAATCTAAACGTGTACCCAATAAATACTGATGAGCAGGCAACAAGGACAGAGGTTCTCAACAAATCCTAGAATGTACACAGAAAATTTAAGAACAATATGCTCCCCACAAGTCTCTGATGATATACTAGAATCTAAACGTCTACCCAATAAATACTGATGAGCAAACAAAAAGGACAAGGACAGAGATTCTCAACAAATCCTAAAATGTACACAGAAAATTTGAGAACAATATGCTCCCTACGAGTCTCTCAAAAGGACAGAGACCTCAATAGCATGCCCATATTGCAAATCCTCGCAACCAACTCAGGTCTATCTTCTTCCAAAATGCCTGGATGAGGTGTGCATTCTCTATATAAGACTCTTTACCCAGATATACTTGCAGCAAATGGCACTAGTAAATAATGACAAGGTAGTTTTTTAATTATAGCATTTTAGCCCTGCAAGAAATATATATTTTAAATTTTTTAGGACTATCATTTTAAATTTATAATTCATAAAATATGAGGATATTATATTTTTAATTATTATTATTAAAAATGTTAAATTATTTTATATTATAAAATTTATTATGTCTAAATTTTATAACAAAAATATTTATTAACAAAAAAGAGTCTAATATTCTCATACAAAAATCAAATATCAAAATAAATATTTTATTTTATAATTGTATTTGTTTGAGTTATTTTACAGATACAAACCCAATGTCAAAAGGAAGGAAAAATTCTAATCAGATGCAAATATCAGAAATATTTTTATGTTTTGAATGATCTATCTATTAGTTAATATAATATTTTGTACAAAAGTCAATGAATAATCGTGAGAGAAACTAAATAGTATAGTTTGTTTACATACTTTAAAACATCAAAATAAATATGTATAAAATATTTAAATGAAGTCAAGTGGACAACTATTGCATATTTTTAGTTTAGTTATAGAGGAAATATTTAAAAGAAAAAACCAAAATTATTATTTTTATGTATATATTTTATAAGTATACAATGATAATAAAAATTACTTTTTTGGGGAGAGGGGTTAAAGCCCTTTCCAAGGCCTAAAGGAATAGTCATTGGCCATGACTATTTTTTTTTGTTGTTGTTGTGTAATATATTTATGCAGATATTATTTATAATTGCTTTCAAAGCAAACTTTTATATCTACTTTCGTATAATTTTTATTAATTTGTATTCAAAGTAAACTTTTACATTTTACTTTTGTATATTTTCTATTCAAATGAACAATCATGTAATCATTTTTTACAAATTAAAGTTTTCTTAACAAATTAGATTTATTATCATATACATTAACTTGTTTACAATCAATATTTTCATTTATAAATTAATGCACTATTCATATTTCCATGTATAAATTAATTACACTCATGTCTGCTAATAGATTAACGTATACAAAACTACAATTAACATGTTATGCGTATTCACTAACTTTTGTGCAATAAACATTTGTATTTATAGATTTATGTACAGCTCACATATCTACACTTCATACATAAATTATGAACATGCATCCACATATATAAACTCTTGACGATTGAATAATTTTTGTTAAATATGTTTTAAATACGAGACACTTAAACATGTTTTGTACATTCATAAAAACACTTATATGACAATAGCAAAAATAAAATGAATGTGACATAGTGAGTGGCTTCCAATTTACCATTCTATCATCACCTGCAGATCTCTCATGAGAAGCCATTTCCAAAGTGAACCATAGATGCTTGTGGGTGATTTCAATACTTCTCTTTATCCGTCTGAAAAGAGAGGGGGAGTTCTCATCACAACCAAGTGCTTTGAATATTTTGCAGATAAATGATTTAATGGATATGCAGTTAAAGGGATCAAAGTTCACATGGAGTAATAGGAGATATGGTAGCCAACTAATATAGCTGTGGCTTGATATATTTTTTATTTCTAAGGAAGCTATTCAATTTTTTGGAAATGCTAACTTTCAATCACTCCCTAAATTGGTTCGGATCACAACCCTTTAGTCCTAGATTATTTCCAACAGATGGCTCCTTTCAAATCATATTTTAGATTCAAATCAATGTGGCTTTAGCATCCGAATATCAAGAACTACATATCTGACTAGTGGAAAGAGAAATTCCTAGGATCCCGGTTATCTCAGCTAGCCATAAAACTTTGATCCATTAAAAACAAGATAAAAGTTTGGAACAAAGAAATATTTGGAAATATATTTAGGAGTAAGCAGTGAATCTTTGAACAATTGATCATCATTGAAAATCATTGTCAGAATGGAGGCACTGATCTTGATCTAATGAGGGAAGAAAAGAACCTCCTTGCTGAGTATCATAACATTCTAACCAAAGAAGAGATATTTTGGAGGTAAAAATCTCGTGCTTTTCGGTTGAAGCAAGGGGACTCTTACACGAAATATTTATATGCATAAATGCTCAGGCACAAGAGCACTAACAGAATCAGGGAACTTTCAAGAAGTGATGGATCAAAAACCACCGACATCCAAGAAATCAGGTCTAAAGTTGTTTTCCATTTTTAAAATATTTTGGGTCCTAGTCCACCATGTTACATCCAAGTTTGCAATGCTCTCTTGCAAAACATTCCTCGTCTTGTGTCTCAAGACCTAAATTTAGGTCTCAAAAAAATCTTAAATGATGAAATCAAAGAGGCCATGTTTTCCATGAACCCCGATAAAGCTCCTCGATGGTTTTCCTCCCCTTTTTTTCCAACATTTTTAGGATATTTTTGGTCAAGATGTCACAAAAGTTGTGCAATAATTCCAACAAACTAAGCTGTTATTAAAGGATGTCAACTCCACTTTCTTGGCCCTCATCCCTAAATCTCAAGTTTGAAATTCCATCTATGATTTTAGACCTATTAGCCTATGTAATGTAATTAATAAGATCATCATCAAGGTCATTGCTAATAGGCTTAAGGATATTCTTCCATCCATTATTGACCACTGCCAAAGCAGCTCAGTTAAACATATATATAATAGATGGTGTAATAACTATTCATGGGAGTATGCATTCAATAGCCAAAAACAAAAAACCTGGTCTATTCTTGATAGGGTTATGCATAAGGGATCGGACCCGAAACTACGATGAATCCTAGCCAACCTGACATCGAAGGCAATGGTAAATTACCTTGGTTTCTAAGAAAATAAATTGGGGAAAAATGGTGACTTTGACAGTTTTTTTGGATTGGATGCAAAAAGCGTTTCGGATCTGGTCTAATGCATAATTAGGTCTGGATCCGACCTGATGCAAAACTAGGTTCGAATTCGATCTGATGCATAACTAGGTCTAGATCTGATCTGATGCATAGCAAAATTTGGGTTTGGTCTGATGCATAACTAAGCCCAAATCCAATCTGATGCATACTACGATCTAGGATCGGGTCTGATGCATAATAAGGTTTGGGATCGGGTTTGATGTATAATAAGGTTTGGGTGTTGGGTCTGATGCATAATAAGGTTTGAGGTTGGATCTAATGCATAATAAGATCTAGGTGTCGGGTTTTATGTAAAATAAGGTTCAGGATCAGGGTCTAATGCACAATAAGATTCGATATCAAGCTTGATGCAAAATATTGTTCGATATTGGGCTTGATGCAGTTTATGGTCCGATATTTGACCTAATGCACAATATGTTTCGATACCTTACCTGATGCACAATACGGTCCTTCGTTGACCACCTACCACATGTCACATAACCGGTCACCCATACTGCATGTCCAATACAATTCTGCTATGTGTCGACTTCGTCCATTCTGTCTATAAAAGGGTATCACTGTCATTTTTTGAGTTCATTTATGTGACTGCACCCAACTAGAGTGAACCGTTACCAAACAACCAAATTCTCCTATTTTTCCTGTTTCCAAGTTTCCAAATTCTAGCAATAGCCACCACTTTCACCCATATTCTAAAGTTCAAGAATCCTTCTTGCACGTTAATTTTAGATTTATTAATAATATCAAGTACAGAATTATCGTGGTTAGAAGATGCAGGTTTGACAACCTTGGTGTTAATGCCACATTTCAAAACTGATAAAGTCCTCTTGCAACATATTATTAGTAGTTATGACCATGACAAGGCCATTTTCAAAATGAAAATATGAAATAGAAATCTATCATTCACCATCACAGCTACAGATATTAACAGATTGAAAAAATTTCCTTTTGGTGATTATCTTCTAGTGTCAACGAAGTGCCAGCTCTCTGTAGAAGAGAAAGGCTACCTCGAGAAAATGTACCAACTCACCATAGAATATTTGGCAGGTATAATTCTTGTGTCTTAGAATTTTTTAATGCTAAAAATTTCAAATTTGTAAATTGTTATCTAATTTTTTTTTGTAGCTTCCGTCACCAAGTCAAAAATAGGGTTAAAAATCACCAATATTAAGAATCCAACTCTAAAATCTATTATTGAGTTCTTCCAGACAAGACTGATTCTGCTTGGAAGATCGAAAAATCTATTTTTGGTACTTTTTTTGTGAGCATCATGAGAGGTTCGATTGGTGCAACTATATTGTAGATCGCATCAGGTCCGAGCTGCATGCAATGTAATTGCAAACTAGCAACACAAAGCCCATTGTCGACACTGTTAATTATATTTTAGCTCTTTATTTTAAAAAAAATCATAATTTGAAAGATACTCTTGCTCCTACTATAGTGCATGCAACACTACAAGCCATTGCCTTGACACCAGATGAATTGAAGGTAATTAGTCCATCTTTGACAATAAAAAAGTATTTTATATTTTAGTACATTTTCATTTTTAAATTTTTCTTTTCATCTAAATGTAGGGTAGGGCAGCCACAATAAGGAGTAAACAAGATGTTACCAATAAGAGTCATTTGCCAAAGCAAACTGGTGATTCTGAGGACACTGGACCAGAAATGTCACCATTATAGAGGGCACCAAAATGTATGAGGTAAGCTCCTTCACCTAGTGGATCTTGTATGCCTAGGTATGCACAAAATGTGCAGGCTAAATATAGTGTGGCCACACCCTCCCCCATCGGTGCCCAAATTCAACAGATTTCATCGTCTTCAGGTAAAACAATGTGTATTTACTTTGAATTAATTATTATGGTTGTTTTCTATTTAATTTTCATAATAATGTTAACAAAACTTTTTTATGTTTTCAATTGCCTCTCAATGACAAACTACGATAATGAGAGGCCATATGGCACCACCACTTCCACCACAACTACCGCTTCCACCACAAAAGCAACACCAACAACAATAACAATAACAACAACAACAATTTCCATAGCATCAAGTTCCACCGCAACATCTGCGTTCACAACATTGACAGGCACAGGCATAGCCTACACATATGAGAGGCCAAACGTGGGTAGGAGGTGGAAAACAAAATTTTTCACAGAGATCGCAGTCGACACGAAGTTTTGGGCTTGGGTTTTCATCTTTTATATTTCACACTTCTTCACAAGCACCAGAAGTTTCATCTGTTGGATTGGATAATATCCAACTTGATGATGATTTTTTATTGCAGGGCAACATTTTAGGTTTTAAGGCAACATATGTGCTTCAAGATCCACTGGGTGAAGCACAAAAATAGGAAGCCCCTACACCTGAGCATAGATCATTCTCAACTCTAGAAGGAAATGACCCTCATCCTCAAACTGAGGATGACATTGTTAATTTTGATGAAAATATTTTAATGGTTGAAAATATGGAAGCAACAATGAAATAAATTGTACTTCAAGATTTGCAAGAAATGAAGGATTTGTAATATCAGGCCAAGGTTCTAATAAATAAAATAAATACCCAGTATAAAAATTATACAAAAAGAGATTCAATCTATTCTTTGGTTCAATATGAACTAGAAAAGCTTAGCAACCTGCTAAGTCAAGCCACAACAAGAACAGTAAATTCTGAAATTGTTTATGATGATGTTTTAAATGTTGTTGTCAACAGATTAGAGAATATTAATGTTGTTATAACCAATGGGCTTCTGATAAAGAAAAATTTACACTTGTTGAATCTTTTAGGGATGTGGTTGAGATAAGAAAATATTTATTTATGTTTCAATTTGTTTTTGCAGTTTATTTTTCATATTTCAATTTTATTTAAAATAAGTAACAATTTTTTATATAGTTATTTTGAATGATTTGCCATTTTATTTTTTGCATTCAAATTTTGAAAACCTAAAAATGCAAGTTAACAACATGCAAGTTAATATCAATGCGGAAAAAAAATTTGCTTAATGCAATGGAAATGAAGAAAAAATGCAATTAAAAGTGGCGGATAGTAATCATTTGAGAAAATATATCAAGGAGAAGCTCAATGAAATCCGAACATCGTACTACAACACCAGAAAGAAAAATAAAAACTTCCAACAATACTTGAAGATCCAAACCAGCAAGAAAGCACATTGTTGGAAATTATTATGAAAGATCAAGAAAATCTAGTCAGACTTGGTGTGCTGTCGGAACAAGGAATCAAGCAAGGAGATAAAGGAAAAGAAGTCGTTGTTGCAAGCAAATTTGATGTAGCTATGTTGAAATAAAATATTTTACAATGTAAAAATATTTTGAAGTTGATTGTAGTCAACAATTTTGTACAATGTAATATATTTTCAATTGTATTAATGAAAACTATATTTTATAAATTTGTGTCTTCAATCATTCAAAGGTTATTTGTATTTATAATTTTGTGTTGATTTTCTAGTATTAATCGTCAATATTATTTACTATCTTCATCTCAAACATCAAAATAATATTTTTGTTGATCAAAATTGATACATTAACAATACAATACCAATACTGTGATATAAAATAAAAGACAACAATTTATTAAGGCAATTGAAATAGTATGATAAAAAACATTCAATTTTTAAAAGCATAATGTGATATAAAACATACAATTTTTATAAGAATAATGTGAAAAAGTATATTTTTGAAATCTTCTACATCTGAAACAACATTATGCAATCTGGAATGAATAGTTGTGAAATTTGGAATGTGTTGAGCAAGGTGCATCGACAGTATTGTCATTGTTGTCAACACAGTCAGATAGATCGGTTGATGCAATGGATAGGAGTTCAGAGGTTATTCAGAGTATGTACAATGATGTTAAATGCTTATGAGGATGTTTTTGATGTTTGGATGAAGTTGTTACAGGTTGTTTGTGCAAATTTGAAAAAATCGTCATGTTGTGGCTACTCCACAACGTACCCCAAAATTGGGGACCCACCTTTTTGCATATTTTCCAAGAAGACCGAAGTGGCCCATATGCTAAAGATCAAAGAAAAAGCAAAACACCACAAAGAAAAAAAAGTATCGTGATATCGCGACATGTTGCATTTTCGTGGTCCAAAGCAAAGAGAAAGAGCTACACTGATTCAACCCCCCTCTCAGTGTCATTGTGAGACTAACAATTGGTATCATGGCGAGATTACTGAACAAGCTTAACTGGCTAGGGTGATCTTGGAAGTGACACAATGGCAGGTGGTGAAGGCTTCTCGTCAAACAAAGCACTATTATTTGATGGAACTAATTACGCATTTTGGAGACTCAAGATGCAGATATATCTTTGTGCTTTAAGATATGACATTTGGGATTCAGTAGATAGTGGATACACAATACCCACCACTTCTCCAACCAATGTTGTCGGTAAGAAACTGTTTGAGAATGACTCAAAAGCAAAGAATGCTATCATGTGTGGATTAGTGGACAGTGAACTGGTAAATATTATGAGTTGTAAAATGAAAAAAGAAATATAGGACAAATTGAGGAGCATTCATGAAGAAGACGTTAAGATCAAGGAGGCCAAGTTAAAAACACATCGAGCTCAGTTCGAAGTATTAAATATGAATGACGATGAGAACATAGAGGCATATATACTGAGAGTTAATGAAGTCATTAATGCGATTAGAGGACTCAGCGAGGAAATCAAAGTTTCTGTCATCGTGAAAAAGGTATTAAGATCTCTTCCCCAGAGATTTGATTCTAAAGTTTCAGCTATAGAAGAAGCTAAAGATCTAAATTCTTTTAGTATGGATGAGATGCATGGTTCTTTGACTGCATATGAGATGAGAATAGGAAAATCTAAACCCACAGACATAGAAGCTACTTTTAAAGCCCATAAAAATATGAAAGCAAAAAAAGAATCCGAGGAAGAAGAGACATCAGATGAAATGGAAGCAAATTTTGTTCGAAAACTAAAAAGGGGAAAAGGAAAATACAGAGGAAAGTTACCATTTAAATGTTTCAATTGTGGAGGCGTTGGGCATTTTGCAATTAAATGTCCACTTAATAAGAAGAACAAAAGTGATGAAGGATCGCACCAAGAAAGAAGTGACTGGAAGAAAAAACAAATTTCAGAAAAGGCAACTTCAAGAAGAAAAGTTTCATCTCCAAGAATGTCAATTCATCAGAAGACAACTGCAGTGAGGATTCTAAAAAGGAAACAGGTGAAGCTCTTTTCATGGCACTCAAATAAGAAAAAATAGAAAAAGAATAGGAATGTGATGAAGATGAAATTGATGCAGAAGTAAATTTGGAAGAGGAACTAATTGCAGCTTTGGATGAATTGAAGATAGAAAGAAAAAAGAATAAGAAAATTTCAAGAAATCTTGAGGATGCAAATGAAATCATAACTAGTTTGAAAGTATAGATAGAAGAATCCAAGAAAATATCTGAAGATATTGAAGTGCAAATAACCATGAAAATAGATTATTGTAGCAAGCTAGAAGAAGAGATTGTTGGTTTAAGGATGCACATAGAAGAGATGAATCATAAAATTAGTTGTTATCATAAACGTGAATAAAGTTCTATGAAGCTGGATAAGATCATAAATAACCAAAAGACTACAGGCATCAAATTTGGTTTGGGCTTTGACGAAGGAGAATCATCAAATGGATCAAAGGCCATAAATGAAGAATCCATAAAGAATGAAGATAAGAAACAGAGTTGATCAAGAAAAATTGACTCATGCAAAAGAAAGCAATAATGCAAGGCACGAAAGGAGAATTGACAATGATGGATTCACCAATGTCACACATCAAAGAAGAAGAATATTTATGACTCCTACGACAACATGGCAAATGCCATCACCCAGGTCCAATCATCTCTTTTCTGGTTACTATTTTAAATGCAATGGTTATGGACATAAGATTTTAGATTGCAAGTATAATGTAGGACCAAGGAATTTTACCAGTAGAAATGTTTTTTCACCTTTGATGGATTATGCAGTAGAATGTTATAACTGTCATAATTTTGGGCACATTGCAAGAAATTGTCAAAGTACATTTGCATCAAATCAATTTCAAGGAAGAAAATTTCAACCAAATGGAATGAGACAAAATAGAAAATTTCTTGAAAAACATGCACAAGCTACTGAAAAAGAAAAGTCAAAACAAGAGCCCAAAATTGTAATCAAACCAAAGTGGAAAGAAAAAGAGCGATCTAAGGAATAAAAGGAATCCCTGATCGTACAAATAGCATTTAAAGCACAGAATAAATATGCACCATGGATACTTGATAGTGGATGCTCCAGTCATATGATAGGTGACAAACAAAAATTTGAGAAGTTACAGCAATATGAAGGTGGTTCAGTAAAATTTGGAAATAATGATGGAGCTAAGATAATTGGCAAAGGTTTAGTTAAGATCAGTGATGAAAAAATCAAGTCAAAATAAGTCTTGTTTGTGGTTGGTCTGAAGCATAACTTGTTGAGCGTAAGTCAGATTTGTGATAGAGGTCATAAAGTGATTTTTAAGAAGTAGGGTTGTGAAGTCAGAAAAGCAAACAGTGGAAAGTTGATAGCAACTGGATCGAGGACATCTGGCAACCTATACACTCTCTCAAAGACTTTAGAAGGAGCTTCTTTGATTGGACAAGAAGAAGAAAATTGGTTGTGGCACAAGAGGCTCGATCATATCAGTTTTGA
The DNA here is from genome assembly GCA_028583015.1 of Wollemia nobilis. Lineage (NCBI taxonomy): Eukaryota > Viridiplantae > Streptophyta > Pinopsida > Araucariales > Araucariaceae > Wollemia > Wollemia nobilis. The sequence continues at coordinate 23,592 of JAQPPZ010007574.1, read as the reverse complement.
CAATCTAGTAAAAATTAGCTCAAAAAAGGCAGTGAGAGATATTCCCACCATTGGAAAACTATCAAATAGCATTTGTGCTTCATGCCAAAAGGGGAAGCAAACTAGAGTCTCATTTAAAACAAAATAGTACTACACAAGCAAACCTTTGGAACTAATACATACTGATTTATGTGGACCCATGAGAACGCAAAGCATAAATGGTGAAAAATATTTTATGTTGTGTATAGATGACTATTCTAGGATGACATGGTTACTATTTTTGAAGCATAAATCAGAAGCTTTTGAGATGTTCAAGGTTTTCAAAAACCAATTTGAGAATCAAACAGGAAAAAGGATTAAATTTTTAAGATCAGATAGAGGAGGAGAGTTCATTTCAGAGGATTTTATAGAGTACTGTGAAAAATATGGTATTAGGAGACAGTTTTCAGCATCCAGGACACCTCAGCAGAATGGTGTGGTAGAAAAAAAGAATAGGATAATGCAGGAAATGGCACGGACTACGTTGACTGAGAGCAAAGTAGTAGACAAATTTTGGAAAGAGGTAGTCCATACTACGGTATACATCCAAAATAGGTGCATGCTGAGGACACATGAAAGCAAAACTCCTTATGAGTTGTGGTTCGGTAAAAAGGCAACAGTAAGATACTTTAAAGTTTTTGGCAGCAAGTGTTACGTCAAAAGAACTAAAGAAAACCTGGGTAAGTTTGAAGATAGAGCGGATGAAGGTATTTTTCTTGGCTATTCATCAAAAAGCAAAGCTTACAAATGCTACAACAATAGGCTAAGGAAAATTGTGGATAGTGTCGATGTTAAAGTTGATGAAGGTAGGGAATGAGTAATTAGCTATGAAGAGAACTATCCAATTTATGAAGAGGTTATTGAAGGATATGAGGAAAAGGAAATGGAAAAGAAACAAAAAATTGACTCAAATGATCCAAACAGTGATTCAGAAGTGGAAGAAAATAAGAAATTTAAAATAGGCAGCTGGCAGAAAGATCATCCTAGAGAGCAAATAATTGGAGACCCCACAGTTGGTGTTCAGACAAGAAGAAGAGTAGTAAGTAACTACTCTCTATTATCCAGCATTGAGCCCAAAAATGTTGCTGACGCAAGCAAAGATGCAAGTTGGATGCAATAAATGAAGAATTATATTAGATCGAGAAAAATAAAACTTGGGAGTTAGTACCAAGACCTGCAAATAAAAATATAATCGGTACTAAATGGGTCTTTCAAAACAAATTGAATGAATACGGACAGGTAGTCAGGTATAAAGCAAGATTGGTATGTAAAGGCTATGCACAAGTTCAAGGTATTGACTTTGAGTAAACCTTTGCACCTGTGGCTAGACTAGAGGCAATTAGAATGTTTCTGGCTTTAGTAGTTTACAAGAATTTCAAAGTTTATCAAATGGATGTGAAATCATCATTTTTGAATGGGAAACTTGAAGAAGAGGTTTATATTGAGTAGCCAGATGGTTTCCAACTTGGTGATGATCCCAACTTGGTTTGCAAGTTGAAGAAAGCATTATATGGCTTAAAACAGGCACCCCGAGCATGGTATGCAAGGCTAGACAACTATCTTACTCAACAAGGGTTCAAGAAAGGTATGGTGGATAGTAATTTGTATATCAAAATAGAAAATGGCCATCTTATTGTTCTTGTTGTATACATAGATGATATCATATTTGGCAGCAGCAAAGATGAGTCGTGTAAAGATTTAGCAAATAAGATGCAGAAATAATTTGAAATGTCAATGATTGGTGAACTTTTGTATTTCCTCGGGTTGCAAGTTAATCAAAATGAGAAGGGTATATTTATTTCTCAAATTAAATATGTGAAAGAGATGCTAAAAAATTTCACAATGGAGGATTGTAAGCCAGTTAGCACTCCCATGACGATAGGTTGCAAGTTGAGCAAGGATGAAAAATCTCCACATGTTGATCAAACCATGTACAGATCTATGATTGGGAGCTTACTGTACTTGATAGCTACCAGACCAGATATTTTGCAGGCAGTATGCATGGTAGCACGATTTTAGGCTAGTCCCAAGGAGACTCATGCGAAAACAGTGAAGAGGATTCTTAGGTACCTCAAGGGTACTGTGGAGTATGGGTTATGGTATCCGAAAGGTAAGGACTTCACCCTTATTATGTATTCATGACCCCACTTTTCATACAAGATGATATCCTAGTCTTGATATTGAAGTCTTTATTGTCCTTCATTGGGAAAGATGTGATAACCCCTACCAAGAACCTATAGTGTATGGTTAGTATTTGTGCCCTATATAACATTGGCCAATAAAATGTGGCACTAAGGTTGTTGAAAAATTATTTCAAAGTGAAGGTACAAAAGTGGTACATATCACTTATCCCAAATTCCATTTTTGATTGAGATCAACATGCCAAGGATAGATTCAATAAAAATACATATAGGGTCTCCCTCCTAGAGAAACTATCCACTATCAAATGGTCCCTATGGAGGCTATGGATAATTTTAATGATAGATTTCATAAAACCTCGCACAAAATTCTTGAAGAGATATGACCCCCAATAGGTATGCCATTTATATACTGTTTGAAGGCTTTTAATTAAAAGACAACTATGATAATAAAGTCCAAATGAGGGAATACTTTATTAGGGGCCTAAGATATTTCCATTAAAGTTGAAATATATCTCATCTATATTGGTATATTAGCTCCTAGGCCCCCCATACCTCTATTTCCTAACATCCAATTTCCTTATTAGCTTCCCTCATCTATGCAACCCACCACCTTCTAGAAAACCCCATTGTTTAACTATGTTCTAGTATAAGCCAACCTCCCTTCCATAAGTCAGTCCCTTATGACCTACCAATCCTTAAAAATGTATAATATAAAGAACTCCATGAAGAACTTGATTGATTAAATGGCAGTCCTCAAGTTGCAATAACATTTCTAGAGGTTTAGCTACTAGAACTATCCTAGTATTGGTGTCCTTTGAATGTCTATTATTGATATCCAACTTAGTCAAATAGAGAGGTCAATCAGATCCAAATCCTTTAAAGTTAATTTTTTCTCGTACTAGTCCCCATGCAATAGATCCTAGCTAATCCAATAAGAGATATGTTATCATCCAAAAACAATTATGTAGAAGAACCCTACACCTAGTAGTATCCCTACCCTAACCCCTACTTTATGTTCATAATGGAATCCAACAAGCCACATACCCCATGTCATAGGTCCCATGCCCAAATCCAACTATGTAGCCATCAAAACTTACCACCCAAAGCTTACCCTTAGAATTCGGCCTGAGTTTAGAAACCAGGCCACTAGAATAGAAATATGGGATGAGAATGAAATCTAGACATCCCCAAAAGACCAAGTGCACCACTAGACAATCAATCTAAAGCAAAATTTGGTGTCCTTACAAAGGGGAAGGGGAAGGTTATAAAAGAGAACCAATGTGCTGCTCAAAAGGTACAAGATCCAATACTAAAATCCAATATTTTAGGGGTAGAACAACCCTAATAGGACTACTGATTGAGGTAAAAATACTTTATACTAGGAGGATGTGACTAGGAGGAAACCATATGGAACCAAAGAGGCCCACACTAGATATAGCCACATTGTCCAAACCCATCATCTAGTAGTAGCAACCCCAGTGGATCATAAGCAATGCACATAGAGCTTAGCCATTGAAGTAATTTAATAAGGTCAAACATTTAGAGAAGTCTACTATTCCCACACCACTCTGGGGCATCCTCACCCCACTAGAACAAATGAAGTAATCAAAGAAGGTATTGAAAAGGCAAAAAATATTGAAAACTAGAAAACATCAAGATTCCTATAGATATTTGATCCTGGTCATAGCATAACTAAGCCTCAACCCTTCTCCTTAACACTCATATGTGGGGAAAATATCAACCCTTCTACCTAACACTCATATGTGGGGAAAAACTCATCCAAATATTTTTGGTGGATTTTTATCAAGCACATCAATAATGCCTAGGTAAGTGGTCAATGCATTCTGACTATCTTATGAGTCAGTCAAAAAAGGAATAATACAGTTAGATGGTGATCACCTACTAATCCTTGGCCTCATCAAGGACCTTAAAATCTCATTGCATTTTCATATTATTATAAACATTACCTGAGAAATAGTAGTAATGGAGTTATCAGTATCATTTGATATCTGCCTCTCTTAGGATTCCATAGCTTAGATCAAAGGTTACCTCTCTCTAGACTAGATGCACATGGTCCTAAGGACCCACTATGAAACCAAAGTAAATATCCCCATTGAAGTACTTCACATGAATCATGTAAAACATGTTTTGATAACCAAGCCCAAAGTAGAACAATTTTTTTGAACAAATGAGGAGTAGTTAGAATCTAAAAAACTAAGGTATGGGTCCATACTTCCATGCCATATAATCAAATAGAAAAATGGACCACTGAGATATGGTGATCAAGATCATTTTATATGCTTAAATTGACTAGGAAAAGCATATAGCTGGTCCAAGAAGAGAAACCCTTCATATTCAAAGCCATCAAGACCATGAAAACTCAACATCCACCAGAACCGACTGGCCCTCGACTTTTGGCCACAAAATATCCCATACCCAAGAAGTAGATGACTAGGAGCAATAAAAATTTGGGTTACTTTAGTCTAGTCACTATTGATTTTGATGAGGGGACATCATGTGAAGTAATTGGTGCACGAAGGTGCATCAAATCATGTGTCATATCATAAATAGATAGCAATTAAAATAAAGCTGATAAAAGCCAATCATGATATATGTATTAGCTAAACAAGGTAGTCACATATAAAATAAGGTAATAATTCAAATTACCCATGTGGAGCAAGTTTTGAGAAGCACATCAACAATTTACATGCATGAAAAAAAGGAAGTTACATGGATTAGGAGGCCCTAAGAATTGATAACATATCTAGAAAAAAATACTCCCTAGGTTATCATTGAGCATTCAAGAGCCTATCAAGGTGACAACTACCATGGCCAAACTCAAGGTAATAAGTAACCATGAAAATTGTTGATTCAGTTGCTCAAGATAATTCATTCTTCATTGGAAAAGCAACATAAATGAATGGAAGGAGGACTAACAAGATATGAGGCCTCAATATTTTTCTCTCTAGTAGAAGAGGTCTATAACAAGAGAGCTCTTATTGTTGCATCCTATGAGCTCCTAATTGGAGTTGTTATCCAAGTTTTCTCATTTTTCTTCTCAATAGATAAGTCTCCTACTCAATAGATTTTTTGCCTCTTGCAAGCAAGAGTCTCCCTATGAGTCACCAAGCTATAGTGAAGTATCACTACTCTAGGTAATCCTAGCCTACAAAAAGGAAGGGGGATGTTGAGCCAAATTACTATGCAGAGCTAATAATTATGAGAGGACCTAAGAACCTCTCAATATTTCAAGTAGATGATAAGATAGTATTGAGGATGTCGATGAGGGAAGGAATACATCGAATATTTCTAGAAGATTCAAATATCCTTATGCCATGAGGTGAAGCTAATCACCTAAATTAGATCAAAAATTGACTACAAAGTTTTTGGTGGTAGCTAAGTTGACCCTCACCAACAACTAGAGCCCCAAATCCATTTAAATGGTAACTAAAAGAGCTCCATTATTGGTAGGGTTTCTACCCACTTAACAATTATGAATTTATCCTCCTACCCAATGAATGGGTGTAGTGACTAAGCTACCCTCTATTGGTAATTGGGTTTGTAGCACATCATATACCCCTGTGAAATTACAATGTAGCATCAACAAGATCTTGAGGAGGTAATACCCAAAAACCACAAGGGAGTAAGAGAAAGGGGTTAGGGAACTCAAATGAAGGATCAATAAGATTATCCAACCCTATTGATCCATAAGGAAGTTCCCCCAAAAACCCATAGAAGAGGCGAGAAAATAAACCATAATTGGACAAAAAGCATAGCTTAGACACATTACCAAATGTTGAATTTTGGCAATTCTTGCATAGAGGAAACCTCAAAGCATTAGAATATGGTTAGATGTAGTAGAACCAAAAGTGTGGTAGTGTTTCAAGAACCACTTGGAAGACCTCAAACACCATAAATCAAGTAAAGAATAACCGAAGAAGGCACCAACTAGACTTGGCAAAAGGAACGAGGACAAGAAAGCATAAAAATAGGGTCCACACTACCTTAGAATGAGAAGCTAGGATTTATCAACAAAAAATGGATAGCACCATATTATCTTGAGTTCCCAAGAAACCCCCTAAAGATATCACCTTTCCATAAGAGCATTTATGATGATTGGGCCTTAGACCAAACTTTAGATCTACCAAAATGAATGAAAATTAGTACCCCATATTGGGCAACCAACGAAGACATAGGTACTCCCACCCACAACAGTGGGGAGAATTTTGAATTTTAAATTTTGAAGTAGTCTAGAAATAGCTAGTTTTAAAACATAGTAAGGTAACTAATTGAATACTTACAAAAACCACTTCTTTAATCAATTAACTAATAGGGGTATGAAGTTTTGGGGTATGAGATATTAATTGATTAAAAATTTGGTTTTTGTAAGTTTTTAATTAGTGAGGGGTATGAAGTGAGGGGTATCAAGAAAGGGGTATGAAGAAATATTGATTTATTTTTTTGAAAAAAAACATTGATTTTTTTGGATTTTCTAAAGCTTTTGAAACTAAATTGATTTTCTAACATTTTAAAGTTCCTATCAAAAAAATGAAAAAACTTTAAACCCTAAACCCTAAACCCTAAAACCCTAACTTTATAAACCCTAAGACCTTAATTGATTAAAGTTAGGGGTATTTGACATTAATTGATTAAAGAATTAGTTTTTGTAAGTATTCAATTAGTGAGAGGTATGAAGTGAGGGGTATGAAGTTAGGGGTATGAAGTTAGAGGTGTGAAGTAAGATGTATGAAAAAACATTGATTTTTTTATTTTTAAAAAACAATATTGATTTTTTTTTATTTTCTAAAGTTTTTTTTTAAAAAATTGATTTTCTAACGTTTTTATTTTTTTGTTTTTTTTCTAAGGTTAAAATATTAAAATTAAAATTTTAAAGTTGCTAAGAAAAAAATTAAAGTTAAAATTAAAATTTTAAAGTTCCTATTTTTTTAAATTAAAGTTTACAATTAAAAAAATTAAAAAAAAAAAAAAAACATTCATTTAATCAACTAAGGTCTCATACCCCTAACTTCATATCCCTCACTTCATACCCCTAACTTCATACCCATTTCTTCATACCCCTCACTTCATACCCCTAAATTTAAACAATTAAGGTCTCATACCCCTCACTTCACATCCCTTTCTTCATATCCCTCACTTTATACCCCTTTATTCATACCCCTAACTTCATACCCCTTTACTCATACCCATTTCTTCATACCTCTTTCTTAATACTCCCTAACTTCATACCCCAAACTTCATACTCCTTTCTTCATACACCTTTCATCATATCTCTAACTTCATACCCCTTTCTTGATACCCCTCACTTTATACCCATTTCTTCATACCCCTAAGTAATTGAATACTTACAAAAACCACTTTTTTAATCAATTAATGTATCATACCACTAACTTCATTTATTTCATACCACTTTCTTCATACCACCTAACTTCATAACCTTTTTTTTATACCCCTTTCTTCATACCTCTTTATTCATACTCCTTACTAAATACCCCTCACTTTATACCCCTAAGTAATTGAATACTTACAAAAACCACTTCTTTAATTAATTAATATCTCATATCCCTTTCTTCATACCCCTAAATTCATACCCCTCACTAAATACCCCTTACTTCATACCCCTAAGTAATTGAATACTTATAAAAACCATTTTTTTAATTATTTAATGTCTCATATCTCTTTCCTAATACCCATCACTTCATACTCCTTTCTTCATACCCCTTTTTCACACATTTAACTAATTGAATACTTATAAAATAATTTTTTTAATCAATTAAGGTCTCATACCCCTCACTTTATACCCCTAACTTCATTCACTTCATACCCCTAACTTTGTACCCTTCACTTAATACCCATAACTTCATACCCCTAACCAATTAAATACTTACAAAAACCACTTATTTAATAAATTAATGTCTCATACCCCTAACTACTTGAATACTTACAAAAACCACTTTTTTAACTAAACCCTAAACCCTAAAATTAGGGATATAAAACACTAATTAATTAAAGAAGTGGTTTTTGTAAGTATTCAATTAGATAGGGGTATGAAGTGAGAGGTATGAAGTTAGGGGTATCAATTTAGGGGTATTAAGGTCTCCTCACTTCATACTCCTCACTTCATACCCCTAACTTCATACAACTAACTTCATACCCCTTTCTTCATACCTCTTTCTTCATACCCCTAACTTTAATCAATTAAGGTCTCATACCCCTAACTTCATACCCCTCACTTCATACCCCTTTCTTCATACTCCTCACTTCATACCTCTTTCTTCATACCCCTAACTTCATACCCCTTTGTTCATACCCCTCACTAAATATCCCTCACTTCGTACTTACAAAAACCACTTCTTTAATCAATTAAAATCTCATCTCTTTTTCATACCCCTCACTTCATACCCCTTTCTTCATACCCCTAACTAATTGAATACTTACAAAAACCACTTCTTTAATCAATTAACTAATAGGGGTATGAAGTTTTGGGGTATGAGATATTAATTGATTAAAAATTTGGTTTTTGTAAGTTTTTAATTAGTGAGGGGTATGAAGTGAGGGGTATCAGGAAAGGGGTATGAAGAAATATTGATTTATTTTTTTGAAAAAAAACATTGATTTTTTTGGATTTTCTAAAGCTTTTGAAACTAAATTGATTTTCTAACATTTTAAAGTTCCTATGAAAAAAATAAAAAAAACTCTAAACCCTAACCTTATAAACCCTAAACCATAAACCCTAAGACCTTAATTGATTAAAGTTAGGGGTATGAAGTTAGGGGTATGCGACATTAATTGATTAAAGAATTAGTTTTTGTAAGTATTCAATTAGTGAGAGGTATGAAGTTGATAAAATAGCGAACTAGTTTTATTATTCAGCAGCGAAGTTTAAATAAAGTTTACAATGCCGGGAATAGTCACCGAGTGAACCGAAACTCTTATTACGGAGTTGTAACAATGATGCTAAATAATGAAATATAGACAAAATAGTTAAGTACGCTAACATCCCCCTTTATTACATTATTTGGGTAATGTAATAACTAATAGCTATACTAACATCCCCTTACATCATTTTGCAATACAAAGTGAGCCGCGAAACAATTCAAATTTGACACGTCCAAGTGCCTTAGTGAAAATGTCTGGCAACTTGAGCATCGGTGGGAATGTGCGAAGCTGAATTCGGTGCTTTGGAACTTCATCTCGAATGAAATGACATTGTGTGTCAATGTGCTTTGTTCTTTCATGATGGACTGGATTCTTGACGAGGTTCATAACACCCTGATTGTCGCAAAACAAGTGTATTGGAGATTTTGATGGATGGCCCATACTTGTCCGAATGCGACGCAACCATATCACTTCGCACACACCTTCACGTGCGGCGCGATATTCTCGCTCTCGTTGATGAAATAGCAACCACCTGTTGCTTCTTGCTGTGCCAAGAGACAGGACCGGATCCCAGATGAAAAATGTATCCAGAAGTTGACTTGCGATCATCAAATGATCCGGCATAGTCGGAGTCCGTGTATCCTTGCAAGAAGAATTTGTTGTTCCTCTTGTATTCTAGGCCATATTCCATAGTACCACGGACATAGTGAAGAACACGTTTTGTCGCTTTCCAATGAGTGGTCTTAGGCTCCCGCATGAACCTCGAAAGATAGTTGACAAGCAAATACGAGATCCGGCCTAGTATTGGTCAGATATATGAGACTCCCAATCAACTGTCGATAGAGAGTACCATCTACCTGAGGTGAATCATCATATCGCGATAACTGAAGTCCATTCTCCATCGGAGTTGCCATTGGCTTGCAATCAGTCATGCGATATTTTTCCAAGCAATGTCTTGGCATATTTTTTCCGAGACACTTTGATGGAGTGCTCCTTCCGGCTGAATTCCGCACCAAGACAAGAATGGAGAAGTCCGAGATCCGTCATCTCAAAATATTTGCACAAGTTTCTTTTGACAAGAGAGATCATAGTTTCTGAACTCCCCGTAATGAGCAGATCATCCACATAGAGTACAAGCAACATTATCTCATAACCCCGTTTCTTGAAATAGAGGTTTGCATCTGATAGACATCTCTTAAATCCATGCTGCATAAGGTGATTGTCCATTTTTATATACCAAGCTCGAGGAGCTTGTTTCAGACCATATAAGGATTTGACCAATTTGCAAACCTTCTCGCTCTTGGCCTTCCACTTCAAATCCTTCTGGCCGAGTCATGTAGACTTCTTCTTGGAGATCACCATTTAGAAAGGCACTTTTGACATCCATCTCGGTGAACTTTCCACCCATATTGTGCCGCCATAGCACACATAACCCGAATTGTGGTCATCCGAGCAAGTAGGTGCAAAAGTTTCCTCGTAGTCAATGCCTTCCTTTTGAGCATAGCCCTTTGCAACAAGACGGGCCTTATGCTTATCAATTGTTCCATCCGCCTTGTACTTGACTTTATATACCCATTTGCAGCCAATGGGTTTCTTTCCATGCGGCAGATCAACAAGCTTCCAAGTTTTATTTTTCATCAAAGACTCATACTCTGTATCCATAGCGGCCTTCCACTGAGGCTCACTGAGAGCATCTTGCACTGATGCAGGTTCAAGATCATCTATGGTAGACATGAACGCCCCGTCATCATCAATATCCATATCCTCTACTTCGTACTTGGAGTTACAGTAAAGTTCCTCAAAAGATTGACAAAGATCATCAACCTCACCACTTTCTTTGGCTTCTTTTTCCTTTTGAGCCATACCGCGTGTACGAGGTCTATCCAAGTTCAAATTGGGAGGAGTGGATAAATTTGCGTCTTCGATTGTATTTGTACACCATTTTGGATTCTTCTTCGGTGGTGTTGAAGAAGATGTAGAAGGACCTCCTGTCCGTGTTGACGAAGGAATCTTCTCTTCCTTAGATTCCACAATATCTAGGTGTACTTTAGATGTGCTCTGTGATGTGAAAGCTTCATCAAAGACAACATCTCTGCTGATATGAATTTTCTTGGTCAAAGGATCTATCAAACGATATCCTTTAGAGTGCTCATCATAACCAAGAAAAATACATCTCAGTGTTTTCTCATCTAGCTTCTTCCTTTTCTCTTTCGGTATGTGCATGAAAGCGTGACATCCAAAAATACGTAGATGAGATATGGAGGGTTTTCGACCACTCCATGCTTCCTGTGGAGTCATTCCTTTTAGGGCCTTTGTGGGTGCCCTATTCAACAGATATACCGCAGTGGTGACAGCTTCTGCCCAATATTGTTGCCCAAGAGTAGCTCCTGTGAGCATACAACGAACCATTTCCATGATAGAACGGTTCCTTCTCTCAAACAACTCCATTTTGCTGAGGAGTATAGGCAGTTGTTAACTGTCTCTTGATTCCATGCTTATCTAAGAATGCAGAAAATTCATTAGAGGTAAACTCTCCCCCTCGATCTGAGCGGAGGGTTTTAATAGAAGCTCCTGACTCCTTCTCAACGGATTTCTTGAACTGCTGGAAGAATGCGAAAGCTTCAGATTTCAGTTGGAGAAAGAAAACCCACATCTTTCGTGAGTAGTCATCTACGAATAACCGAAAGTACCTCTTCCCTCCACAACCGTTGGGTGTGAAAGGACCGCACGGATCGGTGTGAATTAACTCCGGAGGTTTTCGTGCTCTTGTTGAGCTCTTCTCAAATGGTACTCTATGCCGCTTTCCCGCCAAGCAGTCGAGCACACCGGCAATGTGGCGTAAAGGGAAGGAAGACCCTTTACCATCTCATACTTACCGAGCTCAAGTAAGTAGCCGTAACTAAGATGCCCATATCTCTTGTGCCATAGGGAAGTTGCCTCCTTGGTAGAGACAGACATGGCAACATGTGGAGTAGAGATAGCATCTAGTGCAAATAAGCCGTGCTTATATGAAGCTATTGCAATCTGCTTACCCTTCCTGGTAATAGTACAACACTTCTTTCCATTCTCAACACGAAAGTTGACAACCATATTTCTATCCAGGATTTGTGTGACTGACAACAAATTGTTAGCCAATCCCGAAACATAGAGGACTTTGTCAATCTGACACTTGCCATCGTGAAGAGTGACTGAAACTGTACCCTCTCCCTGAACCCTGTAGGTTTTATCATCAGCAATGGTGACAGGTTTGCCCTCTTTGGCCACAAATGATTCAAACCACGATCCGTCGCCAATCATATGTTTGCTAGCTCCAGAATCGACATACCAAACAGGATCCCTCTGTGTGGAATTCGTGGTAGTCATGAGCACCTTGTGTGCCCATTCGTAATCCGAGTCGATTCTTCAACAACGAACATTCACCTGGGGTTGCTTGTTTTTATTTTGTGGTTTGTTTTGGCCTTTCTGCTTGTTCTTATGCCAACACCTGTTGGTGTCATGGTTGTCTTTCTCACAGATCTTGCACCACCTCTTCTTCTGTTGAGGTTGTTTGCCTTTTCCTTTCGTATCTTGTTGAGAATTTCCTCCTTTCTGAAAGTTGCCTCCTTTTTGCCCATTACCTTTCTTCCTAGAACCCTGCCCGTTGGTGTATAGGGCTGTATTGGAAGAATCATCCTTGTGAAGTTGGCGTGCCTCCTGTTGTTGAAGCAGATTGACCAACTCGATGTAGGTAATTTGTCGTTGAGACACCCGGATGGAGGTTATCAACATATCAAATGAAGAAGGTAAAGCTCTCATCACAAGTGAAATGAGAAGCTTTTCATCCACAGTATCTCCCAAAGAATTCAATTTCTCTTTCAATTCGTACACTCGCACGTAAAGAGTTCAAACTGTTTCACCCTGTCTCAAACTCGAGTTATGAAGTTGTTGTTGAAGATGAAGAATGGTGGAATCATTCTTTCCCTCATAGATGGTTCTAAGGGCATCCCATGCCTCTTTACCACTTGCTTTGTCACCTATATGAGGTTGCACTTCATCTGAAACAACAAACAAAATGAGCACCTTTGCTCGACTGTCTTTCTTGTCAAAAGCTATCTCGATCTCGCGGAAGGACCCGTGGATCCCGCTCGTTGGTGAAGGCCTAGTTGCTACTCCAAAGAATAATATCCCACAAATCTTCCATTTGGAGAATTGCCTTCATCTTATGTTTCCATGGTGTATAATTTGGACCTTTCAATAACTGATGAGGATCAGTCATCAACTTTGCAACAACGGCCATAGTGAAGGTTCCTTATATCACCAATTGGTCCCCCTTTCGATATACCTTTTGCTAGGCCGTTATACCATACAAAATACCCGCCCTTACGTGAGGGAAACTATAGGTATTTAGAAAGATCAACAAAAATCACCCGCCCTTACGTGAGGGAGACTATAGGTGAGTTTTAGAGATCATACGATACGTGGAACATAAGCAGTATTGAAAGGGAATCGCCTTGTTGATGGCACCTACCATAGAAGATTCTTCTCATGCGTGGGGCGTAACTTCCCCTAAACACTATGAAGAATACTTCGTCAGGATTTACGCCTAAACACAAGTGCGATAAAGGGTAGTGGATGGAGTAAAAAAATGCAAAAATGGCTAACTTATCTCTCCCCGACGATTTATAGAGAACAAGCTCGTACGTCGTTGTAGCAACTATATTAGGCGGCGGATACAAAGTAGCCAAATCACGATAGCTTTACCTGTAAGTGCTGGCCATAGGTATCACAAATACTGAACGCTGCAGTGCAATAAATTGCACGGATGGGTTTTAATTATTCCGGGGACTTAGGGAGTGTATTTGATTTTTAATTTTTAATGTTATAGTGCAAAAATGAAATATGCAACATACAACATAAAAAATGCCCACAAGAATAACCCACAAGGTGTCGGTCACAGCCGAAAATGCACCTTTTACAATTCGCCAAATTGCTTTTTCAGAAAATTACTCACATTCCCCCTTTGATTTTTTGAAAAAATATCCCCCCTTAAAAAAATCTCTTTAACAAAGCATTTTAATAATTATTATATATTTAAAATTAAAATAAATAATTTTAATTTATATAGTTTTAAAACTTATGAAAAAATAAATTAAAATTAAATTTTAATTTATAAAGTTTTAAAAACTATAAAAAATAAATTAAAATTAAAAATTTTAATTAAAAAATAATAATTAAAAAAACCTTTGAAAAAAAAATTTATACCTTAGGGGGGAGCTCGGCGGGATTTGAACCCCCGACCCGCAGCTCCCAGAGCCTTACCGCACGGCTCACGACCACGTGAGCGTCGCGGCTGATCCGAAAGGATCAGTGGAGCCCCTCGTATTTGAGTTGCTGCCCGAGCGCAGCTTCCTCCTCTGCAAATCGCGGCCGCAGCGTTGCTTCGTCGCGCGTCGGGTTGTTTATTTTTTTTTTTTTAAAACTCCCACGCGTTCGTCGCTGCGTCAGCCTGCGGGGGGGGGGCTCCCTGTTTTTTTTTTTTTTTCCTCTTTTTATTTCCGCTGCCTGGGCGCGCAAATCGCCCTACGTCCTTGCCTCCAACGGGGGGCCGCAAATCACGTCGCGTCCCTTCCTCCAACGGTGGTGGGGGGGCTTCTGTCCCCTTCCTCCTGCGCAGCGCGGGCTCACCGTGCGTCGGTGTCTATGCAATTGCATGGACGCTCGACGTCAGCATCTGCGCAGCGCGGGCGGGGCCGCTACGTCGACGTCTGCGCAAATGCGTCAACGCTCGACGTTAGCGTCTGTGCAGCGTGGATGGGACCGCTACTTTGGCGTCTCTATGCCTGTGCGCAGAAGGCATTGGACATCGCTGCTGCTGGACCGCTCCTTAGTCGCACGTCTACGCGCGACCAAAAAAATTATTTTTTTTTTTTTTTAAATTCGCTCTCTCCCACAGCACGCAACGAAAAAAAACGCACTGTTGAAAAAAAATTGCGTTCAGAAGATAACGCACAGCATAACTTTTTTTTCAACAAATAAATTCGTCCGCCTCCAGCCTCTCCCTTCACGCCACTGGCTCTGATGCCATGATAAAATTGCGAACTAGTTTTATTAATCAGCAGCGAAGTTTAAATACTGTTTACAATGCCGGGAATAGCACCGGTGGAACTGAAACACTGTTATAGGAGTTGTAACAGTATGTTAAATAATGCAATAGATACAAAGTAAGTTAAGTACGCTAACAGAAGTAAGGGGTATGAAGTTAGGGGTATGAAGTTAGAGATGTGAAGTAAGATGTATGAAAAAAACATTGATTTTTTTGTTTTTAAAAAAATTATTGATTTTTTTCAAATTTCTAAAGTTTTTTTAAAAAAAAATTGATTTTCTAATGTTTTGATTTTTTTGTTTTTTTTTCTAAGGTAAAAAAATTAAAATTAAAATTTTAAAGTTGCTAAGAAAAAAAATTAAAGTTCAAATTAAAATTTTAAAGTTCATAATTTTTTAATTAAAGTTTACAATTAAAAAAAAAAAAAAACATTCATTTAATCAACTAAGGTCTCATACCCCTAACTTCATATCCCTCGCTTCATACCCTAAATTCATACTCATTTCTTCATACCCCTCACTTCATACCCCTAAATTTAATCAATTAAGGTCTCATACCCGTAACTTCATACCCCTCACTTCACATCCCTTTCTTCATATCCCTCACTTTATACCCCTTTATTCATACCCCTAACTTCATTCCCCTTTCTTCATACCTCTTTCTTAATACTCCCTAACTTCATACCCCAAAATTCATACCCCTTTCTTCATACACCTTTCATCATATCTTTGACTTCATACCCCTTTCTTCATACCCATTTCTTTTTTTTTATTTGTGGAAAACATCCCAAAAGGGATGCCACTTTCGGATAAGACCCAAGGAGGCAAGGGTATCCATTCCGCAAAAAACACCTAGGACTCGGACCTGGCCTACCACCTTTGACATACTCAAGGAGCAAACAAACACACAAAACCAATTTAAAAATAAGTAAATAACAACAAAAATAATAAAATAAAATAAAATAAAAAACATGCTCCTTGAGTGTGTCAAAAACAAAAGCACAACCAAACACGTACAATAAGATAAAAGAAACCACAACACAAACCACATAGAAAAACACAATAACCACATAACAAAACACAAACAAGACAAAAACAACAGAACACTACAAAGACATAACAAAAAAAAACATGAAAAATAAACACAACCAAAACCTAAAAAATAAAAAAATAAAATAAAAATAAAAATAAAAAACAACCAACAACAGACAATAAACAAAAACAAAAAACATAGAAAACACTCACACATAAAAACATGAAATAACACAAACAAAGAGAAACCCAAGAACAAGAACGAAAAAAAAACACAAGGACAATAACAAAAAACATCAAAAAACAAAAACACAAGAACAACAAAAAACAAAACAAAGAACACAAAAACAAAACAAAATAAAAAACCCAGCCACCTTAAAAAACTAAACAAAAAAAACAAAAACAAAACAATGACCTATCTAGACCAGAAGACTATTAAGGCAAGAATCAACAGAGGAAAAAAAAAATAAAGAATAGAATGAGCTAGGGAACTAAAAAAAACTGAATGAACCAAAGAGAAGCAAAAAAAGAAAACAAGAAGAAACTAGGTACCTTTAGAACTAGAGCCATCCAAAGAAATGATAGAAAGAAGAGCTTCCCTAATTTGAGAGGCCCACCATATAGGAGGGTGGCCATAACAAGTAAGATCACCTTTGTCCAAAGCCAAAATAGCTAAAGCATCAACACTCTTGTTTTGATCTCTAACCATATGATTGTAATCAACTTTCAAAAATCCCATCTGGATTAACTGAATCTTCTCAATAATTCTTTTTATTCTCCAATCCACCTTACGATTCTTAGAAGGATCCTTTAAGAGATTAATCATAAGTTGAGAGTCAAACTCAACTAACACCTTTTCCCATCCAACCTTAGTAGCCTCCTAAAGGCCTCTGAGGATACCATACCCCTTAGCAAGGTTATTGGAAAGAATACCCAAATTCTTAGCAAAAGTAAAAACCAGGGAGCCATATGAAAGTCTACCAATTCCTCCCACACTGGATTTTCCAGGGTTCCCTCTAGAGGCTCCATTAGTATTGACTTTTCCAAAATCCTTAGGAGGAGGTTGCCAATTTCTATTCCTATCCATCTTACTAATATTCACATTCCCTTTAAGTTGGTTGCCCTTAGAAGGTTTAATATTCAATATTTGCATCACTTGATACCATATTTGATGGGAGTTTTGGGGGTGATTAAGGAGATGATGGACTGATTCAACTAAGTTGGCTATGGTATTTTACCAAATATAGTGAATATCCTTCCTATCTTGATTATTTATGAAACAAATGAAATACTCATCATGAACACCACCCCAATACCAATAAACTCAAAAATCAAGACTTGGTAGAATTATACAGTTGGACCATTTTTGGGGTAGGGGGGAGGGGGGGAGGGAGGATGTTGTGCATGCACATGGGGCCTGAGACCACTAGGGGCACTATTCGGCTGTTCCTTTCATTCCAAATATTCCAAAGAAGAATGGTAGAACCCATCCAAACTAATTGCCTGATAAAATGATCAACACCCTCTTGATTAGGCCAATCCCTCCAAAGCTGTTCAAAAATAAAAAAATTGGACCACTGTAAGCCAAGTAAAGTGGCCATTCTCATCCACATCTCAGAAGCTAAAATACACTCAATAAAACTATGGTTTATATTTTCTACATTCTCTTCACACATTTCACATCTAAAAGGGCCATGAAAACTACATTTCATAAGTTGCTCACCAGTAAGTACCCTATGATGCAATAAAAGCCAATTAAAGAACCTCACCTTAGGCTAGAGCTTTTGAGCCCACAATCGAGAAAAGATGTCAAAAGAATGGTTGGGATTATTATGGCATAAGGTCAAATAACCTTGAGCAACTGAATACTCACCCTTAGTAGTGTTGTTCCATCCAAAACAATCTTTTTCATGGGACCAAGAGAGGGATCTCATATGAAGGATACCTTGGATATCTTGTCTTTGCCTTTCTGGGATTTGAAAAGGTCAGTACTCAATAGGGATCCAATATATACCAACCTTTGAATTACCAGTATGGTACCAACTATAATTAGACACCTTTATCCAATTAGCTCGGTGAAGCTCCTCCATCCAAGGCCTCCAATAGGGAAACTGAGTTATCAAAGGCTTGTGACCATCCCAAGAATATGTCCAAAAATTTGCATGTTGACCATTATGATTGATCCAAAATAATTTTTTCTTTATTAAATCCTCACCAGTCTTAAAAACTGTTAAAATGGGAGAACCTTTGGTAGGAAGTTGATATCGAACAAGGTCTTCAAGACTTTTGTTCTCAGTATATTTAGCACGGAGATTATTAGCCCAAAGAGCATTGGGGTTATGCAACATCCTCCAATATAATTTAGCATCTAAAGCTTTGTTGTTATTAATTGAAGACCATAATACTAACCCCCCTTCATGTTGGAATATTTTCAACATTGCCTCCTTAGTCCTAAGTATTAAGTCCTAGTATTTAGTTTTAGTTTAATGTTTTGATTTAAATATTTCTAGTTAATTTGATTAGCATACATTGAGGTTTTGGCTTGGTTGATTAATGTTTGACCATAGTCCAAGATTAGCATGTTGTTAGGATAAGAGCTATCTTTAAGTTAGTTTTTTGTAATAAGTTTAAGAGGATTTCTCTCAACCACCATGTCTATTTTTAGTTCTTTCAAGAACTATAAAACTATGTAATGCATTGTTGATCAATAGAACAATTTCACCATTGTTTCTCATTTGGTATCAGAGCGAGGTTTTCTCAAATGGATCAAAACCCGTGGAGAGTGGTGTGAAGAGATCCGAAACACACACTTTGTCGTGAGAAACTCAAGTGGCCAGCACTCAGCAGATTTGCAAGGAAGAGCTCGAGTAAATAATTAATATCTCACGAATCCTGAGGTATTTGATTATGAAATTTTGAGGGTTGTTAGGTAATTGTATCAAGAGGATGCAGTCAAAATTTCAGGTGATTTGGAGCTAATTTTCTAATTTTATTAGCATTTTTAGTTTTTCAATAAAATGGTTGTATAAGGTGGAATATAGGGTATTTGCTTCTCAAATTTTGGGAGAAATATGATTTCGATAAAATCATAATTCAGACAAAATTTCAGATCATTGGGATCTGTATTGATTGATTTATGTGAATATTTATGTGAATATTTATTTTTCCTTGATCATGTCCTGAGCATACTTATGTTGACAGATGAAGATCCCTGTATCTGACTGATGAACTTCCATTCCCAGATAGTAGTGCATTAGTCCAAGATCCTTCATCTCAAACTACGTCATCATGGAGTGTTTGAACTCCCTATTCATTTTTCCATTACTACCCATAAAAATGAGATCATCCACATACAAACAAACTATGAGAATGTCTTTACCTTGCTTGAGGTAGTAAAGTGTGGGTTCATTTTTGCTTCTTGTGAACCCATATTCTTTGAAGTACCCATCAATGCGTGAGTACCAAGCTCTAGGTGCCTGCTTGAGGCCATAGAGTGCCTTATTCAATCTGTAAACAAGGTGTTCCTTACCTTGTACTTCAAATCCCTGTGGCTGCTCAACATACACTTCTTCTGTCAAGTAACCGTTGAGAAATGCACTCTTCACATCCATGTGTTGGAATTTCCACCCTTTATGTGCAGCTAAGGCAAGAACTGTTCTGATTGTCTCCTGTCTGGCTACAGGAGCAAATGTCTCTTCATAATCTATTCCATACTTTTGAGTAAAACCCTTTGCCACTAACCTTGCCTTATGCTTCTCAATGCTTCCATCAACATTAAAATTGGTCTTAAAGATCCATTTACAGCCAACACATTTATTTCCTTTAGGAAGCTTCACGAGCTCCCAAGTGTTGTTTTTTATAGAGGTTATCTCCTCTTCCATGGCATCTTGCCAAATCTTCTAAGTACATGCCTTCTCAAAACTAGAAGGTTCAAGTCGTGCACTAGTTAACAATGCATAGTTAACTTGATCTCCTCTGGGTTCTTGTTGTGATTCATCATCACCATACAAGTGCATACTTTCTAATCTATGTAAAAAGATTCCATTTCACTAGCCTCGACTTCTAGTATATCTTCTTGAAAAATTCTTATCCAACATTTGAGAGGATGGATGATATTGTAAAGTTCTCTTACCTTTGGATGGAGCATCAATATCCATTGGTGAGGAACTAACTGATCACTACGGAGAAGGACTTGGAGAAGCAGTTGAATCTGAAGATGGACTTGGTGGATGTGAGGGCGGAGACTACTTTCCTTTCTGTGGTAGCTGTGGTTGCACCTGCTAAGCAACAATTTCAGTGGCTTCAACATCATTGAATATTTGGGGCTTACCCCACTCTCCCCCTTCATCAAAAATCACATCCCTTGACACCACAATCTTTCGAGTTGTAGGATTGTAGAGTCTATAACCCTTTGTGTTTTCACAATATCCTACAAAAATGCAAGCTCGACTCTTTGGATCCAACTTCTTTCTCGACTCATCAAGAATGTGAGCATATGCCAATGAACCAAATACTCGAAATACTTTACATTTGGTTTTTTACCATACCGAGCTTGATAAGGTGTCTTCCCTTTCAAACTCGAAGTAGGACTTCTGTTCAAGATGTGAACACTAGTCCTTGTTGCATCTCCCCAATATGCATTACTCAAATGCTTTGTCTAAAGCATTGATCTCGCCATCTCCACAATGGTGCGATTCTTTCTTTCTCGCTACACCATTCTGTTATGGAGTGTAGGCGGCTGTGAACCGCCTCTTGATGCCATGATGTTTACAAAAATTCAAAAACTGATTAGAGGAGTATTCTCCTCCTCTATCTGATCTAAGACATTTTATAGAATATCCACTCTCACTTTCAACTTTTGCTTTAAAATCAACAAAGCATGCAAATTCTTCATCCTTATGTTTCAAAAAGTATATCCAACACATTCTTGTGCAATCATCAATGAAAAGTAGGAAGTAAGAGTGATTACCTAGACTCTTGGTCTGCATCGGACCACAGATGTCTGAATGTACTAACTGAAGAGGATAGTTGGCACTCCATGCTTGTCCACGAGGAAATTTAGATCTGGCATGCTTGCCCAAGGCACACCCTTCACAGAATTCCTTACTATCTTGAACTTTGGGCAGTCCAACCACCATTGCTTGTGAAGTTAGCAATTTCAAACTTGCAGAATTCAAGTGACCATATCTCAAGTGCCACAGGACACTTGGATTGGTAATAGCTACATTTGCTAATTTATTTCCTCCTGGCTGGCCAAACTTCAAAGGAAATAATCTATTTTTTGACATTGGCACTTGTGTAATGATTCTATTACTATTGTTTTTGTCAAATATGGTGCATTTACCCTCATCAAAAATCAACTTATAATTATTTTCAAGCATTTGACCAACACTTAACAGATTGTGTTGAAGATGAGGAGTGTAATAGATATCACTTACATGTTTTATGCCTTCTTTTGTTGGAACCGCCATAGCTCCAATGCCTTCAACTGCCAATGACTTGTCATCTCCCAACCGGATGCTGGATTTGTATGAGGAGTCTATCTTAGCAAAGAGTTCTTCTTTGCCACTCATGTGATTTGAACACCCTGTGTCCAAAATCCATGTATCATTCAAATTTTGCTCTGTCTGGCCATAAGAGAGAAAGAGATTTGAAGACTCTTCCTCTTCTCCAAAATTCCCAAACTGACTACTGCTCTGGTTGCTGCTGCTTCCTTGTGAAGTCTTTGACCAACAATCACGAGCATAATGGCCAGGTTTGCCACAATTGTAGCACACTTGTTTTGATTTGTCTCCTCCTTTTCCTTTTCCAGATTGTTTCCCTCTGTATTGCTGCTGTCCTCCTCTATTCTGGTTTCCACCTCTATTGGATGAACCTCCTCTGTTAGGAGTTCCCCCTCTTTGATTGTTCCTGCCTCTGCCTCTCTGTTGACCTCTGCCTCGGCCTCTACCTCTGCCTTCATGTGTGGCAAAAGCTTTGTCATCTCCTCCATAACTGGTGGAAGGAGTTTCCTGCAACCTCTCTTCATGTGAGAGAAGTGATCCAGTTAATGCATCAAAAGACAATGTGGATGATCTCATTTTTATGGGTAGTAATGGAAAAATGAATAGGGAGTTCAAACACTCCATGATGACGCAGTTTGATATGAAGGATCTTGGACTAATGCACTACTATCTGGGAATGGAAGTTCATCAGTCAGATACAGGGATCTTCATCTGTCAACATAAGTATGCTCAGGACATGATCAAGAAGTTTGCTATGGAGCATTGCAAACCAGTTGCAACTCCAGTTGGACATGGGATCCAATTAAGCAAAGATGATGGAGCACAGAAAATTGATGTGACCACTTTCAGAAGCATGGATGGGAGTTTGATGTTTCTCGCCAACACCAAACCAGATATTCAATATGCTGTATCTCTTGTTTCTAGATTTATGTCTAACCCCTCTGAGCTGCATTTGAAGGCAGCTAAAAGAATTTTGAGATATGTGAAGGGTACATTGGATTTTGGAATCCAGTACCATCAATGTAACACTATCAAGCTTGTAGGCTTCAGTGATAGTGATTGGGGTAGCAATATTGATGACAAAAAGTCAACATCAGGAAATTGTTTTAGTCTTGGATCAGGACTAATAACTTGGAGTTCAAAACACAGACAGTAGTAGCGCTATCTTCAACCGAAGCAGAGTATATAGTGGTTACTTATGCTAGTACTCAAGCCTTGTGGTTAAGGAAAGTACTTGGAAGAGATTGGAGAACGAACAAAGTGGTCCAACCAGAATCTACTGCGACAACATCAGTGCCATCCAGTTGGCATATAATCCGGTCCACCATAGTAGAACCAAGCATTTTGATATGAAGTATCACTTCATCAGAGATATGGTGGAACAAGAAATTGTTGAGCTTCAATACTGTCACACTTTGGAGAACATTGTTGACATCTTCACCAAAGCGATGACAAAAGCTCAATTTGTAAAGCTGAGAGACTGTGTAGTCAGTTCTCTCAACTTTAAGGGGGAGAATGTTGTAAATGTGAACAGGGATTCACATAACTAGGCTTAGAAAGATCCCTTTCCTAAGCCTAAGTGTGAACACACTCTACATTTGTCGACAATTTTCTGTCGGCAAATTCTCGTACCTTCTCTCCTAATATCCCTCCTAACATCTTCCTATTTTCCCTCCTCCTTATCTCTCCGTGAATTCTTCTTTCCCCTTATCCCTCCAACTTCCTTATCTCTCCGTGCCTTTCTTTCCCCTATCTTCTCTTCACTCTTAGGAAGACAAAGTATCCCATTTCACCAAGGCCCATTTTCTTTTCTCCTTAGTACCACTCCAAAGGAAATGATGATTGATTTGATCCAATTCTCGAAGAACAACCTTTGGGATATTCAAAACGGAAGAAACATAAATAGGAATAGCTTGAAG